>VXBI01013977.1:247323-273112 GCA_013397375.1 Toxostoma redivivum | reverse complement strand
GTTCCCTCCGATTTGGGGTGACGCCGTATTGCTGGGGGTTTGTGTCCCCATGAGCCAACAGGGACAGATCACAGAGCAAAACGGGACGTTCAGCTCGCGGGGTTCATCCCCTCTGCGGGCTCCCAGGGGGTTTCAGGGACCCACGGGTGAGATTGATATAAGGGGGAAAAGATGCAGCCCCCACCATGTCCTGCCAGCCCTGGAGTGGCTCAATTCGGCTGCCCGGGGCTTTATCCGGGGTCGGACCCGCTGCCCAGCCGATTACCACATTCCGGTTGCGGGAGCTCTGGGAGCTGTGGACACCGCAGGGAGATGGAAAAATGGGGGGAAAAAAATCCCGAAAACAGCACATCAACCAGAAACGGTGCTGGGGGGACCCTCCGGCGGGGCCCTCTTCCTCCTCCACTCGCCCCCTCCTGTTCCCGTTTGGTCCTCGGGGAGCAAACGGCGGGTCCAGGTGGGAAGTGGGGCTCCCGGGCCAGCTACCACCGCCTCCCGGCATTTGGTCAGCAGGAGAGGGCGGGAGGTGTGGGGAGAGAGGAAGGAGAGTGTCATAAACCGAGGTGACAGCAGCCTCGCCGGGGAAGCTGGGTGGCAAGCTGCTGTCACCTGGCACTGCTCGTGTGTCCTTTTGGGGAGGGAAAGGAAGAAATCGGCCAACTGCTAAATTCAGCCCCAGCCAATGAAATGCGCCATCACGGAGTGTCTGTCACACAGCTGGAGGACAGTGGCCTTGAGCTCCGAGTGTGACTTGCTCCATGACCTGTTCCCGTGGCTTTTCGCAGCAGCTGGAGTAGCCTGTGAACACTCCTGCCCCATCTGGGTCGTTCTCATCCCACCTGGATATAGGCTGTAAGGAGTTGTTGAAGCAGCTCCTCATTTTCCTGCCATAAAGGGTTTGCTTTTCTAACTCAATTTCTGCAGCTAGTTGTTCTCATTCCTGTCCCCATACCTATCCCATTCCCATCTTCATATCCATCCCCACCGATGCCCATCTCATCTCAATCTCTGTCCCAATTCCACCTGTCTGGTCTCTGACTGTTTGGCTTCCCCAGGACAGAGCTCTCCCCGTCACACCTCTTTAATGTGAGCATGTTGCGGTCCATCGTTCTCATGGAATAGGAGGGATTGGAACATTACTGCTGCTAGGGGCTGCAGACGCCCCCTCTGCTCTCCTGTGCCTGTGCAGATTCTCCCAGGACGTCCCTGTGCCGCTGGGACGTGGGGCTTCTGCAGCGCTGGCACAGGGCACTGAGATGGGCTCAGGGCTTGAAGCTCCGGGGGTCCGTGCAGGAATCAGGTTTGTCCGAGGACCGTGAAGAGGAGCTACCCCTGCCTCTGTCCCGTCCCCCTGAGGGCCCCGTACCGGGCAGCAGGCGGTGGCTCTGTCCCCATCACCCCAGCCATGGTGTCAGCGGAATCATCAGCAGCAATCCCTGTCCAGTCTCCTGTGTCGGCTCGCCGCGGTGAGCGGCGGGACGTGCCGTGACTCACGGTGACTCACGGGAGCTCCGCTTGTGCCTGGGGGCCGGCACAGCCCGGCAGTGCAAACAGCGTGCGGGGAGCGCCGGAGCCACCGCAGCCCGTGACCGTCCCCTAGCACTAATCCCAGCAAACGCATCACGACAGAGCTGGAAAAGGGAAGGCAGTGGGGTCGTGCGGCAGCTTTGCCGGACGTAGATGCGATGGCCTGGGTGTCGGGGCTCCGGCCTTTCTGGCTCGCCCTCTCCTTTTTACTCCTAAATATCCCGGGACAGCTGACTTTGTGTCTTTACTGGCCGTATTCTGCGAGGTGTGGAGCCCTGTGAGGGAGCCGTGGGAGAGTGGGAATAGCTCACACCTCCTCGGCCTGGGGCTTGGCCAGAGTTACATCCTCGCAAGCAAATCTGCATTTGCCAGTGACACTGGTGAGAAAAAGAGCCCGGGCAGGGACCCAGCCATGCAAATGTTCGGCACTGGCAGGTGGGGGCAGGACTCGGCCTGGGAACGGGGCCAGAGAGGGAGGGGAAAGAGCGAAAAGGGAGGGGGGGGAAGGGGGGAAAAGGAAAATAAAAAGACAAATTTGAAAAGCTGCATTTCAACTCCAGTTTGTACCCAGCTCTGTAACCGGAGAGGAGCCGGCAGCCGTGTGACGGCCAGGCCAGGCTCCCCGCACGGCACCGCTGCCCGCCGGCCGCGAAGGGGCTGCCGGGGCCCACGGCCGGCGCTGGGGGCCCCTGCCCTGGCTTCATGGGGCCCTGCAAAACCAGTAGTCCCAGACAGTGATTTACCCGCTCTCTTCTGAGGCAAGGCGAGGACGTGGCGGGAGGCGAGGAAGGGCCCCAGAGCTGCGATGCCTTAAGCGAACGGTCACGCCGAGAGGCGCGGAACAAATTTCCCCTCCTCAGGAGACGTGACGGCCAAATTTCCCCGTGCCCGTGGGAGCCTGCGGGAGGTAGAAGGGCCGGCTGCCACCGGCATCGCCAGCGGAGCTCAGAGCCTCCCCGGGACTGGGCGCGCTGGGCTGGGCACGTCGCAACCCTCTTCCAAAAAATCCCAGCGGGTCATGCCCGTCCTCCCGGCCAGGCGGACGCGGCAGCGAGAGTCCAGCCACCCCCCGAGGCCTCCTTGCAGAGAGCCGGAGAGCCGGGGGGACGGATCCGGGGCAGGCGGCGAGGGGGCGTGCCCCCACTTAATTCATTAAAATGTGTCGGAGAGCGTGGGAAAGACGGGAGCTTTTCTTCCCAGCGCAGAGCCCCAGCGAAAGGCGTGCGAGGGAGAGCGCCCTGCCCACTCGGCTCCTCGGAGCCGGAGGAAGCGCCGAGGTTTCCTCCGCCGCTGGCCACGCCGGCGCTTCGCCTCCCGGCATTTTGGCAAAGAGTCTGCCGGAGCCCCGATGGGGAAACGCGGGGCTCGGCCAATGCCGCCTGCCCCACCGCGGAGATGTGGGGTGTGGGGATGCAGGAAGCCCACCCGGGGCTGTGACTGCTGCGTGGGAACAGTCTCCTTTGTGCGGATTCACCTCTGGGGGCGAGAAAGGGGATCACTGTCCCTGGTGGGGAAGAAGTCAAGGGGGGCTCTCAGGGGACACCCGTCCTCCATGTGGTGTGAGGGCTGCACAAACAGGGGCGTGGCCGTGGGATTGGCCTCATGCTCTCCCCACGGACACATCACCAGGAGCCTTCGGTGGCACCCAGGCTGTGCCTGGGTGGGCCGGTACCCTGCCAGCCCTGCAGGCAGAGCTCCTGAAGCCAGAGCTGGGGGTTTGCAAGGGAAACCTCATGCTCTTGTGGTGAGGACGTGTGTGGGTGCCCCGTGTCCTCTTCAGGGAGCACAGCACCACAAGAAAAGCTCTCATGAGTGGTTTGGGAAGTTCTGTGAACAAGGGCATCCTCCTGGGACTCCCACACCACAAGGGCCACTGCAGGAACATGATTTGGGGACTGCCACTTCCCATGGATGTCATCGTAGATGGTGCTCTGCATGGTCCCTCCCTCCCAGCCTGTGATAAACAGGATTTAAAACTGAGTGAGTCTCAAGCAGGGTCATAACACTACACGTAGTCATTGTCCTCTGGGGAACACACAGGCAGGGGTGTCCCTGGGCTGGAGAACGTGGTGCTGGGCTGTACAGTTTGGGTTATCTCATTGCAGCTTGGCCTTTTAACCACTCCAGTGCTTCATCATGTCAATCCTTATCCTGCTTGAAATGCTGCAGCTCTTCTGAGGTAGTCAGTGGTCTCAGTGTCTGACAGCACAAAAATGCTCCTGGAGCAAAAGGCCACCAGCTGGGACACACTTGGGGCTGGAGAATTCCTGCCCGATGCCATAGGCAGGGATCTCCGTCTGCACAAGTGTCTTAGTGCTGCCAGGCCCTGCTGAGGCATCTCCTTGACTGACGTCTCTATGGCCATTGAGTACATGTTCTCCAAACTGCCATGGCTCCAGCCCATGTTCTAAACTGACACCATCACACGTTCCTGACTTAGTGTGCGGGCAGCTGCTTGTAGGGCTTCTGGTCCTGGAAAACCGGCATGTGGAGGGACCATATCTTCACTCTGCAGGTGCTGATAGAGTTGGCTGGAGACCCAGACTTTGGTTTTATGTGCCCTGAGCCAACCTCCTCACCTTTGGGCCATAATTATTTTGTCCTGGATCATCTGAATGAGCTCCAGGATTGAATCCAGTGTCAGTGCAGGGTTTTGGTGCAAGGAAATTGCTGTCTCCTGAGACACATGGTTCTTGGGGCCATTTATCACAGAATCACAGACTGGTTTGGGTTGGAAGTTAACTCATCTTATTAAAGCCCCTCCCATGGCAGGGACACCTGCCACTATCCCAGCTTGTTCCAAGCCCCATCCAGCCTGGCTTTGGACACTTCCAGGGATGGGGCAGCCACAGCTGCTCTGAGCAATCCGTTTGGTTGCACTACATGACCACTCCTTTGTGGTGGCTGTGGGATGGGTATATGTCACCCCACTGCTTCCACTGCACAGTTCCCTCAGAAGACTCCTTACAGCCCACCAGGAGTGGCATCTGTACCTGCTGACAGCTCTGTAGGGACAACCTGTGGGAACCCCAGGCTCAGGCATGACACAGCCATAGCTGCCATGGGACACATGACTGGTGAGTGATAGAAGCTCATTTGCCTAAGGGTCATGCCCATATATTGGTAGGTTGATAGGAAGGGTCTGGTCCCAGGCTATTCCCCATGGAGCAAACATCCCCTGATTGATGTGAATGTCCCTCCTCGACAGACACCTCTCTCCTCTCCCCTCACTGTGAGCAGTGACCCTGCCCTGTGGGAGCAGTGTTCCCGCAATGTGGGACAGCACAAGGGCAGGAGCTCACAGTCAGCTCGGGCTGGATCTGTGTCCAAAACCACATTGGTTTGTTTGAAAATGGCAGCCAAGCAACTGGGAGCTCAATTGTAGCATCTGGCTGGAAGAGTGGCTCCAGGATGAGATGGGCAGCCCCTGTCCTCCTCCCATGCCTTGCTGGCTGCCTTAGGGACCAACCAGCCCTAGTTCAAGGAAAAAAGTCACGCCAGGGAACATTGAGCTGATTTCTGTGAGCCAGTCAAATATGTGGCGAGGTTTCCGCTGCAGATTACAGGAGGAAGGAAGTTTGCTCGGGGATGGGGATAAGGTGGGGGAGAAGGGAGGGAAGTGCATTCCTGCCTGATGAGGAACAATGTTGATATATCCATTTGTAAACTAAAGCTGGCCTGAGCGTCAAACACCTTGTCCTCATCAAGCTCTGAAGGATGTGCAGGAGTACACAAGGAGAGGAGAGGAACCGCCCAACATCCGATGCAGCGTGTGGTTTCCCAGGGCTGAGGGATGGATGCTGTTCAGCCAGATCTCATTCATGATAAAGAGCAATAAAACCCTTCCTCAGTGCTGTTTTATCCCAGGGTCCTCTCATGATCACATCCTGTCATGCAAAGGCAGGAGCTGAGCACAGGTGAAGCAACTGGGGGATCCATGGGCTCTGGAGTGGGCAGCCCACCCAGGGTGCTCATCCCTGCCAGAACACTGCCGGGTTGCCCTTCCCATGCAGGATCAAACGACTCCATAAAACCAAGGAGGGCTCATTACTGCCCTAATAAATGTTAAACATTAGTATGACATAGACAATGGGATTTTGTAATTATTTTTTTTTAAGCAGCTAGATAAGGAAACAATATTGTAAGCTGATTAGAAAGCTGCTTTAATTCCCTTTGATATGTATCCACTATTCAAAAAGGACAATTTATTACATCCTGGATGCTCCTCAAGGCTGATTTGATGTGGAATTTGCTGTTGACCGTGTCTATGACTGGAGGTGACCTTGCAGCACACTTCCCACCACAACACCACCGCCTGTGGGCAGCAGGAAGGAAAGGGGGCTGTGCTGGGTGCTAGCCACTGCCCCTGTCCCCAGGAGCTGGATGGAATCCTCTAGGAGCTGTTTCTTGCCAAGTCCATAAGTACACACCACTTTCTGGATTCTGCCCTGGGTTGGTGTCCTAGAACAAGTCCCAGCCATGGGACCCTGCCCTAGCACAGCCCTGACTGTAAGCACAAGAGCTCACCCCTAAACTCAAGCACATAAAGTCCTGGAATTGGCCAGGAGGTGAGCCTACTGTCCCCAAGGATCAGAAGGAAGGCACCTCCTAGGCAGCTGTCCCCAGGTGAGGGACAGGGCCATGTGTCCCCACCTCCTGTGAGCTCCCCTCCACAGTGGAAGCAGTGGCAGACAAATGTGAAACCATAGCTCTGGAAAACCCAGCAAGCAAAGGCCAGAAATGCCCATGAGTGGTCAGCAGCTTCCCCTAAACAGGGCCTGTAAAGGTTCATCCCATTTTGGAGAAGTTTATTTCATGGCATGACAAAGCAATGCATGCTGTGGAGGCTGGCAGCTGGAGGCTCTGCATCATTCCTTCTTTGTCTCATGCCCAGTTTCTGCCCTCTCAGAACAAACCCTGAAGAAGCAGGATGCTGACACAAGGATGAATCTGTGTGGAGCCTGGGAGGCTTGGTGCCTACAGTGCCCAGTACTGGCAGTGTGGGGATGGTTGACTTTTAGGGTCTCTAGTACCAATTAATGCTCGGGCATTAATATTACGGATCTTATGGAAAAGAAGAATATTTAAAGTGGAAAATTTTGTTTTGTTTGTTTTGTTTTGTTGTTGTTGTTGTTTGGTTTTTTTGGTTTTTTTTTGTTTTTGTTTTTGTTTTTTTTTTTTTTTTGTTAAAGCATTGATCCAGAGGGTGAGATAACCCTGGGAGGAAGAAGCCCCTGCTCTGTGTGGCCAGGAGCTTTGGAAGAGGGAAAATGCGTCCTGCACTGCAGCATGAGCTGCCTGGGCAGGTGCATCGCTGGCCTATAAATGTCACATCTCAGCCAAGAGCTCCTCAGGCCCTCTCAACAATAACAGCAGGGCCTGGCAGTTAAACAAGATTAGAGGAGGAATTTTGCAGGCACTTCTCTGTTCAGGATGGAATGATGTGAGCCTGGCCACGAATTGGAAGGCACTGGGCAGCAGCCCCCTGGAGCTGCAAAACCTGGCCTAGGATCTCCAAGGCACATGCAGTCTCCTCTAGACGCTGGCCAGTCCCACCAGTGATGCCAGTTCCTGCTTTTGGAGGACCCACACACATCATTGCCTCTCCTGTGCACCCTGTGCCATGCCTGGGCACGGGGCTGTCCTGAGACACCTCCCCAGGGGAGGAGGAGGAGGCTGGCAGCTTTGGCACCAGTGGGAGCCCCCCAGGACCAGCCTGGCCCTGCTGGGGCATCCCAGTCCCCAGCACAGGGGTTGCAGGCGCCAGTGGGCATTGTGGTGCACCCAGAGATTTCCAGGAGCCCAGCAATGCTCAGCCTCCCCAGACCTCCACATCTGCACCCACCAGCTGCCACCAAGGAGTGCTGGGAGTGCAGGGTCAGGGTGAACAGGATGCTGGGGATGGGCTGAGGCATGGCACATGTCCCACAGGCTGGGAGTGCTCAATATGCTCTCTGCCCTGTGCTGCTGTTGGGGATGCAGCTACTGCTCCCCCATGAGTGAGCAGGCATAAGGGCACTGGGGTGTGTGGGTGTGATGAGGTCAGCACTGATGGGGTGGTAGTTTTGGTCAGCAGAGCCTGCCACCATCTCACCTTGAGTAGGTTGGAGAGGGGCAGAAATAAAGCAAAGGATCCATTCTTCAGCCACCTCTACTTTAATGATATCATGGAGGCCACATACTTTTGGGCTGTTGCAAACCACTGGTGCATCTGTGACAGTGCTCTCCATGGTGGATCCCAAAATGAGAGCTCCTCCCTCTCTCTGGGACACTTCCAGCCTCTCTCTGGAAACCCAAGGACCAAAATCTGCTGAGGTTCCCCAGGCAGTCCCTGTTCCCCTGTGGAGGCCCTGTGCTTCCCCTCAGCTCAGCTCATAGACACTCTGTGTGTCCCCAGAGACCACAAGAACATCCTGAAACTGGGAGACAATGCGTCCAAAATGGGACCCTTCCCAAAACACTTTCCCACAGTGGGTGCAGCAGTAGAAGTGAGTGAGCTCGGCTCTGTCCAGCACCCTGGGGGGGATGGCAGCGACCTGCAGCACCGTGTCCCCTGCCAACACCGTGGCTGCCCTGCACTGCTCCATCTCCTCTGTCTGCTCGCTGTGTGGGGCACAGCCAGGCTGGGCTGTGTCACAGACTGGCACGGTGACATTGCAGCTCTGGCTCCCCGGGCAGCCTGTGGAGAGAGGAGACAGCAGATAAGCCATCAGTCACTTCTGTGATGAGCAGAACCTGTGCTCAACCACATGAGTGATCCTTGTGAGGGGCCTGCCATCCTTGCAGGGATCCAGGCTCTGCCCTGCATCCCAGGGAGGAGCATCCCCTAAATTTGGGAGAGGGTGGTTGGTCACGAGCACCCAGCTGCTACCTGCCCTAAGCGTGGCACCCGTACAGCCACTTGCTCCCCTGCAGCTGCCTGGCACCTCCTGCAGTTCCTCTGCCGTGTCTTGGGGTCACTTCCAGTCTGGGCAGCGGCACCAGTGCTGCTGCTGTTCTGGGTGCAGTGGTTTTGCCTCCCTGTCACAGGTCAGACCAGGCTGTTCTCGGAGCAGGGCTGTGCCCCCACCCCCGGCTGCGTTATGGGGCAAACAAACAGCAGGGAAGCCCTTACTTCTGCTTTAATTAACCTGCTATCGTCATCAGCTGCTAAAGGCACCCACGACTCTCCCGACCTGCCCGCGGACACGGGGCTTTGGGGTGTGCGTGACCCCATCCAGAGTGTGTGACCCCCCTCACCTCCCACCACGTACCCTGGGCAAGGGCACTGTGACGCGGGGCTGTGTCCTCTGAGCTGTCCCCAGCTCTGTCCCCCGGGACCGGGGATTGCTGCCATCCCACACCGAGTGCCCCAGCCCGGCAGTTTCGGCACCTGGTGAGCGAGCGCTCTCCTGCCCGCAGCGGGGGCACGGCGGCCTCCGGATCCGGGCAGCGGAAGCCGAGGGCTGAGCTGCCTCCCATCCATCAGGGAGCCTGGGATGACTCAGTTTCGGCGGGGCGGGGGGGGTCTGTCCTGCTCAGGCACCAATTAAGACAACAAAAGGCATCCGGAATCGCTCCAGCGGCACTTCTGGGGTGTTCATCCGACCCTTTTCAGGGACCCTGTCAGGAGCCAGCTGAGACCGAGAGGGACACCGAGAGGGACACCGAGAGGGAAGCTGGCCCTTCCCTTCGTCCCAGAGCCGTCAGGATGCTGGGGATTACGTGGGGGAACTCATGGCTGGGGACAACCCTGAAACAGCCACCCCATCCTGGCAGAGCCGCCCTGTCCTGGCAGAGTCACCTCCCAGCTGTGTAGCGGGGTTTGGGCTGCCCTTCGCATGAGCAGAAAGAGCCACAGCCGGGGTGAGGTGTGGAAGGATCAGCTCACACCAGCCCCTGGTTCAGGGGGGTTCCCCAGACTCCCCCAAGACCTTCCACACCTTCCCAGGGAAGATGACCAGCCCGAGCTGGTGGGGCACGGTCACCTCCAGTTCCCAGCACACCAACAGCCACATGCAGGGTCATGGCTGTCACTGGAGATGTTCTCAGGGGAAATATGCGGGCCAGATCTTCATCACCACATTGCCTAGCAGCAGCACTAGTTTGGGGTTTGCTGCCAGAGCACAAGGGGAAGCAGCCCCAAGCCCTATCTGAAATACTGGGCAAGAGTTGGGCTCATCAAGGCTGTGCCCTGGGTAAGTGCCCACGGCCCCACTCACAGGTGGGCCTTTCCTTCACCCCCTGCATCTGCTTTGGACACTGGCATCCATCCTTAAAAGGAAAACAATGACCTCACTTTCCATTTTCTTCAATTTCTGGCAAGTGATCAAACACCCAGGCTGCTCTCAAGAGATTCCTGAGCCACCCAGAGCAGGGATGTGGAGGAGTCCATTTCCCAGGGGCTCCTCCAGGATAAAGCCTGGGTGGCAGTTCCCCATGGAATGAACAGGGGCATTGTCCTTACCCTGTTCCCACCTCCCTCTGACCTGTGCTACTCCTGTTTTTAGTGGCATGGGGTGGCCTCATCTTGGGCACCCTTTTTCTTCTATCCTCCCTGCTCTCGAGCACCAGACCCTGAAGAGAGGGACATCGACCTTGGATGGGACTTTTAGATCCAATGCAATGGAAATTACACTGCCAGCACCCAGCACCCATGGCCAACAACTTTCCCCATTATGGAGCCTAAAATTTCCCTGGCCTGACCATGGCACCAGGACACTGATGAGACACTGACATTCTATGCGCCTGCAGGGATACTGAGTAATTCGCTCTCTCTTGCAACACGCTCCCTCCGATGTCCTGCTGCTGGTGGGCAAAGCCAATGGCAGACCCCTCCTTCCCTGCACGGGGGTATGGGAAACCTCCAGCTCCCCCAAACATCCCAATCCCACTCCCCCCCGGGCTCGTGGGAAAAAGGCAGACAGGGAGGGAAAGTTCATCCCTTAAAAGCCTGAGGAGAGAAAGGCTGTGATGGTCACCCTGTAGTTTTGCCTTTGCTTGCACCAGCCCCCTCCTAATTGTGGCTCTTCAAAGGGTTGAAAATGCTACATCACTTCAAAGTGACCATTTCTGAATGGGAGCTTGTAAAACCCCTTCTCCCCCTCTCACCAAATTCTTCCCAGGGCTTTTGAAGATGCTTGTGCTCCCCTCACCGACAGGGTGAAAGGGCCATCAGGTGTCAGGCACAGGATGGCAGCCAGGCATGTGGGAAAACTAAGCTGGGAAAGGCTGGATCCCCCCAAAAAAACAGGGGTTCCCTGGGGAAAAGGGGGTGGTTTTAAGACGGGTTTTTTCTCTCCTTTCAGATGGGCAGAGGCCTCCCCAGTGGAGCCACGGCTCCCTTGGGAGTGCAGCCCAGCTTGCCAGAATGCTGTATACCACAGAGTTACACCAGAGATGGAGCAAAAGGTATGTGTAGGGTGCATGGGGACATGGGGAGTCCAGTGTGTCCCTCCAGTGTGTCAGGAATTTGTCAGATCTGTGGCTTCCAGAGCTCTGTGACGTTCACACCAAAGGCTGGATTCTCACTGCATCCCCACGGAGGAGAAAGGAAATCAAGTCCTTACCAAATCGATTTGAAACACTTCTTGGGAACTAATAATCCCATTATAAAACATCTTGAAAATAAAAACTCCTTCGCCTCTCGTTCACCTCTCCCCCTCTTGTCTGGGTCACTCTGGGGATGACAGAGCCTGGGTGAGGGGCTGAGCCCTGCAGCCTCCAGCCCCCCAAGGCTGAGCACCCCCACATGAGTGCTGCAGAGCTCCGCAGGCAGCAACAGTCATCCTCCAGCACTGTCCCCACCTGGGCAGTGCTTAGCACCAGAGCCATCTCCACCTGGCCTCGCACGTGCTGCCCACTCACAGCTCCTGTCTACCTCTGCTTGCTCGTGGGAATTAATCCCACGGGAACAAGCAAAAACTGCTGCTGTTCCCACCATGACGTCTCATTGCCAGCAAATGCTGCCATGTCCAGGGGAGAGGGGATGCTGCAGCATCCCCGTTCTGCTTATTTCTGCATCAGGTTCTTTCCTGAGCTGAGCAGGGCCATTCTCAGTGGTGGGATCCCACCTCTGCAGACACTTGTCACCTTTGCAGCAGCCCCACTTTGTGCTCAAGCCCCTGCTGTATGCCGCAGGGCAGGTTGGCCCCATGCTTTACGAGGTGGGTACAGCAGGAGCTCCCCAGCCTGGATGGGATCCCCTTCATTCAGCCCCCAGTCATCAGCACCAAGACAGTGGGGCAGACCCACACCAGAAGCCCATCCCACACCGTGGGCACTGAACAGGCTCTGGGCAGTTCAGGGGACCAACAGTCCCTTCACTTGGGGGGACACGGCAGCATCTGGGACCCACAGCCACAGGGATCACTCTGGTAGTCCCACAAAAACCCTGAACTATTACCATAGAGAGGCTGTGGGGGCAAAATTACTTGTCCTAATATAGGGACAAGACAGGAGTTGCAGCTCCATGTACCCCACTGCAAGATTCTACTCATGGACATGGGGCTGAGCCCAGTGGGATGGACATGGGACAAGACATGGGCTGCGGGCTGTGGGCAAGGGCATGCACATTCCCCCACACAGAGGGGCTCTTAGTGGGAGTCACATTGAAAGGTCACTGTGATGGTGACACTGGTGACCTGTAGTCCCTCCAGCCTATTCTGTCAGCTGCAGTGCTGGGTCAGCATTACTGGGACAGCCACTGGGACTTCCATGGCAGGACAGGGGGGCAGGGACAGAGGAGATTCGGGGAAAACCTTTGAACCTCTGCCCATTCCCATTTCCCAGCCTACACAGCTCTGATTTGGCTGGGAACCACCTGTTCCCACCGTGTGAGCCCTGGACACCCCCAGGGTTTCAGTGTCAGGGTGGTAGCCAACAACTTCCCAGGGAGCCAGGTACTTCTGCCCAATATCCTGCCCCACGGGTCCTGTTTCTAGGCCAGGTCCCTCTGTGTCACCCCTGCCCGAACCAAGGCCTTGGGGCGAGGAGCTGGGTGCCTGTCCCGGCTGGCTCAGGCAAGCACCTGGCAGCTCCTGCTGCCTCTGGAGATGCAGCCCTGTGCCAGCCCCGAGCCCTGTGCCAGCCCCGAGCCCTGCACCCACCGCGGCCAGAGCCATCGCAACGGTGTGAAGGGCTCGGTCGCAGCCAGGGCTGGAGGGTTTGCTCAAGGCTGAACACAGACCTGGGAGCATTCTTGGAGTACAAAGGTGCATGGGAAACCTCGGCCGTGGTGAGAGATCAGCCTGATAAGAGGAGTTACGAGCCTGAGAAATGTGCTGATTGCAGGGCATTGAAGATACCTGGTTATCTTTTCCTCCTCGATAAGGCAGATAAGCAAAGGACAAAGGACCCGGGATTGTGCAACCTGGGCTGTTGCAGCCGAGCCATGATCTTAAGATGTTCCCAGGGTGAAGGAGGGAAGATGAGCTCGAGCAAGAGGCAGCTCCAGCTGCTCTCATCTCCCCGTGCCGCTGCGAAGAGAACCCTGCCAGCCCCTGTACCCAGCGCTGGGCAGCAGCACGCAATGGTCCCCGGCTCTGAATGGCCCCCAGCTCTTCCCCGTGTCCCAGCGCCCCTGTCAGCAGGCACAGCAGAGCTCTGCAAACCAGCCGACACAACAATGCCACCGGGTCCCAGCCCTGCCGTGCTTTTCCATATGAGCAAGTGAAATTCTGCTGGAGAGGGACAGCTGTCAGAGCACAGCTGAGCCGGAGGGGTTTTTCTGGCTGGTTTCACCACTGCAGCCCCCGGTCCATCCATGCCCTGCTTGGGCACGTGAGGATGCTCCTGTTATTCTATTGCACCCTGGAGAAGAGAGAGCCTAAATGCATTGCCGAAGGGGAGGAGAGGTTCCCCTGGATCCAGGGGTGCAACCCCTCAGGAACCCATCCCCTTCCATGCAGAAGTGTTCAGAGCAGCCTAAGACAATGGGGGTGCCTTGGCCCCACAAACTGAGTCTGGTACAAGGCAGTGAGGATCCATGGGTGCAAGAATACGCCTGGGACAGCACAGGGACCTATCTCACACCTTTCCCACATGGCAACAAGACAAGTGTGATGCTCACAGCAAAGCCAAATACTGTAGATCAGGGAAGCCTCCAGCTGCAGGACTTTGGGCATGCAGGGAGCTCTTCCTGCCATCCATCAGAGCTCCTGGCTAAGGGGAGCAGGACCCATTAGCCCTTGCCCTCAGCTGTCCCAGTGTGGTGGCTGTAGAGGAGGGACTGTCCTGCTGCCACCCCAGCCTGGAGCTGCCACCCAGCCTTCCCCACACCGTGGTCTGCAGCTGTTCCTCCCACCTGCCTTGGGCTGTCTCTGCCAGCTTTCCCCCAGGCTCGGGGTGGAGTCGAGAGCTGAGAAGGGAAAGAAACCCCAAGTCCCTGCTCAAGCTGGCAGGGACAAGGTGGGTGCCTGAGCTGCCTGATGCCATCCTACCACCCAGTGCAGGGACACTCTGGTTGCTCCTCCAGCCACCCTGGGGCCATCTGGGACTTACCCTGCACCTATGTCCAGAGCTCCAGGGCTGGCAGCTGGTCAGGGAGGGTGCCCACCCAGCATGGGAGTGTAGGCTCCCTGTACCTGGTCAGCACCACAGACCCAAGAGTAGCAGGATCCATTGTTTTCATCTTTTGCAACACATTTTAGATGGTGAGGGGGGATTTTACAATTAAATTTGCCTCCTCTGTTTGTCAACTCCCAACCCAATGGAATGCACTACATCCTTACCTTTCCCAGAGACCAGATTTCATCTGGCAGAGCACCCACCGAGCTCTGAGGCCCCGTGCCAGCTGGTTTTACTGCACTGACTAAGCAAGAGTTCCCCTGGCCAGACGAGAACCTGTGACACAGCTCATTCCCCTGGGTCACTTGGGAGCCACAATCTGTCACTGCCTCCAGCAAGGACTTGTCTGTACCCCGTGGTGACCCACAGCCCTGCTCCCCTCTCTGCCCTGGTCTGCTCCAGGCACCTGAGCTGCTCAGAGCATCCCACTGGGAAAAAGGGATCACAAGACAAAGCTGTCTGGGCTTGAAACTATTTGTAGCACTTCTGTCAAAGCCTTCATGCAGGAAAAATTGTAGCTGTGTCAAGGAATATGTTCCCTAAGACCTGTGAAAGTCCTAGGTCCAAGTAAGAGTGAGCTATTACAGAATGAATAATTGGCCTTTCCTCACTCGGAAGCCCTGCTATAAAAATCCAGGAGCCAAATGGAGCAGCACTGGCCTGTGGCTGGCTGCAGCTGGACCCCAGCACTGGGAGCACCTGGGCCAGATGCAGACTTGTGTTGAGGGGAGGTCCTGAAGGATCTGTCCCCATCTGCCCCAGCATCCACCAGCTCCTCCCTGGAGAGGTGAAGCCCCTGTGGGAGGAGGTTCCCTCCTTGCCTGGAAACAGGAGCAGGGAAAAGGCATTTTCTTGCCAAGCAGCAGCACCTGGCCATGGTCTGGGCCAATGCTGACAGGGACAACATGGCCTGGACTGGAGTCACGGGACAGGGGACAGTCCTGGTGTGGGGCTGTGGGTGCTGAACAGCCCATGCCGTGTGTTGGGCCATGACAAGGGCAGAGCAGGTCCTGCCACCAACTCCTTCAGCAGAAAAATGTAAAGGAAATGAGGGAACAGGTGAGATTTTCCTTATGGACCCACTTCTGTGGCTGCCCAGCCTGTCCCAATGGCACCACTGTCCCCAGCAAGTGATGGCAGGACACTGTCAGCACACCCTTCCTGTTTGTCTTCCTGAAAATCTGGCCCAAAGTGGGACATTTTGGGGCAACCTAGTCAAGCTCACACTAATGCTTGCAAACCCTGCAGGTCCTAGCAAAATCCAAACAGAAATGGAAACCCCAGGATGGGGTCAGACCTTTGGGTCACAGGGGACCCTGCTGGCAAGTCCCCAGGGGTTTTCACTTTGGGTGGGTGCAAGTGCCCTGCTGTGCCCCCCTGTACGGGAATCACAGCTTCTGTTTCATGTCTCCACCAGCCCTCTGGGGATGCTGTGGCACCTTTGGTCCCTGCCCCTGCCTGCTCCAGGGCAGAGGATGGTCCCATTGGAGGATGCTCCCTGACAAGGTCATGAGTGACATGGCCAGTGCAGGGGTCCCACCTGCTCCTTCTCCATAACCCCCCTCCTCCCCCGCCAGGCACATGGGAGACCCAGCAGGAGACTGCACGGCCCGATGGGGACTCATGGTGTTGCAGATGGAATGTAAAGAGTAGGGCAAGGTGGCCCCTGAAGAGTCTGTGTGGAGGAGCCACGGTGCTGTGTGAGACCCTCCCAGCTCCATCAACCTCATCCCGAAGGGGGAAGGGGAAACAGCTCACTCTGAGCACAAACCGCAGCATTTCTATTTCCCATACTCTGAAACTGGCTGAACTGGCCCGTCTGGTCGCTGGATACACACGCAGAGAGTGCCCTCACCAGAGAAACCGCTGGAGAGGATGTCCCGGCCTCTGGGGAAGCACAGCACTCCCAGGCTGCCGGCACCATGGGAAAAGCCGCCCCACCACGTTCTTCATCCCCAGAGCCACACGTGCAGCTCCCAGCAATGCCTCAGCCGCTCCCTGCTGTCAGCAGACGGGAAAGTGATGCACAAAAGGGCTGGGGGCAGAGCCCGGGCTGGGTTGGAGCAGCAACAGGGGCACGTTCCCATTCCAGTGTGCCTGCGATGGGTGTCGTTTGCCACCAAACTGTGTCTCCCTGTGGGAAGGAGTGTGTGTGGGTCAATGCAGCTCGGGGCACGGCACAGAGGAGCCTTCCCTCCCCCGAGCCCACTGAGCCTGGCTGGGCAGGCGGCACTGACTCACCTCCCTGCAGTCTGACCTAATTCGAGAGGCACTGGGCAGGTGAGGAAGGCGCTGAGAGCAGCCCCAGCCAGGAGGCATTTCACCACCCAAGCTGAGTTTTTCAGTTCAGGTGATGATGGCCTCAGGCTGTCACTTGAGCTACTGCTGGCATGTCGGCAATCCCATGCACGACCCTGTGCCTTTCAGGGCAGGACAGGGCAGACAGGGCAGAAACATAAACTGGACTTGAAAGAGCTCTGTGGGTCTGCGCCCCGTGGCAGGTTGATGGCAGGGCACCCCAATCCCCCTCTGAGAAATCCCCAGGCCCAGGGGGATGGTCTTGCTCCGTCCACACCAGTGAGTCCCAGGGAAGGGCACAGGAGGAGAGATCATGCCCAGCTGTGGG
The DNA here is from genome assembly GCA_013397375.1 of Toxostoma redivivum. Taxonomy (NCBI): domain Eukaryota; kingdom Metazoa; phylum Chordata; class Aves; order Passeriformes; family Mimidae; genus Toxostoma; species Toxostoma redivivum. The sequence goes on along the minus strand of VXBI01013977.1, from coordinate 256,413 downwards.
CACTCACCCACTCACCTGCACTGTGCTCCCCTGATGCTTGTCTGCTGCTCTCCACCAGCTGCCTCATCCTCTCCCGTGAGACCTTCAGATACTTGTTGCAATTGCACACCTGAGAAAAGAGAGAGGGGGAGGTTGGTGAGATGGCCATCGTGCTTCCGGGGCACCTCCTGCCTGCCATGGGCACAAACCTGTGCTGGGCACCCCTGGCACAGGTTGGGCAGCCTGCATCACATGCACCACAGCAGGGAAACCAGGGCAGGATGTGTCCCACCAAGCAGGGACAGGCACTAGCCACAAGCCCAAGAATCCTCTCCAGAGCTGCTCCCTCTGTGTCTGCTCAGCCACATCTCCAGCCAGGCTGCCAGCACTGCTGCCCACCCTGGCTCCCAGGCAGAAAACACTGGCAACAAGGCTGCCTTAAAGCATCAAACAGACACTCAAAGTCTGGGTTGTGGCTTCAAGATTTGATCTCTCTTGTCTGACAGAGGCTGGGGGCTGTGGACCCCAAAACATTCTGGGCTCTCATCTGGCTCTCCTTGGCTTGGCTCTGCTGCAGCTCTGTGAACACTGAGTCATGCTTTCTACCCCACCTTTAGTTTGCCAAAATGTACCCAGACAGGTCTCTGAGTGCCTGCATGTGCCAGGTGCTGGACCCCAAGGAGCTCCCCAAATCCCTCTGCTGAGGAGCACCCAGGGATGGTGCCTGGGGCTAAGCACAGGGTGCAGCTAGCAGCCAAACACACTTGCCCAGAGTGAGCAGCACTAAAGCTCCCCGGGAGCATCGCAGCTGGCTCCCTGACACCTCCCCTCTCCTCTCCCCTCCCTCCTGGGCCTGGGAGCTGCTTGCTGGGATGTGCCGCAACACCTTTTGTCAGCTGTTTGTTTTTAGGGGCTGTTTTCTGCTGGCAGAGTGTTCCCAGCACACTGCACCCAAGGCAAGGCAGGAGAGAGGTGAGCAACTTCACCAACCAGAACAAGTCAGTTCCCTGCCAGGGGCTTTGCTCCAGAGCCTGTTGAAACCAGAAAGGTTTTCTAGCTCCCAGCCAGGCCCTGGTGTGGGCTGGCGGCCTCTCTGCTGGTTTGGGGCTGGAGCAGTCCCAGCGATGGCCTGCTCTCACAGGAGGAGCAGGGCAGGGTGATTTGTTTGGAAATGAGCTTGCCACCATGTCCCAGCTCTGCCTTGCAGCAGGAGGTGATTCCCACTGGCAGCCTCCACAAAACATGGAGCATACACTCCCCATTATTTTGGCCAGAAAGGACACCTGGGCCCAGTTCCCCGAGGCCCCACTGGTCCAGCACTGCAGAGCAGCAGCATGGACAGACAGAGATGGAGCAGGGGTGATCTTGGAAGCACCCAACTGACATGGAAGACACTGCATCACTTTTAAAAGGGAATTTTGCGGCAATCCTCTGACTTGCACAGCAGCATCAGGGAACAAGCAACTGGGGACAGAGCCCTGGGCTGCTCCTTGCTCATGCTGGGGACAAGATGAGAGCACTGATACCACGGGGGGTTGGGCATATCTCTCTCCCTTGAGCAGGGCAAAGCCCTCCCCAGTCTCCCCCTCAAACCCAGGGACATGGAAAATGCATCTGGGTGAAATCCCAGGGAAACAGAATGATGCTGTAATTTGTGGGAACCTGAATTTCTGCAGAGCCTGAACAGGTGTTGGATGGTCCCTTTGAGGCCTGAGCACATCCCAGCTCACACAGGCCGGACCTAGAGCAAAGATGCCATCCCCCGACAGGCACCCCCACCCTCACAGGGATCTGTGGGATTACAGCAGGCAGGCAGAGGGGACAGGCAGTTTTGCTGGGGACATGTTCTGGTCCCATTCCTCATGATGGTGACAGTGGGCTGCATGCTAGAGAGGGATGTTGAGCCAGCAGGGGTGGGGGATGGCACCTCTTGGTGGGAGCACTGGAGAATCAGAGGTTTCCAGGAAGCTCCCAAACCAGCTACCCATTGAACTGGCAGCCAGGAGGGTGCAGCAGGGCCCAAGGGCACTCTCCTTCCCTGCCCTTCCCGCTGGCATGCACATGCAGGGTCTCCTCTGCCTTCTGTCACACACCAAATCCCCCAGGATGCCCAGCCCTGGAAGCTTGGAGCCCACCAGGTTCTTGTGCAGCAGTGCCAGCATGCTGGGTATGGGCTTCTTGTCTCACTTGGGTGCACAGCATGACCTTGCAAAAATTCTCTGCTTCTCTAAAATTCATGGCTGTTGTGAGCTAGGGGCAGTTCACTCCCTGGGCCAGGGATGCCCAGCAGCACAGGGGTATCCTGGCATTCCCCACTCTCTGGGGCTGCTGGGTGCTGTCAAGAGGCTCTGTGTCCCATGCCACACCCCTAGCCTCTGGGCCTTCACAACCTTGAGCTTCCCAAAAACAGAGTACGAGCTCAGGAGCCAGATAAGTCACTTATGCAGTAGTGCCAATTAGCTGTAATAAAAAATTTCAATTAATTTTTTTTAATGCCTTGCCAAAATTAGCCCAAAGAGATGAAGTGAGTGGGGGAGGCTGCCACCTCCACAGGCTGGGCTGCGTGGCTGCTTTGCAGGGACCAGTAGTGGCCTCAGACTTGATGCTTGACTCCTGGGGATGTGGAACAGTTTTTTGTGTGGATCTTTTGCATATAGGGTAGGGAAGTGGGAAGCCTCTCCGCTGGAGAAGAGATGATTGTTCCTTCTCAGGAAAGTTTGGTTTCTACAGATCTATCATGGCAGGATTAGATGTGGCCCCAAAAATCTTCATGAGGTGAATCACCAGGATGGTGGCACCTTGGGACACTGCCTGGAGTGCAACTGCTGCGAGAAGTGGCCATAACCTGACAGACTGAAGGGCTTGGCATCTCTGCAACATCTCGGGGTCCCCCCAGACCCTGTGCCAGGCTCGGGGTGGGGGTGGCAGCTTCTGCCCACGCCCCAGTCCTGCCCAGGCGATAATGTGCTGAGTGGGCTGAATGCAGAGGCTCTGCTCACACCATCCTGCCTGGCCTCAGGGATGAGGAAAGGGCAGAGTCCAGCTTGGGAGGAGGGGACTGGGGGGTTGCAGCCCCCACAGGCTTCTGAGTCCGCTGGCACTGCTGTCGCTGTGGCACAGGAGCGTGCCTGATGTCCTCAGGGTGGTAGGGTGCCCGATGCCCGTGTGACACAGTGGGGTGCCCGATGCCCACGAGGCAGTGGCGTGCAGGGCAGCAGCGGGCACACCTCCGAGAAGGAGCAGCCCTGCTTTTCTCACGCTGGGGCAGCCCGTGCCAGCACATGCTTAGTCACTGGTAAATCCCAGCCGAGATCTGCTCTGCCCTCTGTGAAATGGATCTTGGCTGCACCCCCGCTGAAGCAATCCCGGCGCTCGGGAGCCATGGCGGGCGCGCTTTCCCACGGCAGCCCGGCCCCCGGCTCCCCGTGTGAATCAGCCGGGCCGGGCAGCGCCGGGCGCCCCTGCCCCGCGCACGTGAGCGCAGCCATCCCTGCTCCATCCCCTCGGCAGCAGAGCCACGGGGCTGCTCTGGAACTCAGGCTCCCTGGGCTGGGGGACACGACTGTGACACCACCCCTGCGTCCCCAGGCTCTGCTGTCACATCCGTGGCAAGGATGAGGAGCAGGTGCAGCTCGACTCTGATGAAGCCGCGGTCTCCGCTACAGTCGCTCACTGTTGTCCCCTCTCCCTATGCCTGTCTGCGCATCCTGGCCAAAGTGCTGCACCTCGTGTGGGGCACTGTCACCCCCACACCCGTGTGCTCCTCCCCAGCACCTCAGGCCAGCATCCACAGGGACACTGCAGCCCAACCGGCTCTGTGCTGTCACCACCAAGGGCATCACACGGGGATTAGGAGTGGTGTCATTGGACTGAGACTGTGGTGATGTCACTGGTGTGGATCTGTGGTCCCTGAGCCCAGCGAGGTGCTTGTCCCCAGCAACTTGAGCCACCCTTGCACTGAGGCTCTCCCTGCTTGTGCCACCAAGGAAGACAAGGCAGGTGAAACGTCCTTTTGCAATGCTGGCAGCCCAGTCGGCGCCTTGTTTTTGTTTAGGATGATCCCTGCCTCTCCCAACCCTCCTGGCTGTGGATTTCAGCAGCAGTGACGCACGAACCTCCCAGGACTCGAGGCACTGGATGCTTGAGCCTGGAGCTCCAGGGCCATCTCAGCATCCCATCCTCTTTCTGCACCTCCACCCATGGAGCTGAGAAGCTGAAAGAAAACTCAAGTTCAGCAGATAACAGGAGCCAAGCCTTCGGTGACTCCAAAAGCGCTGCAGAAGTCAATGTGAGCTTGGCTAAGGCTAACAGCATGAGCTCAGGTGGACATAGACTGGTACCCAAAACAAGTGGAAGATGAGTAGTTCGGACAGCGCTGGAGTCAGTTTCACCCCTTCCTCTGATATCTCTAAAAGCTGCTTCTCCAAAGTACTTTGAGTCACCTTGGTGATGCTGACCTCTGCCCGCCACCTAGAATGGCCTCTGGGCCTTAGGGCTCCTTCCACATTCTCTGCTGACAAATGTCACAGGCCAACATCACTGAGGGGTCTCCTTGGCAGGGGTTTTACCAGTGAGACACAGCTTTCTGCCTGGAGAGCTCCTGGCTTGGGAAATCCTCAGTGTATCAAACCTGCTGTAAAGGACAACAGTGCCCGGTGTGAACTCTTTGGGGTAATACAGGGCAGCTCATGTCAGGACAATTCCTTGGCTGTCTTCTGCTTGCTGTATCACAGGACTACTCAACAGCCACCTGCAGTGATTATCTCTTTTCCTACTCACCACCTACCCTCTCCTCTTTCTCCCTCTCTCCAAGATGGATATCACCTGGTGAAAGGGCCACTCCTCCGGATGGAGGTTGCAGCTCTCCCTTTGGTTGCGAAAGCACAGCCCTTGAGCATCCAGGAGTTTCTTTCAGAGACTTACCGAGACTTGAAACCTCCCCAGATTGCAGGATTCCTGGGCTTAGCACAGGCTGCCCTTTATTGCCTCCAAAGGCCAGGAGTTATGGATCTGCCTCTGCACGCTTCCTGCCTACAACCCAAAGCAGGATGCCCAGGAAGGTGGGAGATGGTGGGATGGGCAGTGAAAGAAAACCACCTAACAACCCAGATGTGAAGATGAGGTCAGGAGCTGACCATGCTCATCTGCCCACATAGCTATTTTCTCATGTTTTTTCCCAGGTGACTTCAGCTGCCCCTGCTGCACCCACAGCTTTGACCTTCAGACACTCTCCTCTTCCTCCAGCGATGCTCTGCCCTGTAGTACCTTCGAGGTCCTTGCAAAAAGAGCAGAAACTCAGCAATTCAGCCCACTAGAGATGTCCACACCCTGTGGGTGCAAAGGCCACCTCTGGGTGCAGTGCTGGGGACAGTTATCTCTCTAAGGGCATTTTCAGAGAGCAGCTGGCTGGGCCCTTTCCCTTCCCCTTTATGCCAAGAGCTTTCCTCACTGATCTGATCACCAGTGCCTGGGAATCCTAAAAGTGCACATTGCTGCTCCTGCTCTGTTGCAATGGTCCAGTGTCTGTCCTTAGGTGCCAGCAAACTCCCCAGCAGCAGAGGAGATGCTGGGTGTGTCAGTGTGGTCCTTCCAGAGAGCAAAGGCTCTCTGTGCACGCAGCAGCCCTGAGTGCCCACAGCACCAGGGCAGCCCTGCCTTCCAGGGCTGGGAGTTGGGCTGTGATGCTCCTACATGGAAATGCAGCCTGGGCATCCTCTGCTAAACCTGCCTGCACATCCAGCAGCAGGGATTTTATGGCCATCTGAGCTCAGTAACATGCTGCCAGTGGAAACACAGGGCTGCCAGTGGGATCCTGGCATCAGGGGCCATTTGGTTCACAAAGAGGGAAGGGCTCTGTTTATTGAATCATTAACATCACTTCCTTCACTGCCAGGTACTCTGAGAGGTCTCTTAAGCAAGTGCTGACCTAGCCCAACCCTGCTAAGCTGGTAAGATGACATGGATCCCATGCCAGCCTGGTACTGAGTTCCCACTGCTTTCTCTGCTCCTGCTTTGCTATTAGTCATCTGTTTCTGGAAGGTTTCTCATGCATAATTAAGGGTTTCAACACTTGCATAAGCCAATTCTTCTCGTCAGGAGTGACCTGCTGCATTTCCCAACACTTTCCCTAGGCAGTCTTTCTGACTGCCACGAAATATGGAGTTAAAACATGAAGTTTTCTACCCCCCTTGAGGCAAAAGGTGTGGGAAATCGAACAGATAAGAATGCCTTTAATTAGTATCATTTGCATAAGCTCTGGGAAAGGCTCACCTGACAGCTACAAGGGCCTTGCTTGTCTGGGAGCATTAGCCATGGCTGAATCCTCTGACTGGGGAGATACTGAGAATCAGGGTGACAGAGCCATGGAGGCTCCATGGGTACCCCAGCTCCCACTACCTCCTTGTCTGTGGACCTCAGCTGCTGCTGGCTCCCTTTCAGGTCCCCCAGCTCCCACTGGCTTCTTGTGAGGGCACTTTCTTCTCCATTTCCACCTTCCAGTTTGCAGCTGCTCTGAGCAAAGAGGTGCCTTGCGGGCTGGGGTGAAGGGCAGGGGTGGGAAGAGAGGAAAGGAAGCACAGGCACATCCCTGGATAAGGTGTGGAGGCTGTGGAGTGGGCTCAGCATGCAGCAGGGATGGGAGCAGGCAGTGTGGTCTTTGCTTTTCTCTCCCCCTGCTGCACTCGTGCTCCCTCGAGCACAGACGCTGCTGGTCCCCAACCACAAACCCCATCCCGCTGCCGTCACTGCCAGGGGTGACAATGAAAGCCCTTTTCAGTACCTCAAGGCCTCTGCAGTGATGAGAATCTCACCCCACACTACACCTAAACCCATGTGCAAAGCTGGATTTCCCAGAGGTAAAAAAATTATGTTCAAGCTGCCTCCCACTGCACACATCTCCCCTCCAGCTGCCTCTCAGCCACCTCAAGTCTCACTTGCTCATCTCCCTCCCAGCTGGGCAGAGCACCCCAAAAAGCTGAGGCTGCCACAGCACCCCTGAGCCAACCTTTGCTATAGCCGTGAGCTCTGTTTATCCAGCACCCAGCACATGGGTGCTGCTCCAGGACAGGCTCAGAGCAAGTTTAATAACAAAGCAAATCAGTAATAACTGCCTGCTAACGAGCTTACGAAGCATCCCCAAGACTTGGCTTTAGGGTGAGCTCTGTGCCAGGAGCTGAAGGGCCAGGGTGTGAGCTGTCCCTTCCCACTCTCCTGACTACCACGTCTCTGCTCCTCCAGCCCTACACCAGCACCTTCCTGCCTTGTAGATGTGCTTTATATCCAACCCTGGGGTGAGGGTTAGCCCCTCCTGGGGGTGCAAACCTGTGTCATGCAGCTCCAGAACACCCACCTTCTGCTCCAGTCTGCTCCAGAGCCTGTGCCACAGCAGGAGAAGGCTTAATTTGCCCAGCTCCCTGCAATGCATCTCATTACTGCTCCTCTTTATCAAGCTAATGAGCTTTCTTCAGCTAGAGGTGAGAGCTCAGCTCTTGGTCAGAGGATGCCAGAGGCTGATGGATCTCAGGGCTGGAAAAAAAAACCCAAATCAAGCTCTGGAATTGCCCAGCACTGGAAACAAAATGAGGGTCCACATCCTGCCAGCTCATATTCCAAAACTAAAATGCAGGTGGAAATTTGGCTGCCAAGAAACCCCAGACCTTCAGGAGCATCACATTTTGGCACCAGAAATGGAAGAGGTCGTGGAGTTCAATTTTCTGCCCTTGAGAGTCAGAGCCCTGGAAACTGCAAAGGGATAAAGCTTTTCTCTGTCTAGAGGATCCCCAGACTCAGGTCACTGACAGTCAGGCACTGGCACTTCTCTTCCTCCCCCAAGGGCTTGCTGGCCATACTGAGATGGGTTCCTGCCTGAGCCAGGCCTCAGGAGTCCCCAGGGTGGCCCAGGAAGCCTCTTCCCTGCTGCACCTTCCTCTGGACATGCAGCCAAGTTGGGGGCTCTGTCCTCTGTTCCCGGGACAAGCTTTAGGAAATTATCTTTATTGTGTATTAAGCAACAGCCACCCTTATTCTGGCTCCTTCTGGCTTTTCCTGGAAGCTGTCCTCCCTCTGACTGAGGTCCTGGGACTAGCTGTGTAATGTATGTCAGGGACTTGTTCCTCTGCCCTGTGCTGAGCCCTCGGAGCTGTGCCTGGCTGGAAGCTGCACCCTCGGCTCTCTGCTTTTCCCCAGAGCATTTTTCAGCCCTGTACAAGTGGCCAGGGCCACCCTGGGCCAGGTGGCTGCCGAGCTCTGCTGCTCTGTGGCCATCTGGTCCCCAAACATCCTGCTGCCCTCTCCTCTGCCTTCCCTGGGGAGGCCTGGGGCTGCCCTGGGCTGGTTCCCCAGGCCAGCCCTGCAGCTGAGTGGGGTGAAGGTGTGAGGACAGAGGCAGAACCAGGGAAGTTGGGTTCATGTTTCAGCTTCTATTTTTATCTGGGAACCCAAGTCTGCTATGCAGAGGCCCCCAGGGGACACACTGCATTTCCCGGCTGGAACCAGGTACCATTGGAACACTACCTGCCCCTCCCTGTCACCGTGCCAGATCTCCGGGTAGGGGACAGCATCACCCGAGACACTGGGACATCCTCCTGGCTCTTGGTGTGCTGTGGCAGGAGGGAAGCAGCTGGGAACAGCTCTGCAGGCCAGGTCCCCATGCCTCCAGCCACTCTGAGGATGGGAACACTTCACCACAGGTAATCCTTGGAGCTGCAGAGCCACACTCTCACCAGGCCACCACCAGGCCACCAGGTCAGCAGCCAAGTGTTGGTGTCTCTTCTCAAGCTGGACTTCAGTTCTGTGGGGCTGCACCAGCCCCATCCCTTCCCATTTGTTTAAGCAAATAAACCTGATTTAATGGCCAGAGCTGCAGGAAAATGGCAACTTGTGCTGCCCCAGCCCGAGAAGCTCGTGTGTAGCTGCAGGTTGGCCAGGGCAGAGCTGACTCCCAGCGTGGGAACATGGTGTTGGAGCCCAGCCCCTGGTCCTGGGCAATGGCAGCGAGCAAGGGGCACAGCTGGGAGGAGGGGAGCCCCCATCCCAGTAGGCAGTGCCTGCTGCTTTAATTGTGGGGGAGAGTAGGAGCTGCTGCAGAAAACGGGAATATTTAAAAAAAAAAAA
>VXBI01013977.1:69565-247296 GCA_013397375.1 Toxostoma redivivum | reverse complement strand
GGCACCCCCCCCCCCCCAAAAAAAAAACCAAAAAAAACCACCAAAAAAACCCACCAAACCAAAAAAACAAAACCCGTGAGAAAGGAAATCTGAGCGAGGCCTGGAGCGATCTACCCAATCCAGCGGAAACAATGGCCCAGGAAGAAAAACCAGTTCCTACACATAAGGTAGAATAGACTGGGAAGGCTGGAGGAGGGGCAGGAGGCTCCCTGCACAAACAAGCCGGGCATTATGCGGCTGCGCTGCCCGGGCCACGGTGCCCCTTCCTGGCGTGGGGGACCCCTAATCCTGCTGGGCTGGGCTGGGCTGGGCTGGCACACACCCCAGGGATGGACAGCCAGGAACAGCAGCTCGGGCTGGTGGAGCTCAGCACACAACCTGGGCTGGGCTGTATTTAGCGCTCAAACTGGGCTCAGGTCCCTGGTTTAACTCAGCTGGGCTCAGCATCCAGGCTAGGATCAGCACTGGTCCGATATTAGACCTGAAAATAGGATTAGAACTGTTTTGCCCGGGATTAACCCACATTTTGAGATTAGCCCCCAGGCTGGGATCACTTCGAGGCAGGGTTTACTCCAGGACAGGCTCATCTCCAAACTAAACTCACCCCAGGGATGGGCTGATCTTCAAACTGAGCTCAGCCTCAGGATGGGATGATCCCCAGGGTGAGCTCATCCCCAGGCTGAGTTCATCCCCAGACAGGGCTCAGCCCCAGGCTGAGCTCACCCTAAAGGGCTGCAGAATGCATGGAGCTGCTGGCTGGGCTCCCCCAGGCTGGTGGGATGTGGGTCCTGGACAGGTGCCTTCAGGGAAATGGCACTGCTGCCAGCTTGGCCACCTCCTCACCTCCACAGATCCCACTGTGGGATGCTCATTGTCCCTCTGGTCAGCACACCCCAGCAGGCAAACCCTCAGCTGTGAGATGGGGAAAGCCCAGGTGGACAAACCAGCTCCAGCACGGTCCAGAGACTGGTCACTCCCCTGGCCATGAGCACCGGTGTTGGATCCATCCCCTTGGCTGTGTGGCAACAGTTAGGATGTGCCAGGAGGTTGTGCTTCCCACAGCTGGAAGAGCTACATAGTTTCATTTTGAAGCAGAATCTTAAACTCCTAAAATCAAAACCACCATCACGATCCTGACCATGAGCAGTCTGGCTGTGTGGACAAGGTGTTTGGCCCCAGCCCAGCCTTGACTGTTGAGGCTGAGGACAGATGGTGTCCCCAGAACATGGGCCACTGGTTTATCCTGGCCTGGCACCCATTCTCACTTTGGGAATGGCCCCTGTAAGCATGGGCCTATTGCAAAACCTGTCACTACCTGGAAACAAAGAGTGTAGGGAGGGAGCCAGGGAGAAAAGACAGATCCCACCAGAAAGGTGCAGTCCAAAAGGGATGCAGTACCCTGTGCTTGGCCAAGGAGGCCTCTGGGAACAAGCTGGGGCTTGGGAGATGTCATGGAGTGTGCCATACTGATGGGGACATCCCTGAGCTGACCCTGGAGTCCTGGGCAGGGGGTTGCTCCCAGGCAGCCCATGGGCAGGTGAGGAGGAGGAGGAGCCCTGTGCTGTGGTGGGTTTCTTTGCCCAGTGTCTCACTGCAGGTGTGTCAGCATCCTTTTCCCTAGACAACCCCTTGTGGGGTGGGACTTACGCTGGACACCTCTGGGATGAAAGCTGGATGGGTGTGGCTGTAGGACATGCCGTGAGTGAAGGTCCATGGGCCACGTGTTTCCCAATATTTACTGAGAAACCTTTGCTAGGGCAAGGGTGGACAAAGGGTGGATTTGGGTGAGTACCAGGCTGCTGCCAAGCACTTTTGGAAGGCTGTTCCTATCCGAGGTAAGGGCTCAATGTACCCTGAGGGTGCAACTCTTCCCACAGTGAGCAGATCATGATACTGCACAGCTGGGCTCAGGCAGCATTCCCAGCATAAAGGGGCTCACAGGGACCACCATCCCCTTTGAGATCAACCATCTGCATCTCATCCTGAGGGAAAAGAGCAGCTCTTCACACACAACTTCTCCAAAAGGCTTCCCAAAGCAGCACACTGGCTGCTAGATGGGACCAGAGAGTAAAACCACGGGCGCAGGGGAAGAGCTGCTGTTGCCAGAGTTAAGAACAAACCCCAGGAAACCTCGGGTACTTATTCCCCATGTTCCCAGCCTGACATCTCAAGATGTGTTAATATGACCCCAGTGTGTTGGTGACAGGTGGGGTCACCATGGTGTGATGGGGGCCCAACCCCTCTACAGCTCCTCACCACAGCAGCAGGGGGTGCAGGGGGTGATCTACAGCATCACAGGCTTGTGTCACACATACAGAAAAGGTAAAAAGGGGCAATAATGTACAAAGGTGATATTTTTTTAAGGCTCTTGTTGGGCCCAAGGGAGTTGATGTCTATTGTTTCAGTGGCCAAGTGGAGAAGGCAAATCTGGGGCAGATGATAGGAGTGATCTGACCCTGCCACACCTGGGTTTGCCCTTTCCCTGACAGACAGGACATGGACAGGTGAGTGGTTGTAATTTCACCCCACAGAAAAAAATACCTGCGAGTAAAAAATGCTGATGGGCATTTTGTGGGGGTGAAGTTGGGGAAGAAAGGTGTATGCTTCGTTCCTCACATTCTTCTCCACCTTCCTTGGGATGGTGGCTATGCTACCCAGGGCCCTCCCAGTGCCCAGGGGGTGATGGAGTGGGCTGAGGGTCCTGTCCTGCCACCCTGCTGTCTCCACCAGCTGGGCAGGGCTGAGCATCTTCCCCTCCTTTCCCACTGTGGGGGTGGAGGAATGGCACTGAGGTCTGAGTCCTGCTGGGATCTGTGAAATGAAATCTGTGATTGGTGTGGGCTTCACCTTCAGAAACACCTGGCTGAGGGACCCTCACAGACACCACTATGTCCCCAGGTCCCATCCTGCTGAACCCGGCGTCCTGCCATGTGCATGGCCAGCACACTGGTGTGCCTGTGGCCACACTAGAGCAGGGCACCTGGGGCTCATCACACCATCCGAGCACAGAGGGATGTCCTCTCCTGCAGACACCTCCCTGTGTCCCCTCTCCTGCAGCACCACCCTGAAGCAGCGAGGAAGGCCCCACTCCCACCCCCAGCTCCCTCCCGGGCACTGCGAGGGCACCGCGCCAGCAGCTGATGGGAAAGTTCAGGGTCGGGGTGAGCGCGGGGAGAGGCTCATAAAGGGCTCTTTGTGCTGCAGGTCTGCCCCGGCTTCGCGTACAGAGCCCGCGGCCCCACAGCAAAATGCAGCCCAGAAATATGACAAGACATCTTTTCCCAGGCTGCTGTTAAACTCTAATTAAACATTTCAGCACACTCGAGCGAGGGAATGTCTGCTTCTCAGGCCCGGGCCATCCCATCTGGAAATCATCCCCTCCGGTGTGAGTGGGCTGGTGCAGGTTGACCCAGAAAGATGCTTGGGCGTAGGGATGATGTGAACCCACACCAGAGGGGACAACCTGCACCTCTCCAATGCCTCCATGCCAGCATGGTCCACTGTTGCCTCCCACTCTGGAGGAGGCATCCAGGCTGGAACAGCTGGAGAAGGGGACATGCAGACATGTCCATGCCACCAGTGCCACCACCCCTGGCCCTTGTGCACTCCCCGCCATGGGAGCTGGGGTCCCTGTAGTTGCTGGGGCAGCAGCCCAGGGTGCACAGCCTGCAGGGGCAGGAGGCAGCGGCTCCTTCAGGAGATGCTGTCAGAAAATTCTAGCCTCTAGTGAGGCTAGAATTGCCATCCTGCTGTTTTGAAGAATGAGAGAAAAAGGAAATAGCACAAAAGAGCTGAGCAGTGAAGCCAGGTGGTTCCAGGAGTGAGGAGCACTGTAAGCCAACAGTCTGGGGCACAGCAGCTTGGAGACCCCCCTAAAATCACCTGGATGCCCAGGATGGATCTCATGACAGTGAGCTGGCATAGCTCTCCACATTATTAAACACTGACTTTGGCCGTTAATTGCAGGAGTTCCTCACCACCTTGTTTCTAGCACAGACCAGATGCCAAAATATCCCACCCCTGATGCTCTGGTGTCTGACCCAGCCTCATGGAGGGGACATGATGGCACTGAACTACTGCTCTGCAGCATCCCTTGTCCCACCTGAGCACTGCCCAGTGGGAGCAGCACACCAAGGACAGGCAGTGCTGGGGGCTGGGGAGTTGCTGGTTTCCCATAGGCAACCTCAGCATCAGAACCAGGTCACCCAGGACAAGATTACTCAAAAAAACGTGCCATTTCTGAGATCAGTAAGTGGTGGGAAGGTGTCTGCCCAGAGACTTGGAGCAGTGTGACAGACCAGCAATGACACTTTTAATCTGGCATCCCATGGGGTGGAATTTGGCAGAACTAGTCTCTCCTGCTCTGAGGACATTCCAGCTCCTGCATAGGCAGTCTGAATTGAACTCCCTCAGTACACACAGCAACCATGGGTTTAATCCAGCTCTGCCCCCTCAGTTAGACAAGCAGCAGCAGCACCTCCTGGGGCAGCTTCATCCTGGCCCATTGAGGCCCCAGGGCTGAGGTTCCTGTCACTGTACTGGCCATTACTCCTGGGAACCCTCACCCTGGTGTTGTGCCTGTCCTCATTGGATGGTCCTCCCTAAGAAAATGGCAACATCAACCTCTATCTGGTTCCCCTGACGGCATGTGACTGTGGAGCCCTGGAGGGGCTGTCCCCAGGTGCCACAGGCTCACAGGGTTTGTCCTTCTCCTTCATTGCAGTGGGATGGGGAGGGGGGCTGGATTTAGGAAGAAATCTTGACTTTTCTAGGAAAAGCAAGGCAGGCAGCAGGGTCTTTACATCATCCCTGTGCAGCATCTGCGCTGTGCTGACCTGTCCAGCTTTGTGGGATGTATCTGCTCCTGAATCCTGATGCACTGAGGGTGCCCCAGGTGGCACTGTGAGCCCCAGTCCTAGCACAGACAGGGCTGTCAGGTGGCAGGGAGGTGACAGCCATAGGGACACTGACTGAGGGCAGCCACCCCCGGGCAGCGCACACACAAGGGGGCTCATCTCTGTGGCCCCCCAGAGACCCCAACCCCACCGGGAACCACAACCCACACCCTCCCAGTGTGCCCACAGACTGTGACACCACGAGCCGGTGACAAGGAGCCAGATCCTGAACTATTGTCCGACTGTTTCCCAGGCTCTCCTACCGGCTGTGAGGATGCGAGTGCCAGTGGGGTGGGATGGGGGGTGCGAGGGAAGCGGGGACAAAGACGTCGCACCGCCCTCCTCCTCCCTGCGCTTGGCAAGGCGGGGGGACTCTGGGAAGGGAAAAGGTTCCCAAGACGAAGGTGTTAAATACCCTTCTCCCGTGCTGCTGTCACCTCGCGGCCCCGGGGGTGTGAGAATCAGACTCTATTATCCCCTCCCTAGGAACTAACATACTGTACTAACCTTTTCACATGAAAGCTACGCTCTGTTTGCCAACAAAAGCCGACGCTTGGTTCCCAGGAGTGGGGAGAACCCAACTCCACGGCACTGAGCGAGGGCTCGGGGGCCAGCCCACACCGCCTGCCCTCAGCCCCGCCAGCCCGGCGGGTGCCAGGGGCTCTGCGGGTGGGGTCAGCCAGGTGCAGCCGCTGGGCTGGAGCAGGAGGACCCTCCCCAGGGTGAGGGATCCTTCTTCCCGGCCCCGGGGTGCCTGGGGTCCCCCGGGCTGTCCCCCCCGTGTAGAGGGGTGTATGGGGCTGAAGGTGCAAGGGGGTGCAAGGGGGATTCCGTGCCTGGAGTTTGCGCTGCTGGGACCCCTTCCCCACCAGGGCACACTTCCCCAGTTGCGTCCTGTCCCCAGGCTGGCACACCCTCATCAGCTTCCCCAGGCTCCCCCTGAGCTGTTTGCAGGGCTCAAGCTGGTTCTTCTCTCACCACTGACCAAAGCAAGTCAGGCTTTGCAATGTCTGAAACTCCCATTTGCTTTCAGGCTACCCTGAGAGGTGGGAAGCAAGACTGGGAAAGCATCACCGGGCCATGGAAAAACCCGTCTGCACAAAAGCTGAACCCCAGTTCAGCATTCAGAGTGGCCAGATGAGCACTGAGCACAGCAGCTCTGGCCTCCCTGGGAACACAGCAGCAGCAGGGATGGGACAGCCATCACCTGGAACTGGGACTCCCTGCCTCAGATGATGGCAGACGTCTTCTGAGAAAATTCACAGTTGGGGTAGCAGCCTCCTTACTCAAGTTTTTAATTAAATGAGACCTATCTAGGGCATCACAGCTGCTCAGTGCTAAGATAAAGAAAGGGCCAGAGGAGAGGTCTTGAAGTGAAAAGGGTTTCTCTGGCTTTTTCACATTAACAATACCTGCTCTGCCTCATTTATGGTTGGACAACTTGGGGCAGTGGGCTTGAGAGGTACCCAAGGCCACAGCAGATGCTGCCTGCCTAAGGAGCCCCACACCTGGGGACACATCCCTGCAAGACCCTACAAATTCCAGCTTCTCATGTTGCCTTGGAACCTCAATTAGGCCCATGCTTCTAACGAGGGAAGCAGGAGAAAGAAGGGATGAGTCCTTTTCCCTCCTCTCTACTGTTCCTTTCCATGCCTACCTCCATTTCCAGTCAGCTCTGGAGGCAGCTTCCTCCCTGACTCCACAGCCTTCCTGCTCCAAAGGGCTGGGAGGCTTTTCCAGGTCCCCCAATGAGCTGCAGGCCCACTCCAGCAATGGGGTGACCCTCTGCTGCCCCAGCTCCATTGACGTGTCCTGCTGCAGGCAGGCAGGTGGGTTCTGCATCGCTCACATGTTTATTGGCCCCAGCCCACGGAGCTGTTTCACATGGGCTGTCAGTGACAGCTTCCAGAGCCTGCAGAGCCGTCCTGCTGCTGTGGATCTTGCGGAGGTGCCACTGGCCTCACGCTGCTTTGCAAAGTAATTGAATTAAAGCCAGTGAATCACTTTGGTGCTGCCTGGCTGCTCCTCTGTGCAAGGGTGCAGTGGCCCAGGGTGGCCTGGAGCACACGCGGGGGCTCTTTGGGCTGCTCTTTTTGGAGGGTCATTTCTCCTCTCATTTGCTGCAGTCAGATTTGGGTCATCAGGTTTGATCTAAGTATGTCAGAGGACTGGAATTCACGGGGAAGCAAAGGCACAATAATGCAGACTCTGTCCTAGTGTGATTCTGGGCTGGCTTCAAAAGCTCTTGGTTCACTCTTAGTGTTCTGGGAAACCTGGGGCAGGTTTAGTTCCTCACTTGACATTGGTGCCTTGGTGCTTGAGAAGTGAGGCTTCTCTCAAAGGCTTCGCCTGGCCTACCCTGACACATGTCCATGTGATGGAGACAAACATGTGGCTGACCTGTTGCCACCTGTCTCTGGTTCAGAAGCACCATTGAGCCAGGAACTGAGCCAGGGCCATGGCTTTGAGGCTTAAGCCAAGGTGAGAAGAGATCCCTGCCCAGCGTCTGGGGTGGAGGAGGCAAAAGGAGGGAGAGCTGGTGCAGAGGGGAGGCGCAGAGTAGAGTTGGGACCTTTGTCTCTCAGGCCACTGTCCCCAGGCTTCCCAATGCCAACTGAACCCTGTGGGGTCTGAAAGAGTTAGTGCTTCCCAGGGAGGAGCAGGCAGAGCACTGTCAGACTTGCTGCAGCTGTGAGAGAGGAGCTGGGAGAGTTTGTCTGATGTCTTCATCCAGCCCAGCTGTCCAGACCTGCTCCCCAGCTCCAGGCATCCAGTGGGTCCAGCGTGGGCCATGCACAGAGTGGTCCCCAGGGCAGGTTGACAGCCCTGGACTTGCCAGGAGAGCAGCAATAAACAGGAGAGGAGACACAAGGGGCTGGTTTAGCTCTGCATTTTCTGCTTCCCCACCTGAGGTCTGCCTGAACCCAATCAAAGAGGTCCAGGATCAACCAAACCACCTTGAGGCAATGAAATTGCAAACACAACACTTCAAGCTGCAACAAGAGACTCCCTCAATTTTTCAAGACAGCCCATGCAGAGATGAGCACACTGCAGTCCGGGTCATGCAGAAGCCAAGCTGAAGACCTATCTGGCTCCATCAGCATCTTCATCCAACTCTCTGTATATCCTCGAAGCCTGGTCCCTACCTGCCGTGTCAGGGATCAGTGATGCTCCTCAGTGCCTTTGCTCATGGCCATAGCCAGTCAGGGCCCCTGGCCACCACAAATCCTGTGGCTTGGCAGAACTCTGGGACACACAGGGCTAGGACTGGGGGATAAACCCCTCTGAGCTCTGCCTGGTCTGATGGGGTCAGTAGACAGGGTTTGCCCTGAAGGTAGCAGCTGGGTGGGAACTGCTCCTGCTCAGCCCCTTTTCATGGGTACCTGCACAGTTGAGGCATCTCAAAGCAAGAGCCCAGACCCTTGCACAAGCAAAAGTGATACAAAGAAATTAAAAATGGACCTTCACCAGATCCCTGGGGAGAATATTTTGGGAGCAGTAGCTTGCCATTTGGTCTTGGAGATTCAGCTTCAAAGCCCAAGGCACATCAAAGTCCAGACCTCCAAATCCGAGGCTTCCTGGGGAAGGCAAGGGTGCCCGTCTGTCAGTGCCAGCCTCTGCTCTCTCTGCCCTGCAGGAGCCTCTGAAGACACATAGCTCCAGTGTAGGAGGTTAAAGGGGCCTCTGGAGCACAGCATCCTCAGCAGCCCAGGGGACACCTGCTTAGCTCATGGTGACTCTGACTGTCCCCAGGATTCCCGCAGCCTCTGTCTTAGGCAAAGAAGATACTATTATCCCGCCATGATAAAAATGTTAGAAGGAGAGATTATTATACCCCCGCAGCCCTTCTCCTTCAGCAGACACTGCAGAGCCTCCCCTCCTCCATGCTGCACCCTGGTGGATGCTCAGCCCGGGGCCGGGAGGGGACCCTGGGAACGCCTGGCGCTGGTTACCGCTGTCCTGCTGCGCGGCACAGATGAGAGGAAGAACAACTCCCGGGGCTTCCCCTCACCTCCGTGCTCGCGGCCCCGCCAGCTCTTTCATCTCCCGGCCCGCGGCTCTTTCATCTCCAGCCGAGGTGCGACCGGGCCCCTCCGGCCCCCCCGCCCGGCACCGCCTTCGGACCGGCCCGGCCAAATGGCCACTGGTCCGTGCTGGTCCGGGAGGGGGTGACGCTGGGCTCCAGTCACCTCTGCAGTCACTGCCTAAGTGCTCAGCACCCCAAAAATTTGGCTGCTCTCAGGTGCCTGGAGAGAAACGGAAGCACCAGATTTCTTCTGGCTCTCCTTGCAAAGCAGATGATGCGGGGCTCGTGTTGGTTCAAACTCAGCTCATCTCTGTGAATTTGTGCCCACACAGACCCAGCCCACCAGGCTGGGGTCATGGGGGTCGAGTGGGCAGGTGTCCCAGTGCTCCCAGTGCTCCCACTGCAGGTGGCAAAGTGGTTCCCAAAGAAACCATCCCACCTCCCAGCCCCAGAGGGAGGGAAGGTCATCGGCATCCTGGCAAACAACCTGCAACCCACGGGCCAGCCACGGTTTATCCCTGGATTCTGGCGTAGGAGTGGCAAGGCTGCACTGTTACCACACAGCTCTGGGTGTCAGGGCACAGGGGCACCTCTGCCAAAGGGCAGTGAATCCTTACAAGCAACATGAAACAAGGTGCTTGCCTGGTGGGAATGAACTGCAAAGAGAGCACAGCTTGGTATATATAATAGGAATAGCTGGGAGAGAAGGAGAACAAGAAAGAGAAGTGCCATGGCCTGGGCTGGGCTCCTGCCAGGCAGTGTCACTGCATGTCCCAGCTCTGGGGTAACAGTGATGGGGCTGTCAGTGAGTGCAGCCAGGACAGGGACATGTGGCATCAGGACACGTCAACGCCACTGCACCACAGAACTGCACCCAAACAGCCAGGAATTGACACCAAATTTCACAGCTCATCTGTAGAGAGCCAAAGGGATGAGGTATGAGAATGGAGCCACTCACAGGCCAGGAGGGGTTCAGGACTGAGGGAGGGCTGAGGGCAGAGTCACCACAGCTCCTGGCACATGGGGCTGCCACCAGTGAGTGTCACCAGCTCAAACCCATGCTGGGGTTGGGATGCTGGGACAAAGGGAGCCTCAGCAGGACTGTCCTCATGGGCTGACCCAGCCCTTCAGGAGGGAAGTGTCCATGCCTGACATGCCTGTGCTGTCTGTCTTGGCTGATTTGTTCCACACATGGATGATTGGAAGTGCCAGGAGTTTGCCCTGAGCATCTCCACGAGTCCCAGTAAAGCATCCCAGAGAGCCCCTGAGCTCCAATCTGCTTTCAAATCATAGAACCACAGAATCTCAGACTGGTTTGAGTTGGAAGGAACCTTAAAGTCTATCCAGTCCTACCTCCTTCCATGGGCAGGGACACCTTCCACTATCCCAGGCTGCTTCAAGCCCCGTCCAGCCTGGCCTTGGACACTGCCAGGGATGGGGCAGCCACAGCTTCTCTGGGCAACCTGTGCCAGGGCCTCACCAGCCTCATTGTAAAAAACTTCCTTATATCTAATCTGAATCTCTCCTCTGTCAGTTGAAAACTATCACCTTTTGTCCTGTTGCAACAGGCTCTGCCAAAAAGACTCATTCTTGTCCCCATTCCCATTCCAATTCACATCCTCACCCTCATCCCTATCCTCATTTCTAGCCTCATCCTCATCCTTGTCCCCATCCGTGCACTCTCCCAGCATCACCAGGGACACCCTGGCTTGCCATGTGCTGGCTCAGCTGTGAGTCAGGTGCTCAGCAGCATGGTTGGTCCCTGCACTCAGATATGCAGGGCCAAGGAGTCACTTTGGGTAAGGACCCAAAAATGCAGGTGGTGACTCGCTTCTTCCACCCACCAGGAAGGACCCAGACCAGTTGAAAATCCAGCTTCTTGGAAGCCATTCCCACTTTTTTCAGAGGTCTTTCAGAAGACCCCTGGCTGCAGTCCAGCCCTAGCAGAGCCATGCTGCCCCTGTAGCTCCTAGGCTCCCAAGTGACCTGTGTAAGTATTTCCACTGCCCACACAGATTCCTCAGGAAGGGCAGTGTGCATCCTGAGCAGTGAAGCAGCCACAATCCCACTGTGCCCAGAGCTGCCCCATTTCTCTGGGGTAATCACAGCTCATAGGGGAGCCCCTTCTGTTTTCCCTTCTGATGTGATGGAATGCAGACACAGGACCTGCCAGCAGCAAATATTTGTCACTCTCCCCCTTTGTCTCCCTGCTAGACACAAAGCCTGTTGGTCCACATCCATATACACGTGGATATGGCTGTTTAGACCATTTGGTTCAGCTCCTTTGAGCTTTTTTGACCCTTTTAGGATCCCAGAGCCATGCTGGAGCCTTTGACAGCAAAACTGGGCTTCAGAGGAGTAGCGAGGGCTGGGAGTGAGTCCCAGCCTTGGTGCTCAGCTCCTTTTTTGAGCGTGGGCTAGTGGATGAACCATGCAGAGCCCGGCCAGGACCAGTTGCAGGGTTCAAGGTCACCTTCAGCTCCTTGCTGTCAGGTCACAGGGGGAAAAGGAAGGATTTTCCCAGCAGGCTCCCTCCCTGGCATGCTGCCTGTCCCCAGATACTCTGTGTTGCTGCTCCAGCCTCAGCACCAGATGCAAAGCAGCTGATCTTCATTTGGCTTCTCCAAGCAGCTTCACTGTACCAGCCCACAGTACTCATGGGGAAATTCCTTGCCTGGCCTCTTCCTGAAAAGAGGCCAGAGCAGAAGCTGGACCAAGGGTCAGACCAGTCCTGGGCCCTTCTCCCACCTCTCTTGGGGTCTCTATGTGGAGATTAAAAGCATTAGGATGATGGATACTCAACATACCAGCAGGTGTGAGGTGGGGCAGGAACAGACACCACAGACACCCCTGGGACTCACAGGGCTAGGTGGTCATGCTCTGAATCCAGCAGGCATTTCCCAGAAGGAATTTTTTGGCAGGATCACCCCTTTCCTCTGGGAAATTTATCTGATAACACTGGGGCTGAGATAAAGAAAAGCACTCTCCACGTTCCCACCCAGCTGTCTGCAGGAGGATCCATCCCACCTGGCTGGGGTGCTTTGCACAGAGCAGAGCTCAGCTCCTGGGGATCCCCTGAGCATCCCTGCTTGCCTTGGCAGACATGGGACGGGGCTGGGACCGCTCCGGGCTGGCTTCTCGGGTTCCCACATTGCTCCTTGACATCACCCCGAAAACGCAGAGTGAAAGGGGGGCCCTCGGGCACTTCCCATCAATAGTGGTGAGAGCCACGCTGGGCTGACATGGAACTGTGCACAACAAAAGGCAGTGTCCGAACAAATCTTCTCAGGCGCTGGGTTCCCCCGGGTGACCCGGGGTTAGCCCGGACTTTTGCTCCCACCCGGCCCTCCGGAGCAGGAATGTCCCTCCGTGCTGCGCCATGGCTGGTTCCCACGCTTCCAACCTGCTTTCCTATTTATCAGCAACCAGCCCCTAATCCCCTTTGTGAAGGCCCGATTCAAGCTCAGCACAATGTGGCGAAAAGGGAGGGGGTGGGTGGGAGAAGAGGGAGGGGAAAACAGTGCCAGAGAATGAAAATCAAACTCTTTACCTTTTCCCCTCAACCCAAATGATGAGTCCTTAGGGACTCTTCAGGCTGTCACCTGCCTGGGCAGTGCCAGGCTACGGCAGGGCATGGGCCTAGCTCCATGGAAGGGGCTCTTGGTGGGATGTGCTGATGATTAAGGAACAAGTAAAGGCACACACTGAAAAATCCACTTGTGTATCCTCACAGGTTACTTCACTTATGCCACCCACTGCTCTCACATGATTAGTTATTAGGATTTTTTTCTTTTTTCACTGAAAGGGTTGTCAAAGTCTGAAACAGGCTGCCCAGGGCAGTAGTGGAGTCAGCATCCCTGGCATGTGAGGACATGGTTTAGTGGTAAACATGGTAGTGATCACAGTTGGGATTGATGATCTTAAAGGTCTTTTCCAACCTTAACAGTTCCAAGATTCTGTTATTCTATGACTCTGTGATCCTCTCCTTTGTGGCTTCTCCGTCAGGGATGTGCCTGCACTCCCCATGTGTTCCCAATAGGATGGAGGTGCGTGCTGTAACATCACTGGAGGGTGTCTGTGAGGGAACAGGGAATGTTCTGATTCACTCCTGTTCAGCCACCTCACTGCAGCCCCTCCCCGCTACCACATCCTCTCTGCTCACAAACTTCCTTGGAATTTCCCCAGCTCTGGGTGTGATGCTCCATGCTGGGCTCCATCCTCCCTCGGGTTGATCCCCTTGGTCAGCTCCTGTTTGCTTTAGGAGAGGATTCAAAAGCCCTTCCCCAGATAACTTTGGAACAAAACAGTTTCCAAAGGCTGTGCTCCTTACAAATGAGGGGTTTTGAGCTTTTGTCCCAAATCCAATGCTGTTTTCTTTGCAAACGGTGGAGGAAAAACGTAAAAACAGAAGAGCTGACCTCAAATGCTAATCTTGTTAGGTTAAACTGTTCGCTAAACAGATGGAGGTGCAAGGCAATGGGATTTTTGTCTTTCCAAGGAAGGGGTTAGGCTTGGAGGGCACAGAGGTCATTCCAGGCAAACTGGCAGCTTTGCTCTTTGTGTCACAAGAGCAGGGGGAAAGGGAAGGGGCACAAATGCTCCCAGCTGAGCTGGTCTGGTGGTCTCACAGGATGAAGCCCCCAAGCCTCACTCTCAGTTATTCAGAGCCAGCACAAGGCCAAGGTACCCCAAAAGGGACACACTGCCAAAGACTCCATTGCTCCCCAGGGCCACAGCATCTCAGCATTCCCCATGGAAGATCCTCCCAAGGGCCACCCTATGGCTACTCCAGTGCTCGGCCCCTTTGGAGCACTGGAAGGGTGGCACCTCCACAGCCAAGCCTCACCTTTCCCTGAGCTTTCTATGGGAAGGAGAGGAAAGCCAAGTTCTCTGTGGTCAGGGAGGCTGCTGGTACCTGTTGGAAGCTCTGGTAGAGATGGAGGGTGGTGTGTTCCCATTTTGCTGTCCCTGTGCTCCTCACCAGGCAGAGCTAGCAGGGAATATGGATCTGTCTCTGCCAGCCCAGAGGCAAAAGCTCTGCTCTGGACACTGTGTTGTGTTCCAGGTCAATGACTGCTCCCAACTCCCTGCCCTTCCTGCCCCTCCTGCCCTTCCTGCACATCCTCAGCCTGCCTTTATCTTGGTGAATCCCTGGGCTGCTCCAGAGGGCATGTGAGTTGAAGCAACAGCAGAAACAAAATGACAGAAGTATGAAGAATTGGTCAAAACCCCCAAATGACACTGTCTAGATCTGACAAACTGACAGCCGGACAGAAGGAACAACCCTCAGGGGTCTACCACAAACAGGATCTGATCTGCTCCCGAATGGCAGCAGGAGATGTGAGAAGAAAAGGGAGGAGGTCCTCAGTGTGGTCAAGGAGAGGCCAGCTGTGAGAGGTAGGGTGATGCTGAGGCCAGTGGGATGTCAGATCCCCTCCTGCAGCACACCTAGCCCAGGTTTAGTGACCTTGGAGGCAGAGGACAAAGCCAGATAACCACCCAAAGTACTCAAAAAGACTCCAAATTTTAGGTCTGAACCCCAGAGGACTCTGTACACTGCTGCCAAGATACAGGAAAACCACGTGCTGGACCTGCTAAGGTGGGCATGAAATTCCTTGTTTTAAAATAAATGCTAAGGAGAAAGTGCTGGTGGGGTGTTCTGTGGGTCCTAGAGCACTATCAGCCTGTCTGAGCATTGTCCAGAACTGGAGCCTACCAAATCCCATGGGAATCCCTGCTCAAGTGGCTGCTTCCAGCCAGTACCCACAGCAGCACAGCCAGCTGTGCCCACACCTGCCCTTGCAGGGCTCCTGCTCTTCCCAGTCCAGCCCAAAGCCACCCTGTGAACTGAGGCTTGTTGGGGACAAGGGTCCCCTGGACTGCTCAGCCTGGACCCCCATCTGGCTGGGTGTGCTGGCACAGAGCAGCAGGGACTGGGCACTCCCAGAGCCACTGGGAGGAAACTTCCAACGGAGTGATGCCTAGAGATCAGGACGGATTGCACAGTCCCGGCTGGGATGAGTGAGCTCTGCTGGCTGCTCCCACCTCCCTGCCCTGGCTCTGGCTGGGAGCCCCGCAGCTCCTCCCATGTCCTTCCCCGGGGGCTGCAGCCACAGTGACCACAGGAGCAGTGTGACATCAGGAGCAGTGTGACAACAGGAGCAGTGTGACCGCACGAGCAGTGTGACAACAGGAACAGTGTGACCACAGGAGCAGTGTGACCACAGGAGCAGTGTGACCACGCTCCCAGCAGGTGCCTTCACACCCTGGCCCCGCATCACCCGGAGTGGTTCCAGCCTGGGAATTGGCCATGGTGTGTCCATACCCCCCCGGCATTCAAAACAAACAGGAGATGTGAAAACACAGCATCCCTAAAAATGTGAGAAGATGAAAACAAAAAGGAGAGGCGCCTGCAGAGCTCAGAGGCTTGACCAGAGCCCAACGAGGCTGTGGCAGTAAATAAATGACAGTCCTGGTGTGCGGGGATTTGTCACCTCACTGTGTCCCACTGCCCAGGCACTGTGAGAGACACAGCAGCCACAGGATCGCAGCAGAACCAGCAAAGGGACAGAAGGAAGGAGGAGCAGCGAGCCTGCTGCATGGCAGAAGCTCAGGCTTCCAAATAGCGGCTGGCTCCATCAGACCAGGTGTCCCTGCCATGCCAGGTCCCATGCCGAGGGCTGGCACCAGCACCAGCACTGGAGAGAGCCACAGTGCCACTCATCCTGGTGGGGATGAGGCCATGGGGACATGTGGGAATTCCCACCACAGATGCAACACTGAAACCCTGCCATGGGCAAAAGCCAAAGGTACAAGGTGCCCCTAGATCTGCAGGGAGGTTTTCTGGAGCCATGGGAGGAGTGGGGGCTAGGGTCCCGCTGGTGCCCTACTGTTCCTCCAGTGAGTGGGCTGGTGGGGGCTGCCTTGATGCTGTCAGAAATAACCAGTTTGCCCCTTCTTTGCCTGTACTACACTCACAGGAGCAGCCTGGAAGTGTGAGGGGAGCAGGGACTGCATTCAGACATAACAGCTCAGCTCTCTGCTCCATTTCCCTGACTCCAACTGCACCACGCACAGCATAGACCCCAGGCACAGGACTCAGAACTGCCCTGAGTTTGGTGTTCAGCTGCATCCTGCACTCGTGACTCCTTCTTTGTCTGTGGGAGAGAAACCAGCTGAGGACAATGATTCCCATCAGCAGTTAGGGACATCAGGGATCAGTCAAATTCCTCTCCAAGCTAGCTACTGCTGTGGGTGAATAGCCCAGACTGAAGCACTACACACCTCCAAGTGTCCAGGAAGGTGAGTGAACCTTCATGAACTACAGATCTGTCAGTGGCTGATTCCTGGGAGCAGGGTATGTGGTGGGAACATGGTGCCAGACAGAGCTGACACAGCTCTGGCATCTGCCAGACACTACTGCAGATCCCTCCAGGGTACAGAGGCTGCTCTGGAGTGCCCCAAGCCCCAACACACAAGCCCAGCATATGCATTTCCTACTCTCCAGTGTCTTCAGTCCCTCTATTCAAACCAAAATAATTTTAGCCGTGCTTTTCAAGCCATAAGCACTCTGCAACCAGGCTGGAGCTGGGATGCTTGAGCAGACAAGGAAGGGGATGTTTAGGCTCCAGGAGAGGCAGGGACAGCCCAGAGCCTCATCCTGCCCGAAGGAAATGGCCCAGGACATGTGTCCACCACAGCATGACAGCTAGACCAGCATTCAGGGACATAACAGACTCAGGATTTGTGCTGAGCCCATTTCTTGGCCTTATTTCCAGAGTCTCTCTCACTCTGTGCAAGTTGTTGGAAGACTTGGAGATGATGGACTTGGGACCACACCAGACATGATTTCTTCCACGCAGCGAATGTCTATTCCCCCACTATATTTAACAAACAGAGCAGCAACTTTTCAAAACTAGGAAAAAAGACTACTGTGTCTTTTAAAATTTATTATTTTTGTTCTCCGAACATTTTCCTAAAGGAGAAATGAGAAATGAGGAATCTCCTGTGTCAGACAGCACCATAAATGTCTCCTGCTACTCTGTAAAGTCTGAAAGGAAAATGCCGTCACTTGAGTCCCCGGAGACATCATGTGCACCCCAGTACAAAAAGCCAGGCCCCAGGCCAAGCCTGCTGTCCTGGGAAGCTGTGACACCCAGCTCGGAAAGCCAGGCCTGGGGTCTCCTGAGGACATAAGTCACGGAAAGCTGTTGGATGAGAATCCTGTGGCTTGGCAGGCTTAAATGTAATTCCTACCTGAGCATCCATGTGCTGTGCAAGCACCACCCACAGCTTGCGCTTCCCCTGCCCTGGAGCCACCTCACCGGGGTGGGCTGGGGTTGGATGCCCCTGAAGCCTTTCCTTTCCCAGGGAGATGTAGATGTGAGATGCCAAAAGATTGAGTGAAACATCAAGGCTGTAAGAAGCTTTACACTGGACAAAGATGGGGTGACCATCCCATTACAAAACAGACTGATGAAGGGAGGGGACACCAGACAAGTCTGAATTAGAGGAGACTGTTTGCAAAACAAGGTGAGAAATTCTCACATCCCATGAGCAGCTGTCCTCATCTGTCACATAAGGGGAAACTTATTAGGTGGCAATAACATTTGTCAGTAAGAAAGAGAAAAAATTGGAAAGAACCTCCTGAAATGAGAAATCACATTGATGACAATCATAAGCAGTCCAGTAGGGTCAACAAACAAGACACCCAAGCTGGTGGCTCATTCTGCACAGCCCAAACTCCAAACTGCAAAATCTTCCTGAGCAGGAAGAAAATCTCTTTTGCTGTGTTCCCCATTATCGATCTTTTCAATGGAAAGCTAATGAAGATAAAAGATCCTGGATGACCAGCACAGTCCAGGGCAGTTTCTGCCCAAATGAATCAACCTGAACACCTACTGCTATTGCCAAAGAAAGGGTTTTGCTCCACATTTTGGTACTTGCAGCCATCCACAACCTCCTGGATAATGCTTCTTTCAGCTCATAATTTCCTCATTGACTTTTCCAGTTTGTGGGGACATAACACAGACTTTTGTGCACCAGTGGTTGTGTGTGATGGTTTTGATGTTGGAAGTGTGAGGAAGCCTCCAGTGCCCAGATAAGGCTGTCCTTTTCCCATACAGGGCCAAATCTTCCTCACAGCAGCAGAAATTTTGGTAAACACCGATATCTCCCCCAACTCACCCATGAGAAATATTTCCCCAGGGTGGAGAACCCAACCCTTCCTCACAAAGTCCACTGCAATAGGAGACCCTTGGATGGATACTTTAAAGTAATTTTTAATGGATTCCCTGGTCTGCCTCCTTATGAAGATAATTTTAATCAAAGCTCAGCAAAGCAGTGCAAAGGCGAGAGCTGACGGGTGCAATGCAGAAGTGGCTGAGACAGTGACCTGCGTAGGAGTGACGCTCTGATTTCACCCAGCATACAAAATATTCCCTTCTCCTTCATGGCAGACACTACTTCTTATTTTTCATTGCTGAAAAGGCCATTTAAGGGACTTTCTGGCAATGGCTGGGGAGTGACAAACAGGGGGTTTCACTGCCCTGTATGCTCCCTGGATTATCTGCACCAAGTCTTGTGCTCTCTTAGGTGCTCAGTCCCATGGTCCTGCTGCATTTTGCACCTCCTAAGGGATGGGAGGTGTCCCCTCCTGGGGACAGCTGTGGGCTCTGGTGATGTGAGAGGTTTCAGCAGCACTCCTGGATGTCCCAGTTCTGCCCTCAGTGTGATGCTGAGGACTTTGTTAGATTCCTCCCCACCACAAGTTACGTGAGATGGACACAGTATAACCTGCATGTGCTCTTAGTGCCAGCAAAACCTGCTCCATAAACATGCTTGTCAGAGGCAGAAGAGTCCTGCTGAGCCTCCTTTTCTTCAGGCTGAGCCCCCCAGCTCCCTCAGCCACTCCAGCCCTCTCCCCAGCTCTGTTCCCTTCTCTGGACATGCTCCAGCCCCTCAAAGTCTTTCTGTCATGAGAACTGAACCCAGGATTTGAGGTGTGGCCCGACAAGTGCCCAGCACAGGGACACATTGTCCTCCTCTGTCCCTGCAGGGAGGGACATTGTCAAACCCTTCTACCTGTTTGGGGCTCCCGAAGAGCCTGATCAGGGAGTGCTGGCAGGGGCAAATGGGCAAAGAGCACCAGGGACATCTGTGGGGAAGGGCTCTGACTGCCCAATGTGGGCACACAGATTGTCACAGGCGCTGTGGGAAATGTGAATTTCCTCCTTTAAAGCAATTATTCTGCCTCTAGGCATCGGGGGCATTTTCTTCTGGTTTGGAAGACTTTCACTTTGCTTTAGAGCTGGTTGAAAATCAAGACAGGTTTCCCAGGATTTTGGGAGTAAAAACCATCATTCTTAGCACTGATATCTGTCTGAAAGAGTAAGAATTGAAACGCCTATTTGTGGATTCCCCAGGAAAACCAAGCAAAATCCATCCTGCAGTGGGGTTAGGAGGGACTGTGAAGGGGCTGGGGACTCCCAGCTCCCAGGAGCTCTTGCTCTCACCTCAGCCCCACTTCCTAAGCTCCTAAAGAACTCCACTAAGCCCCCTCCTTCTGCTCACCCTGCTTAGCACCTACCGGGACCTTTGCTGTCCCATTCTCTGGCAGCCACAGGCCCTTTTGCTGCGGCCCTACAATTCCATCGGATCCCCAAAATCTGGCGGAGCCAAGGGGGCAGGGCCCCTCCGGGGTCCCCCCATCACCTAGCACTGAGCAAAAGCCCAGCCAGCCCGGAGACACGAGCGGGTGCTGCAGTTTTAATGCAGCGCACCAAGATCCCCCCCGGAGCGGGGAGCGAGGGGGCCCCGCCCGGGCACGGCGGTGCCCCCACTGCAGTCAGAGTCCCTCCGCCAGAAGAGCAGAAAACAACTGAAAACAAACACTCGGAGTCCATGGGGCCGCAGTTATTTTTGGCCTAGAGGGAGTTCACACACTCCGTGTTGTTTTAGCAAATAGCTGTAAATGGAGCTGGCGGTGCGGGGAGCGCGCTGGCTCCGGGCGCTGGCGGAGCCGGGCTTGGTGCGCTGGTGCTAACAGGAAACGCAGCGCCGCAGCTCCCTTCGCACCTCCCGGCACCGCACTTTTATTGTCACCGCATCCTTCGGAGGCCACATCAGAGGGGAGCCGAGGGGCGGGGAAGCGCCCGTGGGAAGGTGGCTCTGGGCTCTGTCCCCCGCGGGGAGGGGACAGCCCTGCGGACAGCCCTGAGGACAGGCTGTGGCTGGGATGTGGCAAGGACAAGGCAAAAGCCGCGTTGCCATCGCTGTTGGCACCCCGGGGCCGGGCTCGGGAACGCAGGACGGGCTCTGGACCCAACCACCACCGCCCCAGTGCCGACCAAGGCTGCTGCTCTCCTGCCCCCATCACCCCGGCCAGTCCCGGCTGGTCCCGATGAGCCCACGACAGTGCCGGCATCACCCTGGGCCAGCACACCCCAGGAGAAAGGCACTTTCGTATGGAGATGCATCCCGCAGGAGAGCCAGCTTTGTCTAATGCCCTGGCTGGGACGCCAGGGCCTTTGCACGTGCTGAGATGCAGAATTAAACATTTTTTTCACAGCTGGCTTTTTTTTTTTAAAAGAGTGATTATACTCCCAGGCGTCTGGGATAGGAGGCCAGGTGGCTGCAGAGGTGTGAGTGGCATTGGCTAAACTGGCCTGACTCCATAAACCAGAAAGGCTTTGCACAGGCAGAAAACACAAGCCACCAGAAAAACACATAAAATCAAGCTACACATCATCTCAGTAGGAGAAGGATAGTTAGAAACACCCCCCTTGCAGTGCTTGTAAACTCAGAGCAATAAAACTTGAAAATAAAAGCCACAGAGCAGCAGCTGCCAGAGCAGGGGACAGGGACACAGGGGTTGAGCGGTGGCATCAGGCTCATGGCACAATTTCTGCATCGATGTCAGTTTAAATCTGGTGGCGACATTTCCTCGGGGACCTATTCAGGGTGTGGGGAAGCAGGGAAGCAGAGGTCCACTGAGGAAAGGGTGGAAAAGGGGCTGGAGCCCCAGGAGCGGCTGAGGGAGCTGGAAAGGGGCTCAGCCTGGAGAAAAGGAGGCTCAGGGGGGACCTTCTGGTTCTGCACAACTCCCTGACAGGAGGGGCAGCCAGGGGGGTCAGGCTCAGCAGGTGATGCTGAATTGTGGTGATGCAGGTGCTGGCTGGAAAACGGGCTGTGAACTCAGCACTGAAGGCAAAGCTGGCATTGCAGAGAGTGGCAAGGCACAGCCAAGGATTGCTGGTGTCAGCATCCCCCTGCCAGCTCTTGCTCCCTGGAATGGAAGCAAGGAGTGCCAGAGCTGAGGAGGGATAAATGTGGTTGAAGGAAGGGGAGAAGGACGCTGTGATGCTGGAGGCAAAAGGCAGCCAATACTAAGGCAGAGAGCAGCCCTGCACCGGCAGCTTCAGTGCTAAAATATCTCTTGCATAATTTCAGTGTTTTAGTGGGGGTTTGCCTGTGGGGAAATGCCCATAATGAGTGGCTGGGGGGATGATTTTCCTCTAAGTTTTAAATTTGTACACACAGAAGGTCTTTGTGGAACAGCCCTTCTATCTGGGCTCCATCCAGTCCCCCCAGCATGGCTAAGGCAAGCCCCATTCCCAGCCCTCTGTGTGCAAATCACAAAATCACAGAAGCAGAGACTGGTTTGGGTTGGAAGAGATCTTAAAGTTTATATCTGTGCTTACAGTTCCACTCTGTACCATGGGCAAGGACACCTTCCACCAGACCAGGTTGCTCCAAGCCCCATCCAGCCTGTCATGCACCCAATGCAGGAGCCCAGCCAACTGCAAACAGGCTCATCTGGTGCTCAAACGCTTCCAGTGCCAGGAAAAGGCATTTGTAGCAGCTGTGCCCAC
This sequence comes from Toxostoma redivivum, assembly GCA_013397375.1. NCBI lineage: Eukaryota > Metazoa > Chordata > Aves > Passeriformes > Mimidae > Toxostoma > Toxostoma redivivum. Next base: position 225,502 of record VXBI01013977.1, on the reverse strand, counting down.
AGTTCAGCATCCATGCAGTCCCCCAGAAAGCCTGACAGTGGCTCCTGGAGTCACAGGGCAAGAGCTGCCAGTCCTGCCAGTACTAGGGCTTCATCCACCTCCCTGGGGAGGACCTGCTTCTTCCTGCTGCCATGGGGAACAGGGGTCACTTCTGTTGGATGATTTCATCAAACTTTGGTTATATCTGCAATACAAATCCTAAAAACACTGTTTGTAGGACCATAAAAGGCTTCCCTGTGGGGAGATAAGAATTGAAGACAACTGGCCTTAATGGTGTTGAAGAGATTTATGGGATCACCTTAGAAGAATTTATTGAAGGGCTTTTTTAATGAGCAAATAATTAGTAGATTTATCTGCTTTTAGCTGCCTTGCTGTTTTATGGCCTTAGTGAAAATGCTTTCTAGGGTTTTTAATAAATCCTGATTCTGCCCTTGCCCCCGGGAGCTGTCCTGGAGTTCTCTGCCCTGAGCATTCTGAGGCAGCACTGGTCACTCTTATTTTTAAGGGACAAAACACTCAGAAAAGGAGCAGAAAAAGAGAGACAAGCCTGGCGAAAGGCGTAACTCTGAGAAATTAATGTAGAACCCCAGCAAAGCCCAAAGCCGAGGAGGGATCACAGGGCAGCAACTTCCTGTGCCAGAGCCCTTTTCCAGGGAAAGCAGCTCATCTATTTCCACAGGGAAAATATCCCTGCCATATGCTTTTTCCAAGAGATCCCCTTCCCCAGGCAGCTTCCAGCACTTCCCCACATCCAGGGCAAGCCCTAAATCCTCTGGGGCCTCTCTGGCTGCTCTGGCAGTGGGGACTTCAGCATGGCCACAGCACCTGGGTGGCCACCAAGGGACTGAGCCCTGACCCCCCCAGCCCCCTGCATTCCCAGGCCCTGCCCATGGCCAGGCTGTGCTGAGCCAGGGGTTCAGGTTCTGCTGAGCCCCAGCACCCTCCCATGGCTGAGCTCAGACACAGAGCTGTGCAGGACCCAGCCTTGCACCCAGTTCCAAGGAAGGGCAGATCTACATGAGGGAAAGGGGAACTGGCAGGGCCCGAGGTTGGTACGTGGCAATGGAGAAGAAGGAACAGAAATTGCCACAATCCCAGCTGAGCACATGGGGACACATCTGTCCCTCACATGGGAAGTGCCAGCTGGGAACATCCCTAGGAAGGCTGGGGAGAGGGACATGCTCTGCCCAGGAGCAGCCCCAGGAAGAAGCAATGGAACAAATCTATCAGCAGGGTCATTAATCACCCAGAAAGGGGCTATGGGGGATGTAACTGCTTGTGGGAAAAGCAAAATCCCGAGCAGTTGTGTTAGGAGCTGGCCCCAGCCAGGTCATGCTGTGGCCCACCCCTGGACGTTCACTCATGGACAGGGACCTTCCTGGGCGCTGAAGGCATCAGCTCAACCCTGAACAGAGACATGGGGACACTCCCAGGGAGAATTCTGGTATTTTCCTGAGGTCTGGGGCTCCCAGTGAGTCAGCAGTGGTGCCAGGGGCCCATTGCCAGTGAGAGGTGAGCAGCCAGGCATGTGCTGCTCCAGGGGCTGGGGGTGGTGCAGCTGAGCTCCTGCAGAACCAGCCCCTTATTCCTCATCTCCCTGGCTGATCAGTGAAGCAAAATCTCATTTCCAGGGCCAGGGTGTCCTTTGGTTTGTTTTGCTTAAGCATGAACACTACCAATGTCTCCACTAAAATTCCACAGCCTCAGCACAATACAGTGGGATCTAATATACATAGATATATATATGCACACACACATTTAGATACAGCATATATAAGTATATCTATATATACACAATTTTAATACATTTCATACAATAGAGACAGTGCTTTAATGTGGGAAGGGGATTTTTAGAACAAGCCCCCCCATGGCACTCAGAAAGCACCATTTTTTCATCCAAATGGTTCAGGCTGCAGCAGATCTGCTTTCTCCTGGGACAGACCATCCAGTGTGTGGACTTTGCTGGCAAATGGTGGCTGAAAAGAAAACAGTCCCAGAGTTCACAAGGTCTGTGAGAAGAGTCAGAGGCGGGAGCTGCACATGCTGAGTCATTAGTGGCTTTTGCAGCTAATGGGGTGCAGGCTGCCAAGCTGGACTTATTCCAGTGGAAAAAGGAATCTCTTCCCTGCTTTTCCTCTGAATAAGTCAAAGGTCAGACACCTTAAAAGCCTGTACAACTATTTAAAGCTCTTGATGCTGTACTTAAAAGCTTTGCTGTGGAGCCCCCATCCCACCACTTTGCTTCCTCCCATTGTGAAATTCCCTCTAGCTTAAAAATTCCCAGAGTTTGTCCCAGTCCTGCTCCATGCCTGCTACCAGACCCAGCCTCTGCTGGACATCAAACCTCTGCTGAGATGCTCTTTTGTTCTTGATGGCACATTGGGCAACCTTGACTTCTTTTAATCCACATCCCTGACTCCTCCTGGAAAGCAGGAGTTGTGGCTTCACCAACCAGCTGTCCTACCTGATAAAATTAATGCAGACCAGCAGCACCTACATTTTCCCCATTATTTTCCTGGAGAGAGGGTAGAATCACAGATCATACATGTCTCTAGAAATAGGTAATGCAAGCAGGGTAACATGGGGGGGAAACACCCATTGTTTTAGAAAAGCTGGTGCAGAAATACCCCATGGCAGGAGGTGGAACAAGATAAGCTTTAAAGGCCCCTTCCAGCCCAAACCAGTCTGTAATTCTATAAAATAAGTTGTCCTATTTTAATGCAGGTGATAGATTATAGATCCCACATTTCAAAACCTCATTGAATTCCATACAATGATGAGCAAGTATTGCAAATTTCCAGCATTTGCTCTGAGAACTGCAAGCATTGCTTGTCTGAAGGTGGGGGTGCCAGGGCTGGCAGAGGTGGGGAGGGGGTCTGCCAGACTGGTTCAGAGTGTGGCTCCCACCCCCAGCACATGGCACAGCTGCATTTCCCTCCCAGCTGGTGGCCAAGAAGCTTTTGTGGATCAGAGTGGTGGGATCTGCAACATCCCTGTCCCTGCAGAGCTGGGGACTGTGAGGACCCACGGGAGCCATCCTGTGGGACATGGAGGGGACACACAGAGCCCTGCCTGCTACGTGGGAAAAGCAGAACTCCATGAGCTGAGGTCTGCAGGGGAAGCCCATCCTGGGGCCCAGGTGTGTTCCTACAGAGCCAGGAGCCACTAAGAAAACAAGTGCTGATGGGTCCTTGCTACATTGTGGGAATCAGCTTCACTGGCTCCCTCGTTTTTATTTGCAGTACTGAAGATAAGAAACCCAGGGTGTTGTGGGAAACAGGAAGACCTTATCTCCCATCCCAGGCTGCTTCTCCTGCCACAGCCTCATCTTTTTTTCCCACTCATCCCTGATATACCACATGATTCAGGTCAGCAGAGAGGGCTGTGCACTGCTACTCTGTGAGCACCACTGAGCCCCTGAGCACTTGGATGGCACCAGGAGGGTTGTTTTATTTCCAGGACCATAGAATCATCACACATTTTGGGTTGGAAGAGGCCTTTAAAGCTCATTTAGTCCAAATCCCCTGCAGTGATCAGGGACATCTTCCACTACGTAAGGTTTCTCAGAGGTACATCCAGTCTGACATTGAATGTTTCCTGCAACAGGACAGCCACCACCTCTCTGGACAATCTGTGCCAGTGTTTCACCACTCTCATAGTAGTAAAATGTAGAACACTGTAGAAAAATCCATGGATAAACTCACAGGCACATCCTCAAGGGGCCTCCAGAAGCACGGTGGATGCCACAGTCGCTGGCAGGGCTGTCTGCTCAGGTCAGCCCCCAGCCTTGCAGATGCCAGAGAAAAGTGCTGAAACAGGAGGTTTTGGAGCAGCCAGCTCCTCAGTAGGTAAGGACCATGTGACACGGTATTAGGACTAGAAATACTGAAATTCCAGATGAAAGGGACTCACAGCTTGTGAGCTGCAGCTGCACTTCCAAAAAATAGCTAGAAAAAGGGATGGCTCTGCCATTTGCTGGCTCCACTCACACTTCAGCCCTTAAGCTCCTTCCCAAGCCTGGAAATGAGGATGCTACTGTTGCATTTCCAATAAAAACACAACTATTGACTCCCTTGATTTGGTGGCAATTGAGCACTTCACCTCATCACTGCAATGTGGGCTGGAACCGACTGCATCAGACATTTTAATAGAGAACACGCTGGTGCTTCAGTGTTAGAGCAAAGTCTCTCACAAGTCAGGACTAAACTCAAGTCCCTGAATCTCTGTTCAGACTCTGAGCAAAGCCCCTGGTGACACTGTGCTAAGCCTGGCAGTGGTGATGTCCATGTGAAGGGCAGGTGCCCAGCTCCAGCTCCCAGAGCCGAGGTGCTTCATGTCAAGGCCTGGCAGGGAGCACACTGCCTGGGAAGGGTTGAGGGTTCTGCCAGGTCCCCAGCTCCAGGAGCAAACCCAGGAGAGAAATGTTGCCATGGGACCCATGGGAACATGGGATTTCAGCTCTACATCTCCTTCATCCTGGCAAAGAAGCCCTGCTGACAGGTCCCAGTTGGGAATTCACCAGGAGGCAGAACCCAGCCTTGTCTTGAACCACCTCTGAGTGACTTCTCTTTCACCTCATGTTTAACCAGGCAAGGACAGAGTGTGATGTCACTGGCAGCATCTCCACCTTCCTGCAGCCCTGGCTTGGCCCCTGCCCACCAGTGAGATGCAGCATGTGGGTAACAGAGACATCTCAGCTGAATCAGGATTTATCAATAGTGACTGGGATGGAACCATCAGGGAAGGAGGGAGATGACAAGAAAGCACCCTGACCCCGGCCAGGAGAGGAGAAGGGGATTAAAGGGAGGGATTAGCAGGGAGAAAGCTGCAGGCCATCTTCAGTGAGAATAAAATGAGGCAGCAGCAGCAGAGGCAGCTCTGCCCTGCTGCCCTGGCTGCCCCCAGCCCAGCTCCCAGCAGCAGCACCTCCTTTGTGTCTGCATGACCCAGGGATTATGAGTGTGGGAACAGGGCCGTGGGTACCCTGTGCTCACAAAGGCCAGGACAGAGCTGGGAAGGAGAAGCAGGGAGAAAGGAATGGCTTCTGCTGAGGCTCTTTGCTGGGAGGCTGCTGGGTGCAGGCCTTGGGCGGGGGATGTCCCTCCTGCTCATCTTGTGCTTGGCTCTCTGTTGGAAACACCTCAGAGCTGCTGGGGCCAAAGCAGAGCCAGCACACAGGACTGTCCCCTAACAAGCCTTGATCATCTCCCACCACAGTGCAGGAAACCAGAAAACCTGGTAACCTGGAGCTCTCTGAGTGCAGCCCCAGCAGGAGCTTGGGCAGGGACCACACTGCTGTACCCAATGCTTGGGGATGCTCCTCACTGTGCGGGGAATGCTCAGTATGGGAAAGGCTCCATGTCCTGACATGCGCATTTCATCCTCACCCACCAGGCTCTTGAGACCTCAAAGACTCCAGATACCCTCCCAAGCCCTTCCTCTCCTTTTCTCCCTATTCTCCAGGCAGGAGCCAAGTCCCTTTGTGCACGTGGAGCATCCTGCAGTCCCTCCTGGGACACGGCTGAGTCATGGGGACCACAGCTGAGGGAGCAGAAAAGGTTTGGCAGGAGCATCAGTTCCCAGAACGTGTCAGAAGGACCAGCCCAAGGTTAACGACTAATTAGGAAATGTCTGTCATGATTATTAACCTAATGATCCTGGTAAGAAAGGCTCCTTACCTTAGGAAAAAAATGGATGTTGGCTTCAGCAGTCCCCAAACATAACAGCCCACTGTGGGAAATTCCAGACTTTAGTAAAAACAAATAGTCTCAAGTTTGCACAGGAGATTTTATTTTTAAATAAGCCAAAGCTGAATGAGCAATTTTTCAGGGAGCTCTGGAACCTGTGGGCTGGTTAGACCAAGGGGGAGGCAGGAGGGGGTGCTCTGCTGGGGGTGGCCACTGTCTCCATCCAGGAGCCCCCTGTTCTGGCCCGGCTGAATTTCCCCATCACTCAGTCTCCTTATGGGGCAGCCACAGCCAAACCTCATCACAAATCTTCCATTAAAACCATGAAGTGAAGCATAAAGCCATGGAAAGGGACCAGTGCCATGGCATCAGGTGATCCCATTCATCCTGCCTGGACTTGATACCAACCCACAGGAAAACTGAAGACAACAGGCTGTGTGTCCTGGTCAGTGTCCTGGCTGCATACTCAGGTATGTAACTGAGTTTTGCAATTCAATGGGATCACTGTTAATCAGTTGCTAAAGTATATTGGAAACAGAGAGGTTAATATGAAGTAAATTTTTGAATATATAAAATTTTTCCTGGAAAGACATTCCCAAGTGATACAATGCTGCTCTCTAATGAACAGGAATTATTCCAGTCTGGCTCCAAAGCCATTTGCCTATATGCTACTTCTCAGGCTTTCCAGTAACTCCCGTTAGCTTCAGGAGCTCAGTCCAAAGGATTAGGAAATATATTAGCTAAAACCTGCAAAATGAAAAGTGCTCCATAACTGAGCTGAGCTGTCACAGGGATCCCCACAGGGATCCTTCTCTGTGGATCAAGGAAAAGGAGGCTTCTTCAGAAAATACTGATTAGTGTTTTCTATCTATGACATCAACCAAAAACCTCTCCATTTTTTATCAAGGAATCACTGAGCACAGCTGTAGCCATGAAACCGGAAAGTAAAGAAATCAGTATTGCCCTGAGCTAAAAACTCTGAGAAAACAAATAATGAGGATTCAAGGAGCGTTTAGAAAATGCTCTCAGGGATGCACAGGATGGGATTGTTGGGGTGTCTTTGCAGGGCCAGGAGCTGGACTCGATGATCCTTGTAGGTCCGTTCCAGCTCAGGATATTTTAGGATTTGAACCTGAGAGAAAACGTACCATGCAATTGGGAGTTTCAAAGCACACAGAGCAAGGAGAGCTCTGGGACTCCTTCGTGTCACCCACAGGTGCAAGGTCCCTTTGTGTGCTGTGGCACTGGAGAGCAGGAGAGCTCATGATTTTGGGACTCCATGCTTAGGGAGGATCTTGCCAAGGCTGAGGCCAGTGCTGAGCTTTCCCTCCTCTCCACATCTGACCTCAGCAGGGATGTCAAGCCTGTACTTTTGTCAGGCTGTCTGCAAGGGCTTCTCCAGCTCATTAAATGCACAATTAGAAGTAATTGGAATTAAAATATTGAGCAGTGAGAACCAAGTACCAGCCTGCTCTCTTCTTTCTAAAAATCCCTGGAAATGCTCAAGGCCATGTTGGACGGGCTTTGGAGCAATCTGGTCTAGTGGAAGGTGTCTCTGCCCATGCCAGTGGGGTGGGATGAGATGAGCTTTAAGATCAACCCAAGCTAGTCCGTGATTCTTTTATGCCAGTGATTCTATGGGAAGCACCTTCCCCAAAGAGAGACATAAAAGTGTGTCCAACTCTGGCACTTGGAGCTCTTGCAGCAGAGCCAGGGCACCACCACATGCTAGCCCATCCCAAACACTCCAACCGGACACAGAGTCCTGGTGCCAGCAGGTCACACATGGCTGGTGCCAGATCCCTGGGCATGGGCACACCACGACTCTGGTCTCCCTTAGGGAGTGGTCAGATGATGCCCACTGCAAACCTTCATCTGCAAAACTTCATCTCATGTATGGTGACTAATTCCATCATTCAAAGAGCTGACAATGATGAAAACAAGTGGAGCAATCAGGAAGGAAATTAAAAATAGCCCTGATGTGGCACCGTGTCAAGCACTCATGTTTAGATTTTAATTTTATTTTTTTATTCTAAGTTTCTTTGATAAAATATTTTCCCATGCTGACTACCCTTGGAATGTCCCCTCCATCACGGCATTCCTGACATGAGCCAGGCTGTTACAGATCCAATTCAAGAGCTGTATTGCCTCTGTTCCGTGATTCTCACCCCCACATCCACACCTTTGCACACCAGTTGGGAATTTACCTCTGAGGGCAGAAGCATCATATTGGGCGCAGAATAGGAAGGAAATCATAGAATCATGAACTTGTTAGGGTTGGAAAATAACTCTAAGATCATCAAACCCAATCATCAACCCAGCACCACCACCATGTTCAGCACCAAACGGGGTCCTCAAGTGTCACATCCACACAGTCTTTGAACACTTCCAGAGATGGTGATTCCACCACTGCCCTGGGCAGGCCATTCCAATATTTTAGAACCTTTTCCATGAAGAAAATTTGCCTAATATCTAATCTAAACCTCCCCTGGCACAACTTGAGGTCATTTTCTCTTGTCCTGTCCCTTGTCCCCTGGGAGCAGAGCCCGACCCCCCTCCCCCTCCCCCCCCTCTGGGGAGTTGTGCAGAGCCACAAAGGCCCCCCTGAGCCTCCTTTTCTCCAGGCTGAGCCCCTTTCCAGCTCCCTCAGCTGCTCCTGGTGCTCCAGCCCCTTCCTCAGCTCTGTTCCTTTCTCTGGACTCGCTCCAGCCCCTCAAAGTCTTTCTGGCAGTGAGAGGCCCACAATGGAGCTTCTGACATCCAGCACCAGCCTTGCAGCCCAGCTCTGCTTGGCTCCTGGGGCTGCAGGTAAGATTGTCAGCAGGGAGGTTTTCTGGATGTGAGACCCAATGATCTTGGTAGAGAGTGACTGTTTCTGTCCCACTCTTTCCAAATTCTACATTCATTGGAAACACCTGAAGGAAAATAATAATCTGATTTGATCTTTGAACAAAAATGTTTTTTCTTGTTTTAAAACTGCAAACCTAAATTACAGTTTTTAATTGTCTTTCTCACCATAAGCAATTTGCCTTTGGGGTTTCCTTCAATTTTTTTCTTTTTTTCCCTTTCAGACTTTTCCCTTACTGCAGGCACAGGTTCCAGGCAGAAGCTGTCAAGGTCTTACTGTGCAAAATTACTGAGTTCAAAAATAGGAAACACACCTCTGTCCCCAGGCCTCCACCACCCACTTATCACCCATGCAGGAAACACAGCCATTCACAGCCTCTGGACTGAGAGGGAGGCATTAAAATCCTGTTTGTTAAATTTGTTAAAAGGATGGAGGGACTCCTGAAAACAGCATTTAGAAGGAAAAATGTATGTCAGGCTGTTTTGGGTATTTCTGTGGAGGCATAGAGGTGTGGTTGGTGTCAGTGTGATGCCAGCCTGCGCCATGACTCTGCAGGGAGAAGATGCTCAGCTCGAAGCAGGGCTGAGGATGAAGAAGCCACATCCACCAAAAGTGCTTAAATTTCCTCTGACATGGTAGGCAGTGAAGTGGTGACCATCCAGAGTGGGAAGAAGGTTTTATGATGCAGTTACTGAAAGAGTATAAATCTGCCTTCACAAAGGAGTAGGGAAAGCCCAGACTCATGGAATATCTTCAGAAGGTTCCTGCAGCTGTAGAGGACAGCCTGAGGTTCTCATCCAGAGGCCAAGATTGGCCACCTCCAAATAAATATTTATACCTGGGCCACCTGCCCAGATGTTCTGGCTGACTGAAGCAGGTTGGTGGTTTGGACTGAAGTGGTCTTTTCCTGCCTGTAAGCCCATCACATCTTGCTCTGAGTGGGGAAGAAAGGGTAACTCTTCACCCATCATTCCTACAGGCATTAGAGACAAATGTTTTGAGCTCAAGCTCTGTCTTGGACATTGGATTTAGAGGCCCAGAAGGGACCTTGTCTCCCTGTGGGTGGCAGAGGGGCCTGAACAATTCACTCTCATGGAAAATCATAGAACTGTTTGGGTTGGAAGGGGCCTTAAAGCCCATCTTTAAGGTTATTCCAACACTGCCACATGCAGAGACACCTTTCACTAGATCAGGTTGCTCCAAGCCCTGTCCAGCCCGGCCTTGGACGCTTCCATACAGGGAAGAGTTTCCTCCAAATATCTGAGGTAAATCTCTTTTAGCTTAAAACCATTTCCCCTTCTCCCATCAGTGTCTGCCTTTGCAAAAAGTCACTCTCCATCTTCTCCAGCTTGGAGACATCTCCAGTGGGGATGGCTGAAGTACAGCCACAGGACTCCAGCCTGTTCTCTTGGCCATGTCACTGCTTCTCACTTCATGTTACCCTATTTCTACCCACCAACATTGCCTCCTATGTCTGGCTTTCACCAAAGGTAAAGAGAGTCCAGCTTGACCATCCAAAAGGTACCTGGGGAGAGGTACTCCCAGGGCCCTGGAGAAAGACTCTCCCTTTAAAGAGAAAGGCAATACCCTCCGTGCAGGGATCTGTGCTTGTTTTGTCATGGGACACATTACCCTGAACCCAAAAGAGGAAGGAAAAAGGGGGGTGGGGGGAGCTTTTGCCTTTCTGGTGGGAACAGTGTTTGAACTAACTTTGTTTCCCTTGGGGAAAGGCACCAAAATAACAGAGGAAGGGGGGTGTAGTGGGGGGATGGAGCTAAAAGGGCTGTGTAATCTGCCTGGGAAAAAACGCGCTCCCAACAGTGCTGTGAGCCCAGCGGCGGCAGCACGGCTGCCTGAGCCCGAGGGGACACGGCTCCAGGGGACACGATGGACATGGCTCCTGGGGGATTGCTCTATTCCCCTCTGCATTTTATTACCCTCAGAGCTGTGTTGGACAGGAGAGAAGCTGTTATGGGCACTCAGACTGCCTATGCGCTGAGTGAAATCCATTTTCCTTTTCAACTTCAATACCTACAACAAATCAGTTTATTAAATATCTTCCCAAGTTCTTGGTGCAATGACTAACAGTGACAGCAATGGAAACAAGCCCAAGCCCACGTGGGTTCAGGACATGATGCTTTCTCCAGGCTGGGGCGTCCTTCTTCATGAATTAAACCTGGAAGATATTCACAAACCTACCAGCTCATATCTGGCATCTGTCCTCTTCTGAATATGATTTAAAAAATGGTCCTAGCTAAGGAGCCCTCCCATTTTTATTTATTTTTTTCAAGAGAAATGAGAGCTGACGGGTTTTATTTAACTACAGATGGTTCTCCAGCAGCTTCTCTTCCACAAGTGAATGATTTGCATCCTTAATTTGTGGAGAACACAGGACACATGTCACCACATTTACTGGGGTGTATGTGTAAGTTCCATCCCATATCCAACAAGTCCTGTTGTTACACAGGATAATGGCCATGGGACTGGAATGTGGGGCTCATCCTGGACCAGTCTCCAGTGCCTAGTTTGTCTCCCAGCATTATCTTCTGGGATCTTACAAACTGACTTGTAATGAACCAAATCAGATTTTTTCTGGGGATTAATTTAGGATTCAGTATTCTGTCACAAGGGTTTGGACAAATGGCCAATTAGATTTCTGCTTTCTGCCTTTGATGAAGTCTCTAAGTCACTGTTTCCAGTTTGTTTCCTTAGAAAGCACATAAAATCTCTGCCCTGTTGCTTCATTTCACAAGTGTTTTCACCAGCTCTTGGCTTGTGCTCCCCTTCCTTCCCAGCCACGGCCTTGGCTCCCCACCCATGCAGATATTGCTGTTCTGAGCAGCAAACAAAGCTGTGTGTCAGCACCCAAAGGGGGAAACCCCTTCTGCTTTGAGGAGGTGCTGGGGGGCAGGAGAGACAGAGGCCTTGAGATGGGAAGGATCCAGAATCCCTTGGAGAGTTTTGGCCCTGGGCTCATAGCTCATGGCAGGAGGCTCCCCCTGCTCCCAAGGGGCCTCTCTCCCCATGCTGTGGGAACTCACTGTTCCTCTTCCTTCCAGGAGCTTTCCTACTCCCTGGCATTTTATTCTCTTGCAAAGCCTTCTCCCTCACAGGTGGGTAGGTGCCAGTGCTGGCAGTGACAAATGACACGGGAAAAGGCAAGGCCAGTGTCTGAACACTGTCATGTTACATTTGCTGTGTTCCATGCCTTGTCTCATGCCCTGCTGGATTCCACTCTCCTGCTGCACCCATGTCCCATTGTCCTGGCTGTCTGTGCACTCTGCCCTGGGGCAGAGGGCTCTCAGGCAGCTGCTTGTGTCCCTAAGGATAGACACTTCCCTCTCATATGCAGAGAGACTGGTGTTGGACTGGGAACAGATAAGGAATAGCTGGGGCACATCCCTGTCTGTGCCTTGCTGTGCCAGCCCAACACCACACGCCCAGCTAAGGAGCTGTGATAAAAATTCAGAGTGATTTAGGTGCAGACGGGGGGCAGGGACCACATCTGCACCCCAAGCTGTCCTTGTGTTGCCCTGCGGAGATGGAGAGAGTTGGGGCTGTGCCCCATTTCTTTCCTGGGGACATGGATCTGGCCAGATCACTGAGTTAGATCCCCAATCGGTAGAGGGAGAGGGAAAGGACAGGGGATCTCCCTCCAGTGCTGTGCTTGGGAAGCAGCAGGGGCTGCTTGCTCCATCACAGCTGTGCTGGCACATCCCTGGCTCTGGCATGTCCCCAGTGCTGGTATGTTCCTGCCTCTGGCTGTCACCACTGCCCTGAGGTCCCCCCAGCACACAGTGCTGTGCTGTGATAAAGAGTTAAGGCACTCTTGGAGGCAGTTCTGTGAGAACATTTCTCAGAGGGCAGTGCACTTTTATTCAAAATAATTTTCCATTCCATTTATATCTATATCATAGGAGGTGGCTGCGGGGTCTGAATTTTCCATCACCCCAGACCTCATTTCCCTGCCTGGGCCTGACCCCTGCTCAGCTTCCACAAGAATAACAGGAAAAGTTCAATGGGAGCAATAGGGCTACAGGGCTGAGCTCCCACTGCTGCGGGCACCCAACTAGGCTCCCTTTGTTAGTAGAAGACATTATACATACAGAACATTTATATGCATATATTATACACACATTATATAGGACAGAATATACACGTTAATATGTATATGGGAAAGCCCTGGGAAGAACATACACACCAGGTACATACCTGGAAAGGGATTTCCAAGCAAATAAGACAGGATTGGAGCTCTGAGCACATGCTGCAGCCTGGTCTGGGTTCTATCATCACCTGTTTTGATAACTTTATACTTGAATTTCAATAGCAAGGCGACAAAGACAAAAACCAAAATTATCAAGGCCAGAAGAGGGAAAAACTCTTAAGTAGCAGATATGGACAGAGAACTCATCACAGGCATTGATCAGACATTATATGTGCTTCTGAGTGGCATTGCTTGATAATGGAGATATTAGGGTTTGCTACTTGGACAGTGGTGATATTATTCTTTCTGCTAAAATATTTCAATTTTAAAATATAATTCTTATCAAAATATTCTTATTATGCTCAGAGACCTGTCCAACATGGCCCAGAACATTTCAGATATCTGCACCCCAGAGTGTGGTATCTCCTCTTAATCCAGCCACTGCCTTCCCTGGACAGGGCACACCTAACCCCGATAAATGCACTGAGGTTCTTCAACTGACAGACCTGGGACACTGTGGTGCCCCACAGGGAACCCCAGAGATGTGCTCCTGTTGCCAGGAGCCAGGGTTTGTGTGTTTTCCCCCAAGGACTGCACTGTCCAGCAGCACCAATTCCCTTATCACAGGCAGAAGCAGAATGTGTGCCAGGAAAACAGGTTTATAAAAATGCCAGCTTAATCAGATGAGCATAGGTCATGGGGAAGGGCAGCATCTCATGGAAACTGGCTGGTTTTGCTGCCTCATCACTCTCAGCTGATGGAGTTTTTATCATGAATGGCTGTGCACCTCTGAAAGCACTGGAGATGATTTCCCTGCAGGCCTGCAGTGTTAGGAAGTCTCAGTTACCTGTTCCTCTCATTTCCATCCCACACAGCTTCCTCCTGCCTCCTTCCAAAGGGCTCCAGGCACTGGAAGTAGTCAAGCTCGTGTGAACAGCACCACGTTCCAGGGACAAGCATGGGACAGAAGGGTCCTTCCCTCAACATCTATTCGTCAGGAACGTGCCACCCATGGGATATTTTACAACTCCGCTTTCCCAGCAGGAGTTACAGAGTTCACATCAGTGAACTTGGACCCGTCACACTCAGATTTTTGGTTGCACACCCCATAAACAGCCATGTCCCACCTCCCTGGCTCTGTCAGGATCCTCCTCCCTTTGCTGCCAGGAAGGAATTGCTCCAGCACTGGCTCTGCATGAAACAGCGGTTTCTTGTTCAATTAATGAATTATTTGACATAATTTTTAGCTTCTGCACCTGCCTACTTCACTGTTCAGCACACATGTACTGCAATGTCAGGGCTATGGATCCTCTCAGCTACTGAAGCTGCCAGTTAGATACAGAAACCCCCACATGGATGGTGCCCAAGGCTGCCTCAGAGGAGCTGAAACAAAGACCGAGAGAAAAAGAAACCAAAAGGAATGAGTATGGAAAAGTAATGGGCAAAAGCAGAAAAGCAGGGGAAGGGAAAAAGTCAACAGATGCCTGAATGGGATGCTGTACACCCCGCTGTGACAGGAGCTCTCCTCTCCATGGGAACACTCCTCTCCGTGGGCCCGGCAGCTCCTGATGGCCCAGTATGGGCCATTCCTCTGCTTAAATCAGAAATAAAATACTGAGAAACGCATCTGCCATCCCCATAATTCCATCATGAAAACACCTGCTGGGCTGTGGCTGAAAGGGACAGAGGATTTGTCTGTCCTGTGGTCAGCAGTGTGACCATGGGAAGGGACACTGCCTAAGCTGGCACCTGACGAGCTATGAATTCCCGGATTTTAAGTGGAGGTTGCTGCCTCACAGCCCTGCATCTCCACATCTCCACATCCCCACAAACCTTGGAGAGCTGGGCAGCTTTGCTATGGAAACAGGAGCTGACGAGCTGGGATGGCTGGATCCAAACCAGAGACCCAGTGATTCCCAAATGAGCTTTCTGAGAAGCTGGGCGAGTGATAATGAGTGCTGACAACATTTCAGTGTCAGCTCACATCCAAATTCTCACTTACAGCCTCAAAGGACTCCCAATGCAGAATTTAAGCTGAACCAGAAACCAACAAACTTGTAAATTCCTCCCCAGGCTGCTAAAGACATTTAAACTGATACTTGCAGAGCTGTCTCAGTCTTCCCTCGCTCCATAACAAGTTTTTTCCATGACAGAGGTTCTCTGAGCATGCTGGTCACTGCCAACAGACGTAGCCCCACAGCTCAGATCATCACAGACTGATTTGGGTTGGGAGGGACCTGAAAGATCCTCTCATTCCACTGCCTGCCATGGGCATAGATGAGGTGCAACTTGTATAACTCTACTGCTGTACAGGTGCCACCACAAATCATCCTGTACTTCCTGAACAAGACTTTGGGGATGGCTGTGGGTGCATCCTTGCAGCTGGCTGCTTCTTGAGCCCCTTGATTCGGAGAGTTCTGACTTGGCTGCAGCCACTTGTGGACTGCACCTCACAAGTGCTGAAGTGATGGAAAATCAGAGGGAATGTTGCCATTCTCGGCAGACTTCAGAATTTTCAGTAACTCCACAAGATTCATGAAGTGGAAACAAAAAACAAATGTGGTGCTGAGTGCAGCAGGATTGAGGGACACAAGGACTCACAGCTTGTAAAGCTGATGGTGCCTGTAACCATGAATAACTTCAGCTCTTCTTTGGGTTTGAATCCATCCTCAGAGGACATGGTTTTCCCACTGTCAGGTGCCTGACTGGATGTCAGTCCAGGTGTGTGTGAAGAAGTTCCCTGAGCCACACTTTTCCCCTGGGGCAAGATCCCCACACCTGCACCTCCAGGTGCAGCTCAGCACAGGACCTGAACAAATCACAGGTAATGCTGTCACCCCAAATAGCAATAGCAGAAGGAAGGGGGGAGCACCCCAATCCCACATCAGCTGCAGTGTTTTGCTTTCCTAACTCAAACCAGCTCAAACTGTCCACATTTTATCTTCTGGGGAAGGGAAGGGAATCTTGGATATCTCCTTCCTTCTTCACATGGGGGTTGTCAAGTTGGCAGAGAAATACTAAACACTTCTCTAAACTTCCTAAATGTCAAGAAAATATTTACAGGGCCCACTTGTGCTGTGCTGAGCTGAGCTGAGCTGCCAGCCCCAGGGGCAGACCCGCACCCTTGCCTGGTGCTGCCTGGCATGCTCAGGGCAATTCGTTTTATTAAACATTTGTGGTTTTCCTACTGAAAAAACCAGTGGAAGATTAATGCTAAAAAATGACTCCTTTGGGTCTGAAACTGTCAGGGAGCCAGGACACAGGGAAGGACGGAGCCTGCCTGTCTATTCCTTCCCAAGTGTTTTACAGCCAGAGAGATCAGGCCCAGCCTGGCCAGGACTGCAATACAGTTAGGGAGGATCTGGGCTAACGCTGACCATGCTCTGGGGACACAAGAAAACTTCAGGCTCTCACTTGTGAACATTTCACCAGCAAGTAAATTAATATAAAACCTTTTCCCATGTATGTTGGGTTTTTTTTGTTTTTAATTTTTTTTTCTTTTTTTTTTTTTTTTTTGCTTTAAAACAGGATCACCATGGTGTCCAAATTTCTCCAGGCTGCAGTCACAGCTTTGCAATGCCTGCAGCTGCTGAAATCCTGTGCTAGGCATGGAAATGGGCTGGGCACAGAACTCAGCTGCTGGGGGGCTCCTACCAGGGCTGGAGCATGCCGTGGTGCAGGCAGGGCAGGCAGGCTGGCAGCAGGAGCGGTGCCATCCTGGGGCTGCTGGTGCCACATCCTGGCTGGACACTGCCCTGGCCTGGGCTGTGCGTGGGCGGCAGTGCTCGCCACAGCACCAGCCCTCAGTTATTTCCAGCTTCAACTATTACACATTAATGAAGGTTTTCTAATGAGCTGTTTAAACAGTAATTAGAGGCCGGCACTGAAGAGGGAGATAAGTCTTGTGGGTATCTTGCCCAGCAAGAAAGGACTTGATAAGAAAGAAGTGAATGATTTTCTTCTGGGATCAATTCCAACCAGCAATTATCCCCTTGATACCATGCTGTTTAATCAGGAGCAGGCTGAAAAAACACTTGACAGTGGCAGGCAATGAATGGGCCACTTTCCCAGCGTTTTCCAAGGGAAGGCTGGAGGCTTTATGCCAGTACCTGAGACAGAAGATGATCCAGATAGTGCTGAAAGCTAATTTGATTTACATAAAATAATCATCAATGTTTCTTTTTTGAAAGCTTCACATAGAGGGAAGAATCATCAGCTTTGTTTCCTGATGGGTTCCCATCGCAGCTGTTCAAGGGTGGGGGTCTAGGTGTTATTTAATTTCAGGTTTCGGGCTCCAGTTACTGAAACACTGATCAGGAGCTCGCCATGTCCTGGCTGTGTTGGGCAGGATGATGGGGTTTGGCTCAAGTGGTTCTCCCTCGGCAATTACAGCAAACAGATGAGCTGAACAGTGACAATGGTGCAGGACAAGATGATTCACAGTCTTTCTTGGCTGAAAACTGCCTGGTTATCCTCTGATGTTATCGGAGAATTAAGTAAGCTTGAACATTTTAATAGGCTTATTTTCTCACCATTCTACTGCCTCAGGTGATCCTTTGTGTTGCAACACAAAATACAGTATCATGGGATTATTAAAAAAAAGAAAGGGCCATGCTCAAACCATCATTTTCTTCTGTCACCCTCTGCCAGTGCCAGTATCTGGTAGGGACACTGGCACAGGGTGCACACAGCAAATGATGCAAAGGGATTTGGCAAAGGGCAGAACTAACAGCCAGGAGGGATTCTTTTAAGGCTGGAGCATTACTCACGCCCTGTAGCCAGGAGAGATAGCTGTGCAGCAGGGCACAGGGACTGAGCCTGGTGCCCACATGGGCGTGGGGAGCACAGCCAGTACACCTCGAGGGTGCAGCCTTGGCAGTAGGAGCACGTTGCCCTTCAATAACTGGCAAAGGCAAAAGAAACCCTGCAAACCTGTGCTCTGCCCAGGTACATCCTGGGGACAGATCCCACTTCTGAGAAGCCCTGAGCACAGGGTGGGACTGTGTTACCCAGGCTAGACTTTGCTCCCACACTGGCTTCTTCCCTAGTCCTGACAGGAAACAAGGTGAAATTTTTTTTCCACCAGGACAAGGTGTGGAAAACTATTTTCTGGGAGATTTAGAGCCTTCTTCTAATTTGCAGACTGGCTTCACCCGGGGCACTTTGCACCTTCACTGCTGATGCCCTTGGCTCAGCTCCAGTCTCTCCTCCCCCATCAGGGAATAGCAGGAATAGCCCCTGGCAGCCAGCCCCTCTCCACAGCCCCTACTCCAAGGTCTCCTTAATTTCCCTGATCTGCCTGCAGATTTCCCTGCAGCTCCCATCTGTCTTTTAGGGACCAGAACTGGTCACTCTAATCACACAGGGATAAATCATAGCAAAGAACCTTCCAGCCCAGGGAAGGGTTACTGATGCTCAGGGTACAGCTTCATGGTACAGCAGAGCCAGCCTCAAAGTGCCTGCTGCCCAGGAGGGACATTTCAGGAGCTCCACCTTCCTGGAACTCCTCCCTAGTGCTTGCTCACATCCTTGGACTGGTCCTGGCACAACCTCAGATCCCACAGGAGCAAACATGGAAATATTCCCCCTTTTTCTGGTGTTGCAGAGCATGGAAGCAGATCCCTGGCTGGTCAGAGGAGCCTCCGGAGAGTAGGGGCTCAGCAGAGCACACCTGGAAGAGCTGAGGTGGAGCAGCAGCAATGAGTTAAAGTGAGTCAGGTAATCCATGAGATCACATCCTGTGAGATGGGAAGGAGAGCAGGGCACAGGAGAATGAATCCTCCTAGCCTTCAAGAACAAACACGCTCAGCACATCGGGGGACACAGAGGCCATGTCACAACATCCCCCAGCAAAAGCAGGGCCTTTGCCTCACATTTGGTTTCTGCACCATCATCCCACAACAGGCTCTGGATGCAGCCACGCATCACCCAGGAAAAGCAGTACTGCTTCCCCTCCTCTCCTCCCTCTGCCCACTTCAGGGACTCCAGGGCTGACTTGTGCTCCAGAGCCTTTCGTGTTTCTGAATTTGTTGCACCCTGGGTGACTGTCATCTCCACACCAGAGCAGAAATCCACATCCCCTTGTGCATCACTCCTTGACTCTCTCCTTGTCTTCCTTTTCTGAAGTGACTCCTGTTCTTCATGTGCAATTTCCTCCAACTCCTTTGTTTTGATGATTTCCAATTACAGGTAATCACCAAATTTCATTAGCAATTTGTATGTTTTGTGCTAAGACCATTAAAAATGTCAAACAACAAGGCCAATTTTTGAGAAGACCATCTAGCACAGTCCCGACAGCCCAGCATCTTCCTTTCCCAATGTATTTAATAGTCTCCTTTACTGCAGACCAGACAACTTAGATGTATCCTGTCTGCTTTGTCGAGAAGTTCAGGTTTTTTATCTACTCTGGCATCATTTACTTTCAGAAAATCTGTATCTCATCCATTTTCCATGTCCTTAATTATTCTCTGTTTTAATCTTTATTCTGAAGCTTTGCATACTCACAGATTCAGACTAACAGACACCTACGTGCCAAGAACACCTTCTCCCTCCCAAATCCACAGGCCTCATTTGCTGTTCTCCAGCAAAAAGACCCAGCTCCTGAGCTTTGACAAATTTATTGCAAACCTTTCTTCCATGACTTTAGCTTTGTGTGAGCCCTTTCTCATAGGAGAAGCTAGCTGTTCCTGTCTGTTTCCATGCTCAAAGCTCCTTGCTTGCTGATTCCTTGTTGGTTGTGGCACTTCCCATTCCCAGGCACTTGTCAGCCTACTCTCTCCCCTTTGGCCAGTGTTCCCAGTGCTACCAAAAACAGAAGGAAAGTTTTCATGTTGGTTTTTTTTAACTCTACATAGATTATCCCATGTCTCTGTCCCATCCTCCGCACATACCAGCCCCACTTCTCCTTTCCTGCTTCCCCTTTCATTTATATGTCTGGACAGTTTCCAAGAGTTGTGCAATCCATCCTTTGCCATTTCCTTCAATAATCTTGGTGAGGTTGGATTTTGCCATACTTTCAGACTTGCCTACTTCACAAAAATTGCAAAAATTCCTTTTTAGTACTATTTCTTTCTCTGTTGCCTGTGGACTCCCAGACCTCCCTCAGCAGCATCTTCTCTTCCCAGCCACTGTTGCTGGAGCCCATTCCTTGTCCCTGCAGACCCTCTGGCCCTGCCTCACCGGCAGGGGAAGCAGGCAGGGCTTGCCGTCGGCAGGAGGGAGCTGCTGGTGACTCAGAGCCTTCCTGGCTGCAAGGCCATGGCCATCCTGTTTGTGTGGAGTCAGGGGAGTGGGACCCTTTGCAGAGGAGGTTTAATCCCATCTCAGAGCTGGCAGGTGGGCAGAGCTGTCCTGACAGAGGGAATGGTGAGTATCAAAACCTGTTCTAAGTCCCCCATCCCACACCTGGCTACCAGAGGAGCTGCTTGGGTGGGTGTTTGTGTTCACCCTGTGCAGCTCCAGGGGCCAGGGCAGATTCCTGGAATCTCATAGAACTTGATAACCATCACTATTATTTTTAGTTCTTTCCTTTCAGCCTCTCTCCAAAGCAGGCTGAGGCTGTGTGAGCTGTGCAGCACGGAGTGCCTGCAATGCAAACCCACAAATATCCACAAAATTGGAGGAAAGAGGTAGGCAGGAGGAGGGAAACCCTAGGAACTTGCCCTGGGAAACAGCTCTGTGCCAGATTTCCTCGCTGCAGGACGAGTGCCCCGGTCACGACCAAAGGCTTTCCAAGCCTGCCAGAGGGTCCTGCCCACACCCCGGCTCGTGGATGCCCCGGGTCTCCCCAGGCAGGGAGCAAATCCCCCGGGAGCAGGACTCCAAACCTGTATTTCTGTATAAAGTCACTCCTCTGCAGCACCTTTCCTGCACAGCTCTCCCCTCTGGCAGGAGGAGACAGAGGAGCCTCAGTTGGTTGCAGGCTCCTGGTGCACAAGGCTTGGGGTTTTGCTACCTGAGGAGGCTTTTACCAGAGAGAAGCAAATGAAAGTGCTTCAAAAGAGGACTAGAAACATTGCAGCTCTTGGAATGGCTCCAGCCTTGGCTGGGAAGTTGAGACATGCCTTGAAGGGGATGAGACTCCCCTTGGAAGATAATCAGAGATTTTGAGTCTCTCCTACTTCCTCCTGTTTACAAAGTCAGGGAAACCAGAAAGTTGGTTCTTCACCCCCACCCCACACACAACAGCCTCTGCTCACGGCAGGACTGAGGAGCACCTTGACGGGAGGCTCCAGATGGCCCTCAGAAACCACTGTGGGGGAAGCAGGGTTGGGCTGCAGGGGAGTTTCCAAAGCCCCACTGTGGCCAAGAGCAGGACAGTGAGGTGCAGTGCTGGAGAGATCTCCCTTCCTAAGGGCTTGTCCCCACCACAGGGCACACATCCCATGGGCATGCAGGATACTGGGGTAATGGAGCCTTTGGAGCATGAGGAAAGACCACTCTGACATTTCTGCTCAGCCAGAGCTGCCCATGGTGCTCAGAGATGGCCCATGGGTGGGCAGCTGCCTGGCACATTTCCCCCCTCAGCCTTGCACTGGGCTCTGTCACAGAACAGTGACCTGCCCATGTCAGCCACTTCTCCGAGCCTCTGCAGCGCTCCATGTGCACAGCCACACGAATCCCACACCCATGAGCCACTGGCTGTGCATCCTGGCTGGTCTGCATGGCTGCACTACAGTTCAAACAATCACACAATTCTTTGAACTGAGCTGGAAGGGACCAACCAGGACTCAGTGCAGCCCCTGTCCCTGCCCAGACCCCCCAACAATCCCAGCCTGTCCATCCCTGGCAGCTCCTGGAGCTCTGGCAGCCTCGGGGCCGTGCCCATTCCCTGGGGAGCCTGGGCAGTGCCCAGCACCCTCTGGGGTGCATTCCCCTGACACAGTTCCAGCCATTCCCCCAGGTCTAAAGCTGCAAACCGTGGTGAGGTCCCCTCTCAGAATCCCCCTCTCTTCTCTGAAGCCAAGTAATCCCAGCTGCTTCTCATATGGCTTCCCCTGTGATCCTGAAACAGGCAAACTGCACTGCAGGGATATGCCGAGGGAGAGAATTTAACAGCCAGAATTAATAGCTCCACGCATGCCTGGGGGACATCCCTCCCTCTCCATATATTTCCCTTCACTATCTTAACTGAATAAGAAACCCCAAACATGTCTCACTATATCAAGCTCCTGCAACTCCTGGCAAATGGAGTAAATCTAATGTAGAACTTCCATACCCAGCAGCAGAGGAATTAAACAACAGCAGGATGCAGGATGCAGGTGGCTGTGCCTACTCCGTGCTTCATGACCAGAGCAACACCCTTCTCTGCAAAATGCTGGGGGATCCTAGTAAGAGCTCTTGGGTGGAGAAATCCAAGCAAAACCCCCAGAACAGCTTAGGGACCTGGGATGCTTGCACAGAGGCTGCTCCGTAGTGACATTTCCTCCTGATTTGAACCTCACACTGCATCTTGTAGGCAGCAAAATCCCTCCATTCACAAAGTCCCAGGGCCTTTGGGCTATGTCCATGTTGCATAGAAAAACAGAATCATATTCCTCAGGAGAAGTCAGACATAAGCTCAGGGAATAACTGGAGCCTGATGATATATTATAGTCACTATGATGTTTACATAAAACAGTTAAGGTTACACACTGACTAAATAACTCGGTCTGAGGGCAGCCAAGAGACACACACAGCCTCCCTGGCATCTTACAGGGCCCAGAGTCATTGCTTTAACTTCACGGGCTTCAGTCTCCCTGTTTCTACCAGCAGCTATAGGAACCTGGTTATCTTCCAGAGGCATGGAGAGACATCATTACCAGTGGCAAAAAAGTGGCTTGAGAGCCTCCAAGAGCTTGAGCAACACCAGAGGTTACTGCATGCAGCCTGAGCTGCACTAGCCAGCCAAGCACTCAGCCAAGAGGGAAAGTTCAGTCCCTGCTGCCAGCACTTGGCAGACTGAGGGAGCACTGGCTGAGGCTGTTCAGCCCAGCTGTGCTGCCTTGGACCTCCCCCAGCTCCCACAAACACAACTGTGAAAGGAGGGAGAGACTTCAAGTGCAGCAGATTCCCCTGGCACTGCCATGGGAAGCTTCCAGCTCTCTTCACTGCTCCTATCAAGAACTCTTTTTCAGCCAGGAGGCTCTTACAGCACCAGTGCACAGAGACAGAGATCCATGCCAAGGCAGGAACATGAGCGCACAGGCTGGAAAAGGCTTGGACACTCATTTTCCCATCAAAGGAAGCACAACATCCTCCCTTCACCCAGAGATGCAGACACACAGCCATGTTGCTCCCCTAAATCCCAGGCTGCCCTGTGCCTGTCCTGTTCCCAGGCGATGCTGTGCTCTCTGAGGGGTGAGTAAGAACTCAGACATGCAAATCCACAGGCAAGCATGTGCATGTTGCAACATGGAGGAGGCTGCTCAGCCCAGGGACTTGGCTCCTCCTGCGAACAGCGTCAGGGAACAGGCTCATGAAAAACCTAAGTCTCCAAATATTTTATTTTGATCTGTGAGCCTGGCAAGATCTTCTGTGAACATCCACTTGGTTGGGACTACATGGGCCTTGGAGGAAGAAGGGAGTGGTAGGAAGTCAGAGACAGACTTAAGCTTGGGCTTGGATTTGGGAAGACTTTCACTCTTTCTTAATAAATATAGAACCCTTGATGTTTAAGGACAAAAGCTTTTCTACTTGTGGTTCTTGGTTTGTGTGTTTGAGCAAAGGTTTCTTGGACATCTGCCAGCCTGACTGAAGAACTGGGGGTCAGTAACAAGGTGAATGCATCTCACTTGACACAGATCAGAACAGGCAAGAGGTACCAGCTGGCAAGATGGAATGGAGCAAGACATATCCAATTTTGGCTACAAAACTTCAGAGAACCATAGAATTCCCCATCCCTGGAAGTGTTCAAGGTGAGGTTGGATAGAGCTTAGAGGAACCTGGGATAGTGGAAGGTGTCCCTGCCCATGGCATGGGGTAGAATGAGATGAGCTTTGAAGTCCCTTCCAAAGCAAACAAGTCTGTAATTCTGTGATTCTTTGAGAGATAACTGGAGAGACATTGCTCAGCTCAGCACCCAGAACATCACCTGTGTGGGACATGGATTCAAGACAGGCTTGTTTGCTCAAGTGCCAGTCTGTGCATGACACTGGTGGCTGATGTTTGTGACCATTGGGATAGTCCTTGGCACCTGCAGTGCCCTGCAATAACTCTGCTGAGCACAGCACCTTTGAATCCAGGCTGTCAGCACAGGCACACAAAAATGGGAACTGGCTGTTCATACATCCAGGTGTTGGACAAACCAGAAATGGGATGTAAGAAAAGGGAAAACAGCAGGCCAGAGTCTCTTTCCAGGGAAAATCCAGAGAAGTCCATGGATGTAAAGAGCGAGAAGAGCTGATTTCATGTGGGAACATGAAATCCACTAACTGCCCTTCTGCCCTGAGATATGAAATGCAAAGGAGGTCCCACTGGGAATAAGAGGCGAGCTCTCTCCAGGGTAACACTGCAAACCAGTGAAGCCACAGCTCCAGAGAGGTGCAGAACGAGCCTGTGGCATGGAAAATGCCACTGGGATCCCAGTACTCTCCAGTTGGGTGCATTTTGTGATTATTGACCTTACAGAGGGAAGCCCAGGAGGAGGAAATAAGCTTCTTAATTCCATGTCTCCATAAGAAATGCTGGTTATTTCTGCTGAATTAGGCTGCTTTCCTTCCTGCCCAGAGTGGAGTGTAGCCCAGAGCCATGTCCAGAGTCTAAGCCTCAGCTATGGCTCCATGGAATGGATTATTTATTTCTGTAGCTGAATACTAGATACATCACTGATACAGAGACATTTGGATGAGCCTCAAACCCTCTCTCTTTATTCTCCTTTCCTCATTTTTTTTTAGGTGTACAGGACAGCAGCAACAGGCAAATAGTTTTGTTATTTGGGAAACCCGCTTGGCAGACACACTCAGCAGGGTGGACTCAAGTGACCTCTCATTCCTTACTCTACGTTGTACATTTCTGTAGCTGTCTCACATCTGGAAGAAAAATCTTTGTTTTCCTGTCAGCCTTAGAGTTTGTATGTTTACATTCTCTCAAATCCAAGTAGAAGCAAGGAAAAGCTTGAAGAGATAAGGGGATGGAGAGTGATTCCACAGTAGCATGACCACACCATCATCTCTCCAGCTAAAACTTCCATCTCCACTCAGGCTGCTCAGTTGCTTCTGCTTACAAGAACCTCTGGGGACAAGGTCTTGTTTTCCCTGCCTGGTCACCTGTTGGAGAGCCACATCCTGTCTAATGACTCAGCTCTGAGTTGCTCAAAATGATGCTTCCTTATCTGACCCCACCAAGACTTGCTTTCATAGAAGCAAGTCTGATTTGGGTTAGCAGGGACTGTAAACTCATCTCATTCCATGCCCTGCTGTGGGCAGGGACACCTTCCACTATCCTGGGCTCCTCCAAACCCTGTCTAATCTGGCCTTGGACACTTCCAGGGATGGGGCAGCCACAGCTTCTCTGTGCAACCTGTGCCAGGGTCTTCCCACCCTCACAGGAAAGGTTTTCTTTCTATTGTTTCTTTCAGTCATTCCAGGAAGCCCCAGGCAATGTTCAAACCAGACTCTGGTTCAAAGGAGAAAGATGAAAGTACAGATATTAGAACTTTAGCAATCAAGATCTCCAGCCGTGATGGGACTTGATAGCAGTGTCCATCATAGTAGCTCTCCCTGTCCCTGTTTCTGTCCCTGTCCTAGTGGATGCAGCTGTTGCTGTTTTCAGTTAACATGCCTAAGATTTTGTAGAGTTGGGCACTCAAACCTCACAAAGTTCCAGACCACTTCAAGTCCATGATTCAGGTGAGTTGCTGGAAATGCCCATGGGAGGCAGTGCTGCAGCTGTGCTGTGCTGGAGAAGGGGCTGGGCGGTGCTGCCGCAGGCCTGGCAGTGAGTGCTGTCCCTGGCAGGAAGCCGTTTGTCTGCGAGGCAAGGAAACAAGGAGGTTTTGGAGACGGCAATCCCATGCAGCTTCTCACTGCTTTTCCCAGCTACTGATCCAAGAGTGCATGTGTTTACTTCCAGCCTTCCTCTCTGCTGCGCTGCCAAGCAGGCTCACTGACCGGACACAAAGTGCTCCACCAGGAAACGAGCTGGGCTGGATCAGATAAAAAGGCCATTGCACAGAGACACTCTGGTGGCATTAACCCTGTTCTACCTGGTCCCAGGACTGTGACAGCACAGCCAGCCTTGCTCATCACCCTGTCTCTGCTCCTACGATATAAGTTGTTGTTCCTGGGGCTGATTCCAGCTACTGTCACACTCCTCAGATGTGACAGCAACTGGAGTCCTGCCCTGTGGCAACTGAGATGCTTGCAGGAAGTGAGGGTGGATCTGCCACGTGTGGTGGAGCTCTGGGTTCAGACCTGTGTGTTGGCTGCAGTGCCTCTGTCACAGCAGGATGACAGGGGGACATGGGAGATGGTACTGTGCCAATGGGAACCACAGTGCAGCCAGACCAACTTCATCAGGATCTTTGCTCACTGGTCTGAGAATGCTTTCAAGGAGCAAATGTGGTGGGACTGCCCCACAGGACGTGGTGGCTCACGAGAAACAGGCTGTGGATTAATGGGCTCTGGCTCAGTAGCTCCTCTGCCAAAAGCAGGGGCAGTGCTACCTCCTTGGGCTGCCTGGGCACAGCAGCACACTGGGCATGGCTGCAGGCACCCACTGCCAGGACCTTCCCCCAAAGGCATCACCCAGGGACACCAGGAGCGGAAGCAGGCTCGGAGCACCAGGACTGCCTCTGGCACAGCTTCTCCTCTCAACCTGGCCGTGTCCTGTCCCCATTTCCTGGCTCCAAAGCCATCACTCCCCCAGGCCCATGTGCTCTCTGCAGCAGAGGGGGCCACTGTCCATAAGAGCATCACCACCTGTGGGATCTTGGACTCCACTTGGCTGGAGAAGGGAGGCAGGGAAGCAAATAGCAATTAAATTAAAAAATGCATTTAACTGTCAGAAAATATTTCTTCTGCAATTCTCTGTAGAAGATCATAGGAACATGGGATCATTAAGGTTGGAAAAGCCCCCAGAGACCATGAGTCCAACCACTAACCCAGCACTGCCAAGACCCATGTGCCCAAGTGCCACATCCACATATTTTTTGAACATTTCCAGGGATGTTGGATCCACCCCTGCCCTGGGCAGCCTGTTCCAATGCCTGACCATTCTTTCTGTGAAGAAACTTTTCCTAATATCTGATCTAAACCTCCTCTGGTTCAGCTTGAGGTACTTCCTCTTGTCCCATTGCTTTCTACTTGGTAGAAGACACCAACTCCATTTGGCTACAACCTCCTATCAGGAGCTGTGGAGAGGCAGGTGAGAAATAACCCAGTGAGTAAGGTTACACTGAAGTGACAGTCTAATAGAGCTTGGAAAGAAATTTCTCTGCAATCCCTTCTCCCCACCTAATTCACCATCTTTATTTAGTTATCCCAAATGTTCCAGTACAATATATATGATATATATGAGTTTTTTATATATATATGTGTGTGTGTATTTCTTTAACCTACAATTATCATGTCTCCTTTTCCCTGCTGAGGCATTCTTCTCCCTGGTCCCAGCATGGTGGTGATCAGAAGGCAAATGGAGGGGAGAGAACCTCTGCTCTTCCTCAGCTCCATTCCCAAACCAAACTCCATCTGTAGTGAGAAACTGCAATGTCTCCATTATGCAGGAAAGCAAACCTGAATTCCCAGCAAAGAATTTGGTCGAGTCACAGCTGGCCAAGCAGGGAAGGACAAGCAGCCACCAATAACTCATTCTGGCCATGTCTGTCCACGTTCAGATGTGCTTTGCCTTCCCTGTGTTTCAAGCAGGATAAAAGTATTTTCCAGTGCCCTCCCATCACACAGGCCCCTATTGCTGTACTGACTGGCTGGGGCAGCAGTTCACCTCAGCCTGCTCTTAACTTTTAAAAGGACCAGCCATTGCATTAAGAAAATGCATCCAAAACACAAATCCTGCCCGGGCTTGAGGACTGGGGCAGGAGAACGGCCCTTACCAGTGTTTGGTTGCTAAAATCAAGGGCTGAGCTGCAGCCCCAGTCACCCCTCCTGTCTCCTTGGCTTAAAGCAAGCTGTACCCAGGCTCTGCAGATTCACCCCATCCCAGCGAGCAGCACAATTACTGATGTGGCAGAACTTCTGCACACCTGTCCAGGCAGAGGTAGGAGGCTCCCTTTTCTTGAAGAATACTTGAAAACAAAAATCTATTTAGGAGCTTTGCCATACTTTATTCCGACTGCTAGTCCTGCTCTGCTAATTCCTCCCAATGCTCCTGCACACTAGCGTGGGTCTGCAGGGAAGGGATCCTGTGTTTGACATCCGTGTTATTGTGCCTTGCTCAGTCTCACGCTCATTGGCCTGGGGCCAGCAGCAGAAGGACGTAACCTTGAGCCGGGCTGGACCCTACCGTTCCCAGCCACTGAAGTGGGAGAGGGGCTGGAGCAGGAAAAACAGGAGGCAGCTTTTCCCTTTCTTTGGGTGGCGATCCCCCAGCAGCACACACATTCCTGACTCGGTGCCAGGGTGGACAGTGGGCAGCCCCAGGGGAGCCAACGCCGAGTCCTGAAGGCTCCGCTGCGGCCGGGAGGAAACTGCAGCTGCCTGTGAAGGGCGATACGAGGCTGTGAGTCAGCCAGGCAGGCAGCACACACGGACCTAGCCACGGACACGTCCTCACAGAACCAGCCCTGGAGTCCATCAGGAGCCGCATCGGGAACAGCTCAGCACTAGGTCTGCTCTGATGGTTGCAGCTTTGCATTTCTCCCAGTCCCCAACCTGCACTGAACCACACTGTGCTGAGGCTGCAGCTCCAGCTGCAGGGACCAAAGTGTCCAGCCCACATCTCACAGATGTGCATTTCCTCTCCAAGCTCCCTCCAAGCCCTCCTGCTTGCTGCCCCACCATGCCCCTCACAGCTGGGGGATGGTGAGGAGTTATGGGGACACAGAATAATGGAATCATCATAGAAAAACATATCCGAGATCATCAAGTCCAACTGTTTCCTGAGCACTGCCAAGTCCACTAACCCAAACTGCCACATCCACCCTGGATGGTGACTCCACCAGTGACTCTGAGCAGCCTGTTCCAGAGCTTGACAGCTCTTTCCATAAATAATTTTTTTGCTAAATACTGGTCAGGGGATTCTCTGGGAACAAATGTCTGGCTTCAAATAGGGCAGGAGTTCTTTGAGAATAAAAAAAAGCAATGCCAAGGCTATACATGATTTACAAAAACTGTTGCAAGGTCTGCTGGGGTTTAATGTCTGTAACTGCTGATGGCTCTGCTGCAGTAAGACCATCTTTTAACATATTGACCGTCTTGTTGACCACAGTCAATGTAATGCTTGGGTAATGGTTTTAAACTGAAGGAGGGTTGATTTAGATTACTTATAAAGAAGTTTTTACAGTGAGGGTGGTGAGGCCCTGGCATGGCCGGGACAAAGAAGCTGTGGCTGCTCCATCCCTGGACTTGTTGAAGGTCAGGTTAGATGGGGCTTGGAGCACCGTGGTCTACTGCCTGTGGTAGGAGGGTTGGAATGAGATGAACTTTAAAGATCCCTTCCAACCCAAACCAGTCTGGAATTTGACGATTCTCAAGACAAGATGTACAACCTGCTCCTAAGTGGGCATGCTCCAGAGACAGATTTGCAAGAAGCTGCACAAGATTCCACCCATTTTTAACAGGATTGGCTTCACAGAGATGGTCCTGACCAGCTTCAGGTCAGGTGTGCCTGGCTCTGCTGGCCGAGATTGTGGAAGCAGCAAACATCATCCATTTCTCACTTGGTACCATGGCATGAGTGAGGGACCCTGGGCAGGACCGGGGCCCTGGGTAGGGCAGGGATCCTGTGTAGGGCAGGGACCCTGGGCAAGCTCTGTCTCTTGTCTCAGGGCTGTCCCTGGAAAATCTGCCTGCTTCACTTGGCTCAGCTCTGCTCACCTATGGGCCCAGAAGGGCTTGGGAATGGGGTGCCAGGGTCCCGGCAGCAGCAGTCAGGGAAGGAAGCACCAGACCCGGGGCACTTGCAGCTGAGACAGGAAGGGATTACACATATCCCACCGCTCCAAAATACACCCCCTCGAACAAAGCCGTTCCTGCCTCTGTGTGCAGCCGGGGCTGGGAACGGGCTCCCAGCTGCACTGGGAATGCTGTGGATCACTTTCCCACTGTCAGCACCTGCTTAGAGGTTAGTTCCTATGACCTTCAGGGTAATGCCGTATCACAGTTTTACTGCCCTGAGAAAGAGATGGGGATGATAAACCAGGGCGAAGCTGAGGAGCCCCGTCCCTTCCCCGATCGCTGCAGCCCCAGCAGGCGCAGCTTCTCCCGGGCCTGCCCCTCCAGCCCAGTCCCCTGAGGGACCCTGCATGCACTCTCTCCCATCAAACTGCACACCAGGCAGGAATAATATGGACATATATTTTTAGCAGCAGCAAATTATTTCTCTTACAGAAGGAATATTTCCATGCTGGGCTTTTTTCCTTCCCTTATCACAGATTGTATATTTAGAGCGTGAGAACTCTACCTCGCACAAACAGCTGCTGCCAAGCCCCGTGCTCAGGCAGGGAGCCACTGCCGGCCTCTTAGACCTGCCCCTTTTTGGGACCAAACCCCCCATCTTCTCTCCACAAGTGGGAACTGCCAAAGGGAGAGCTGAGTTTGGGATATTGTGTGAAAAGAAAGGGAAAAGGCACTCAAGAGAGTTATCAATCAGCACATTTGTGAAGCTGTGGCTGCAGAGCTGTAGGAAACACGGGGCAGACCATGAGCCCTGACACAGCCACCAGCAGCAGCTCAGGCTTCACCACTTCCCCTCTGGCTGCAGGTGCATGAGGGATCCCGAGGGACAGCTGGAACAGTTGGGGACATCCCCAGGGCCATCTGGCTGCTAAAACACACTGCACTTGCCAGCAGAGTTTCTTGCCCAAAGAGTGGCTTTACAGCCCTGCACAGAGCCTGTGAGTGAAAGGCCATGGGTGCTCAAAGTCCCTTCATACCTGGAAGCACATGTCAGGTTAAATGGAGTGGGGTGACAAACCACGGCACCCTCTGCTTTCCCATCCCTCTGGCATGCTGGAGGCTGGGTAGCCCTGCCTTCCTGCCTGCCTCCCTGCCTGCTTTCCTTCTGCCCTCCTGTCTGCTTCCCTGCCTGCCTGGACGTTCTGGGAGGTGCTCTCTGGCAAGGAAGGCACAGCCAGCTGGCAGCCCTGGACTGCAGCTATGGAGGTTTCTCATTCCTAGAGAGGAGGCTGATTTCACAGCCTGACTGTGGCAAACATCTCTGCGATTTTCGGAGTTTGTCATGGATGAGCCGTCAGGCACCACTGGATCCACACGTCCTGCTCTGAGAGGGAGTGGGACAGAACAGCTCCTCGTGGTCAATGGACCCAACCCCTTCCTCTGGCCCCTCTAAGGCAGATTTAACGCATTTCAAACAAAAATGCATCAAATGCTGTATTTCCACACTGAACATGGGGATTTCACGGTCTGGGTGACTTTCATGACATCAAGATTGATACAGACTCTTAATCATAGGTAACAGTTGCTCAGTGCAGTCCCAGGATGAGGACTGGACATCTTGGATGCCTGCCTGTCTTTGCCTGTCTCAGCCTGGCCCTATATATTTTCTTCACATCTCTGCTTGGGCATCACTCTCCCAATGAGAACAGCATGTCATCAGCCTTCTTGCAAATCGTGGCCCTGTGCCTTCTCCCCTGCCCAGCATAACTCCAACAGCAGCATGGGAAGGGAAACAGCTCCATCTGCTCCAGCACTCATCCCTTGTGGGAAGGGGCTGTGGTGTGGAGGCAAAACCTGCATCGAGCAGCACACACAGTGACCCAGGCACGTTTCAGTCATTTCAGACAAGGAGTGACACCCACCCAGTAAAGACGTACCTGCCATCAGACACACAGGGTCTTGTACCAGCCTGGGCATCTGCAGTACAACACAGGATGTTAGAATCACTGAATTCTTAAGGTTGGGAGAGCCAAACACACACAAAACACTGCTCAGTGGCTCTTCCCAAAGAAGAGAGTCTCAAGAGAGCCCAGGAAATGAAGGATGAACAGAGATGGGCACTGCTGGCTGCTGAAAGCCTGAGGTTTAGGGACAAAGTAGGAGACTGGAAAGCATTTACACATTTTTCATGACCTGAATTTCCAAGAAAAGTGGCTTGGCAAGGACCAACAGGCTGAAACTCTAGCCCTGGGTTCATCCTGGAAAAGGGATCTTGGACAGTTTGGACTCCCTCGAAGCAGCAAGTGGCAAGGCTGAGCCAGTGGGGAGGGCTGTGGATAAGGGAGAGATGGCTGGCAGAGCAGTCTAGGGTCAGGCAGGCATTTCAGGAACCAAGGAACCCCAGCTGCTCCTGCCTGAATACTTTCATCTAGAAAAATGCTTCACATGGGGAGTAGGGAAAGGAGAAGCAAGAAGTGATAGCCAAAAAATAGAAAGAAAAGCAGATGCATGTTTGGGACAGGGCTTGAATTGAAAACCCAGACAGTGGGAGTGTTAAAATGAGATTTCCAGGCAGATGCCTTCTCTCCTGTGTGATCAGGAACAAACTGTCCCATACTGGGAGATGGATGTCCACACACATCTCACTTTTGGTATTTCCAAACCTGCTGACAGCCTAGTCCCTGTGTGGAGGGAGGGTCCATTCCACTGGCACTGCTCTTCCCTTGTTATATTCTTATTGTGTTATCACCCCAAGGACATTTTAGGTGCTTGGGAAAGCAGACCCTGGGCATGTGCTCCAAGAGTCAAGAGGAGCAGCAAGTTTATCTACAGGGGCCATTCCCCTGTGTTGCTGTGGTCACTGAGAGGCATGAACTCAGGAACTCTGAAACATCCAGAATTAAGCCTGGATGTTTCAGGTTAAGCCTGAAGACTAGGTGAAATAAAAGGAATGCTTTTGCTGCTCAACTCAGCTCCACAGGCAGAGCTGGTGAGAAAATTCCTGGTGTGAGGGTGAAGAACCCAACCTGTCCTGCTCCCCCTGGCAGTGACCTGTCCCCTGTAGGGGTGGGCTGGGGGATGAGGGCAGAGCTCCTGTCTGGCTGGATGAGGCTCAGCACTGCAGCTGCAGCTGACAGCTGCAACAGGAACCAGCTGGGCTGGATGGCGGGAGGAGAGCAGGAAGGATTTCCAGGATGAGAGGCAGAGAGGGAAGGAGGGTCTCTCATGAGATGGAAGAGCTGAGTCTGGGGGAGGTCCTCCTGTGATAACATCACTGCAGGGCTGGGGTTACCTTGTGGCAGAGGACGGGGAGATGGAAGGAGGAGTCAAGTTCTCTGTGAAGAGTGATCAGAAAGGATCAAGAGGGTGAAATCAAGGTGTTAAGACACAGTCCCTGTACTAACAGTCCCTGGCACATTGGGGGTGAGTTGTGAGTGTGGTGGGCTCCTGCACTCCAGCCTGCAGGAGCCTCCAGGCAGCACAGAGGGGAGAGAGAAGGTTAATTTAACCTAAACCAGACAGGTGCCATCAGCAGCACCTTGTACTGTGCCTGGGTCTGGGGTTCATTTATGCGCCACTTAGTTGCTCTGGAGACAATGACCTTTCCTTGCTCAGGATCTGTTGTTTCACTTGTCCTGCCGTGGCAGCAGCTTGATGGATGAATGTAAGGGTCATATAGAGCAGTTCACTCTGGATTTTCCCTGCTGCACCACTAGATCCTTGCTGACATGCAAGTTAGGAAAATCCCATGCAGTCTCCAGCACATGAGACCCCACAGGGCAGGCACCAAGGGACTATTCTCTTTCTGGAAGGATGAGAAACTCATTACCCCTTCAGATGGTCTGGCTCTTCCAGGCCTCTCGCCTCGAATGCCAGCCCAGCAAAGGCCACGGGCTCTCTGAGATTACAGCCACTCGGAGCTTATGAGGTTACATAAAACATTTATGGTGGGTGCATTAATAACACAGTGGCTTGTATTTATGGCTGGTGCATGCCCACTGCAGAGCAGTGGTGACCCCCAGGCTTAGCTGGAGCCCATGTGCTGGATTTTGGATGGCTTCCATCAGCATCAACAGCTGAGCTCTGCAAAGTGTCCAAGGGCAGCTCAGATGTCGTGTCTGAGCTCCAGCATCCACCCACGGGCTCCCTCCAGCACTGGGAGAATGAAGGGCTGCTCCCACCAGGATGGGGCTGCCATTGTCTGTAGGAGGCAAGACCTCTGAGCCAGCATGGCTGTGGTTTCCCAGCTCTCTCCTCCTACCTGCTGCACCCATCGCCATCTGGCCTCCAGCACCTCACATCACAAAGGATCCCCTTTATGAGAGTAAATTAAAGGTGTGATTGGCAAGGAGAGACATTTCTGAAGCTAGGGAGCAGCCTGCCTGTCTGGGACCAGGGAGAGGGTGGCAGCAGGATTCCCTGAGCACCGGGCAGTGTGTCCACACAGTCCCTGCTCCCCTCAGGAAGGAGGAACAACAGGAAGAGAGAAGAACTCACTCAGACAAAAGATAAACAGACCAGCAAGACAGAGAAGGCAAAATTGCTAATTAACCTCAGATTGCGTTGGAAAGGACTCCAAGTGGAGTGTTCCCTCTGGAAGGAGAGCACGTAGGGCTATCCCAGCACATCTGCTGCTACAGCCATGCTCTGCTGCTACACTGCAGCTCCTGGGGCTGTTTTCCTCTCAGGAAGCCTGAGCTGTTCTGGGTGTGAAAGCAGGAGTCAGCAATCTGAAAAGGAGCAGTACTTGCTCTTCCCTCAGACCAAGCCCTGTCTGGGTTCAACAAGGACAGGCTGGAGCCTTTGGTGCCCCCCATCAGAGACCCTCTCCCTTTGCTCACACTTGCACCAGGCAGAGCACTGGCAGGAGCTGTGTCCAGTTGAGCTCTCTCAGAGCAGCAGTACATCCCCAACAAACCTCCTGTACTGCAGCACTGCTAAACACAGTACAGCCCAGTCCAGAATCTCTCTCTGCAGAGAGCGTTTCATACTCTGCATGATCATGAGATTTACGAAAGTGGATGAAGCCCAGT
The DNA here is from genome assembly GCA_013397375.1 of Toxostoma redivivum. Classification (NCBI taxonomy): domain Eukaryota; kingdom Metazoa; phylum Chordata; class Aves; order Passeriformes; family Mimidae; genus Toxostoma; species Toxostoma redivivum. Next base: position 190,739 of record VXBI01013977.1, on the reverse strand, counting down.
TCCCTCAGGCCAAGGAAATAAATGAGGGAGAAGAACTAAAGTGATTGCTCAAACCCAAGGGCCAGTCAGGAATAATTTGGGCTCCTTGGAGCAGGAAATGACACTCACTGAGCATCTGGGTGCGTGTCAGGAGGGATTAGGAGCCTGTCAGAAGTCAGACACCAGCTTTACAGGATGATTACACATGACAGGGCTGCTGTGGGCTCTGGACACCAAAAGCCCCATTGCAGGCACTGCAGCCCCAGACCAGCTGCCATTCTCCTGCAATACACTCTTTCTTCTTTCTCCAGTGAAGGTTCTCAAAAACTGACCCCAGATGAGATGTCAGATTTGGCTGCAAACCAGGGCAGGTTTTCAAGTGCAGCATCCAGTGAAGCTCAGGGATGTGATCTCCCTACTTGGCCTATGAGGTGCCAGGCTGCCTCTGCTCCAGCCAGATCCAGCTGTGTCTGGGGTAATTGGGTAATTGCCATGCTCCAATACTCAAGGACAGCTTTTGGCACTGCTCTAATGGCTTTAACACTTTCTGGGTTTGTTGGTCTAGACATACAAACACCCTTAGGTTTGGTGCTGTCCCAATATTTTTGGAGGAGGGTTTACAAATAAACCCTTCACCAGCAGGTGGGCACCTGAGCCCCCAGCTTTCACCATGTGAATTACAGGGCTGAAGGAAGGTAATGCTGAGGCAGCCAAGTGCACTGAGACCCCAACACAACAAGAATGTGGAGCTGCCAGAGTGAATCCAGAGGAGGTCATGGAGCTGCTCCAAGGGCTGGAGCCCCTCTCCTCTGGAGCCAGGCTGGGAGAGCTAGGGGTGCTCACCTGGAGAGGAGCAGCTCCAGGGAGAGCTCAGAGCCCCTGCCAGGGCCTGAAGGGGCTCCAGGAGAGCTGGAGAGGGACTGGGGACAAGGGATGGAGGGACAGGACACAGGGAATGGCTCCCATTGCCAGAGGGCAGGGCTGGATGGGATATTGGGCAGGAATTGTTCCCTGAGAGGGTGGGCAGGGCTGGCACAGGGTGCCCAGAGCAGCTGTGGCTGCCCCTGGATCCCTGGAAGTGTCCCAGGCCAGGTTGGACATTGGGGCTGGAGCAGCCTGGGACAGTGGGAGGTGTCCCTGCCATGGCAGGGGGTGGAATGGGGTGGGCTTTAAGGTCTCTTCCAATACAAAGCAGTCTGGAATTCTATGATTACTTTTACCATTCTGTACTTGATTTTCTTTTCAACATCACAACATTTGTGGTGGGAGCTGGATACTGCCTACAAAAGGGGTACAGTTTCTCACCCCTGATTTTCTTAGTAGTAGAAAGGAGTCTCAGAAAGTTCAACCCAGCTGATCTCCACTGCTGTGGGCTCCCTTCATGCTGTGTCACAGACGTTGCCCTTCCATTGTCTTTGTGGATTCCCTGGAAACTCCCAAATTCTTGTCTATAAACACATTTTGAGAGCATGTAAGTCCATGTTATGGTAACAGCCTAATGCTTTCAAGTTCTGGGCTTCAATCCTACTGGCTGAGCTCATTGCTCACCTTCAAGCAGTGCAGCACAAGCCTAACAGCAGGAAAACCCTCCCAGTGAGATTGACACTGAGCCTCAGCAACTCCTGAAGAGTTGTGGTGGACTCAAAAGTGTTTCCTCACAGACTAAAATCCCTCTAAACAAATACTTTTTCTGTATACTTTCTATATGTAAGAACATATAGACTGATTTCAGTGCAGAATCAGACACCTGGACCTTCTCACCAAGGTAAAGCACCCTCTTTTCTACCTCTCACCTAAACATCTCAAAGTACTGAGTGGGTCGCAGAAGCTCTCCCAAAACCTGGTGGAGCAAGACAGGGACCTATAGCAGGTCATTCACATCCCCATGTGCCTCAGAGCTCATGGAAGTTGTCTAATGGTGAGGAATCCAAACTTTGGGATCATAAATGTCACCACAAGGATCCTCAATGGCAAAGGCAGCCTCTGCACTTACTTCAAAAGGATCTCAGTTGAACTCCAAGAGACATTTCATGTATGCACTCACAGCCCTTTTCCTATTCAGATCAAACTCATATCAATTCTATATCAATGCCAGGGATAACCTGAGATCCTTTCTCACCTCTGTCATTAAAGGATTCCAGCTAATTTTCCTCTTTTAGTTATGCAAGCCTTTTGAGGAAAAACACAGTGAGTTCACAGCAGAACAGGCAAATGTTTTACACCTTTATGTGGGCTGGACTATGATGGGACACCCTGCTGGGATGGGACACCCTCCTGGTAGGATGGGACATCCTGCTGGGATGACTACACCCTGGAGGAGCTGTGCTTGGCGGGTGGCAGCAGTGCCAGGAGCCTGCCAGGGGTAATAGGAGCCCTTTGTCTCATCTGCCAGGTCACAGTGATGAGGTACCTGGTGTGACACAACCAGAGTAATCCAAAGGGACAGTTTAGAGAAGGACAGCAAAGTGATAGATAGTGGAAAAAATACCCAACTCTGGAGAAGTAACAAATGGGGAACTGGCTGTCCCACCTGGCAAACAAAGCTTGGACACTTACAGGGACTCTAGAGCACAATCTGCCCATAGAGGGGCCCTGACTAAACACCCTGAATGTTCTGATTTATATAAACATAGAAACTATCAAAAGATCATTAAATTTTAAATGCTCTAAAAGTATTTTATAGCTTTCTGTGATAGTTTAAACTCTCCCCAGGAAACACCCATTGTCAGAGCCAACCTTCTCTTTCCTGTCCCACCCTGAGACCAGAGTGTCCCATTTGCTTCTCCCACTGAGGAAATCCCACTCACAAACCCACTCTCAGCAATGCATAAATTTAAGGATGTACTGAGGCCTCCCTATCCTAGGGAGGGCTCTGCTCCATCTCCTGAGGTACACCACAACTCTGCTGAAACATTAGCCAGCACTAGATCATCTTCCAGTTTAAAAAAAGCACTAAGAAACTAAGGAAGCATCCCACTATCTGTCATAAAACAATAATTGATTGTGCAATCGATGGATGAAGCTTGGGTAAATTACTTGGGTATGTGACAACCATGGAAGAGAAAAGTTTGGATGTGAACAATCCCACTGGTTGAGAACATTCTCACGCCTGAGCAGGGATGGGAATGAGGCTCAGCACAGCTCACAACTGCCATCACTGCTTTGCTTCCTAAACTTCACTTTCTTTTATTTGTAAAAACAACCACGAAATTAAAACAAGTAAATAAAACAAACAAACCATCCTTATCTTATAAAAATCCCAACGTCACGCTGAAGGGAGATTAGAAATGGTGGAGCATTATTGTCCCATCCTGTCGAAGGGAGCTGTAAGTGTTACACGGCAAGAAAAACAAACACTCCCTGTCGGATGGGAGAAAATGTTTCTTCTCAGTTGGAGAAAGAAAAACACAAAACGGCTCAACTGCATCCCCAAAATTGTGCAACTTACTTTGCATATTTGGCAGCAAAAGTAGAAGAAGCAGTTTATAATCCAGGGTTTTCATGCAAATGACAGGTTCTTGGTTCTTGAAGGAGCACTTCATTTTGGTATGCTTTTTTAATTAACATTCTCGCAGTACATTAGAATTAAAGGAACACCACCAACAGAAAACTCACTGAGTGAGCATTTTCAGGGCCTGGTGCCCCAGAAATCTCTGGACTGGCAGTTATTGAGGCACATCAGGAAACCAGCAACTCCCTGGATGGTTTGGGGTTTGTATGGATAACTGCAGCATTTTCTGTCCAGCAAATTTCCCCATATGCCTTGGCCAGGTAATTCTCCCCTTCCCAGAGCAGCAGGAGACAAGGACCAGGCAGAAATCCATGAACCATCTGAAGGCTGTGGATGTGCAATAGCTGGGGTTTGCTTTTCTTTAGCATTTCACTAGAAAGATGTGAATTGCTATACATTTAATTATTTTTAAATGTTAATCCAAGCCACAATAAGGTGGAAATTATGCATAAATCAACCTGAAAAGTTCTTTTTTCTTCCACAAGAGTTGGTTCTGTGCTTCAAGATATGGAACAGCTGGTGTGCAACATATAGAGAGACTGAAAAAGGCACTGCCTGCCTGCAAAAACAGTTCAGAATTGGTGAGAGCATCCCAAAGAAGGTAATTTTTCAGGAAGGAACCATATGAGGCAGCTCTCCAGGCAGCAAAAGGAACCAACTCCGCTGGCTCCAGAAAGGAAGGGAAAAAAAAAACACGAGGGAAGTGAAACTGTGACAATTTTTAAGTCCTGGGGACAGAGTCCTATGACTGGGCACAGTCCTGTGTCACATGAAAGGTGTGGGAAAGTGCTGAAGCGTTGGTTACACTCACATTTCTGGCTTCAAAAATAGCCTGAGAAACAAACCATGACTTCAGAGTCGAGGCAGCTCCCAGGCGAACGCTGCCAGGAGGGGCTGAGCCCCGGACAGCCACACCTGGCCAAGGCACCGGGACCCTCTCTCCGTCCCTGCCGGGCCAAGGGACAGCCCCAAGCGCCCTCGGATTCCAGCCTGGCTGCAATCAGATGGGAATTTAAGCTCCGAGTTAAAGACTGGAGCAGTCCCGGTGAGTGAGGCATTTTCCAATTACCTCATCCAGCCTATCCAACCCTGCGCCGGCTTTGTAAACTCAATGAAACCGCACACAAATTATACTGACACTAAGAACAACATTGCACAGGCTGCCCTTTGCTGGGCTCTCCAGGTTTGTTCTGTTTACAACTCTCTTTACTGCCCTCATCTCCCCACATTACTCAGGCTCCAACATGAGACGTAAACAGGCAAAAATTTGGCTATTGGTTCTGAGGGCATGATTTTTTTTATGAGTTCTGATGGGGATAATAAGAACTAACTAGATTTTTTTGCAGAATTGCCTGGGCTGCTGGAGCAATGTGTGCCCTGTCTGAGAACAGCCCAGGTGCCTTGGAGGGTGCTGTGTGTCCCTCTGTCCTGGTGCTGAGCTCACAGCTTTCTGCTGTGGGACACATTTCCAACCCACAGAACTCCTATTCCTGCATGGCTGGAGCTCACCAATGTTCCACCTGGACGAAGCCCAGCAGAGCATCATGCACAGCGGTGGGGAAGCAGAAGCTTGCCAGGCACAGCTCTCGATCTTGGTGGCACCAGCTCTGTGTCCCCGCTGCATGGAGCTGGCGGCTCAGCCACCAGCACAGAAGGCAGCTTGTGCCAAACCACAGTCACACCTGTGTCAGGCCAGGCACAGGCTGCAACAAACAGCAGTCATTGCCAAAGGAAAGATGGAAAATCTCCAAAACACAAATATCCCAAATACCTGCACAAACTAGCTGGGCTGCTCAGCCTCTGTGCTCACTGCCAGAATTACAGAATTACAGAATGGTTGGAAGGACTTTAAAGATCACCTTGTTTGTCCCCCCTGCCATGGCAGAGACACCTCCCACTGTCCCAGGCTGCTCCAAGCCCCAGTGTCCAACCTGGCCTGGGACACTTCCAGGGATCCAGGGCAGCCACAGCTGCTCTGGGCACCCTGTGCCAGCCCTGCCCACCCTCTCAGGGAACAATTCCTGCCTAATATCCCATCCAGCCCTGCCCTCTGGCAATGGGAGCCATTCCCTGTGTCCTGTCCCTCCAGGCTCTTGTCCCAGGTCCCTCTCCAGATCGCCTGTGGGCACCACAGAGGCACAAGAAACCTCGAGAAACAACAGCTTGGTGCTGTGGGGGATGGAAGGATCGAGTCCCCAGAACACACTGTGCATGTGGCCCTGTTCCCATGTCCTGCATGCCACAGGAGAAGGAGGTGCTCCACACAAGCCAGTGAGTGTGACACTGCAAACTGGGTGTCCCTGCAGCTGGGGAACAGCAGTCCTGGCACTTTGTCATGGTGCCACCACTTGCACAAGACACTTGCACTCACAGTGCACTGCAAGTGGAGGGGCACTTAAAAGACAGCAAGGACATCTATAAACATATGCAAAAAATAACAAGATTTCAAATCAGATGCATCCATCAGCTTCAGACACTGTCACACAGTTCAGCTCCTCCGTGTTTCAGCCACGTCATACCCCATGTCCCCAGCCTGCTTCCGCATGGGCAAAGTGACAATGACACTTCAGAAAAGGGAATAGTGAAGCAGCTGTTGGTTTCTTGTGGGCACAGTGATTCTCTGAAGGGGCTTTGCTTTCTGAAGGCCCAGGTCCATGTCAATCCTTGTCCCCTTTTGTGTCAGCTCAGGGTGTTCTTCCCCCAGCTCAGCACACCCTTGCTCCCATGTTTCTGCTGACACAGCAATTTGTTGGCTGTGAATTGTTTGTGTTGCATGCAACAATTATTTGTCCTTTTTTTTTTTTTAAGCTTTTCTTTTCATGCCCTAAGTAGCTAAATGCAGTTTGCCTTTGCCTTTTTCTCATTGCTTCAGCAGTGAGTAAGCACCTGCTCAGCACAGGCCACCTTTCAAGGTACATTTCTAGAAGTGGTTTTGAAAAATAAGAGTCTTTCAAGCCTCCAAAAAAAAGCAACAGCATTTCCTCTTCAGAAAAGCACAGTATTAACTGAAAAGGTGACGCCTGCTAGAGAAGAGGAGCACAGATAGCACTGTTGCTAGATGCAACTACCTGGGGACTGAATAATAGTGGAATGGGAAAGGCATGGCAAGGACTGGGCTCTCTGTGGCCTTGGAGCATCCATCCTTGTGACTTCTGGGGCCACTGTGGCTTCACAGATATTTTAAGCTGCAGCTGAAGGCAGTAAGTGCTGGTGTGCCCTGTGACATGGGTTTGAAGCCAGATAGCTCAAGGCTGGCCACCAGCATGGGCTCAGGTTCTGGAGGCCCACAGAGGTCAACAGCCTTTGGTTTCCCTCTTCCTGTCTGAAACGGAAGAGTCTGAGGAAAGATGCATGTTCTGGTATGATCTGAAACACTGTGGGTCAGAGCCCTGGCTGGTGAGCACAGACTCTGTCAGACAGCTCTCACACAGATTTCAGCAGTTCATCCTTTCAGGCTGCACCCTGTTGCTGCTGGTCACAAGCTGGGTGACACAAACAGGAACAAGTGTCCTTTCTAGACCTACACTCCATCCCTTCGGGCTGGAGGCTCCTGGAGCTTGGGGAGCTGGATGATGTATTTTTCCTGGCATGTAAGAGATGGCTCCACAGGTTGTGAATGTGCTCCCTCATTCTGACCCTTCCATCACTGGCTCTTGCTTCCCCTGAATGTCCAAGTTTGGAAACAAGTGCCTGACGTGTGACACAGCACTCAGAATGAGGTCAATCACTCTTTTTCCAGTGACCTCATCATTATGGTTAAAAAAGGGGAACTCAGAGAAGCCTTGTGGTCTAATACATAGAAATACCTATATTCCTTAGAAACAGAGTTCTGAAATGCTTGTGCAATGGCACACATAATTTACATGGATTGACACCACAACTTGTTGTTCAAATCAGCTCTCTGCATTCAGAAATTCTTTGCTAATCAGGTGTCTGTTCATGTGTGGATTCGCATGTTTGCACTTGCCACAGTAACTCCCTGCAGGAATCAGGCACACCTTGTTTGTACACCCTTACCCAGACAGTTGCATATTTGGCATGACTGTGCAGTCCAGAGAGTATTTATGAATGAATTAAACCACTTAACAAAACCAAATGCTTGGGGAAAGGGCAGGCAAGAAGCAGCTGTGCTTTTTATCACTCAGCAGTAAAAATATAGAGGATTGGCATCTTCCAGCCCTTCCTCAGCACATTCTGTTCAGCATTTTCCCCTCTGGATGCTAAATGGAAGAGCTGCCAGAACACAGTACCTGCAGCATGAGAGTTAAATGGCATGCACTGCATGCACTGACCTAAACTGACCTAACTAATTCTAGTATCATAATTCTTAAATTCCACATATCCAGCTCGTTCCAGCAGACTGCTTCACCTTCTCAGCCAGCAATCCTTCTCAGAGCCCTCACTGAAATTACAGATTGTTTAATTTCAAGACCAATTAAATGTAATTAGAGGAATTTCTACAACCATTCCCTTTATGGGGTGCACGGGAATGATCTGTAATTCATCACCACTGGTGGTACACCTGAAAAGGATATGAAAGACTTCCTACAAGGGAAAAAAATTCCATCAAGACAAATTTGCTTCCTTTTTTCCCTTCTTTCATCTAGGGAAAGCACCTAACACAAAGACTGGGTCTTCAGTTGAGTGCAGGGGAATTTGGAGTGTGTTTCCAGCTCTGTGTCAGACAAAGGCCTGGGGACCTTTCGGCTGTTGCCAGTGAAACTCTCTGTGGTGACACAGCAAAGGCAGCTGGAGAGCTGTCAGCGACACAGGATGAGCCCAGTTTATGTCTCAGCTGGCTCAGTGGAAAGCAGCAGGTCTGGTCCTTGCCTGGCTGTGGTCAGCAGCGAGCCTGATGTGACCACAGGTGGCCGGCAGGATTTTTCACAAAATTCCTCTGTCTTAAGGTCTCAGGTCCACGTGTCTCACCTTCCGAAGCACCACAGCTCACACTGAACTCATCTGGATCCCCCAAACCTCAGCGCCCCTGGGCTTCCCTCACAGCCCTGCTCCAGAGCCCTACTGGAATTCAAACTCGATGAATTCAGCACAAGTACTTTGAATTTTCAAAAGCAACCAGAAAACCTTTGTGATCCAGTGAGAGCTGACTTACACCCACCGTCCTAAGGCTGGCTGCCTTGCCTAACCTCACCCTTGTTTCAGAGGAAGGTGGCCCCTTCTCAAAGACAGGCTGGAGCTGGGCCAGTGCCAGGGATGGAGATCAGATGTTGTCGTGGTGGTGGTTCCCAGCTCCTCTCCTGCAGAAAGGTGTTTGAAAGAGAAAGAGAAAATCGCTGGCCAAGAGAGAGCAGGGCCTCCTGTGGTGGGTTTGGGGCAACTCTTCCTGCTGCAGCATCAGCATTCCCACCTGCAAGCCTCTGGGAATGGTGCACTGGCCTATACTGGTGCAGCACTGGCCTGTACTGGTGCAATAGCACTCAGAGCTTCCCTGGGTAGGCAGGCACTGTTATTACTTGGGGACAAATGTCTGTGGATTATTTAACTCAAATGATCAAATACACTTCACACGGTATTTTCCATCATTCCCCACGTGAATCCCCTTGCTCTGCCATTTAGCAATTACTGGGAGACAATTTCTGATATTAAAATTTGGGGCTAAATCCAAGGTAAACTACATTAGCCCTGAGATTTTTCTGTCCATCAGGCCAGATTCGTTTTCACACTGGTTTTACACAAGCACAGGAGTGACCCATAGACCCACAGACTTGGCTGTTCATTCAGCGAGAAGAGCTTAAATCCACTATTTGTATACACAGGCAATTTGGGGTTTCTGTGTAACACAGAGTACTGCTACCACATGCCTGTGCTTTCATGCAGATTTTTTCTGAATGTTTTGCAGTCCTCTTTCCTATTTTGATAAAAGAAAGTTACTTTCAAAAGTAAAGGCTTATAATTTCTGGTGATCTAAACAGATGTGACTTGACAAAGGGGTCCATTGTAGGGCCATGTTAGTGCTTTATTTTTTAACGATGAAGGCTTTGGTTGTTTGTTATGGTGAGAAGTAGTTTTCCCTCCAGATAGCCCCTTGAGAAATTCATGAGAGAAAATCCAGACTGTGAAAAGTATGGCTTGAGAGGAATTTGAAACAACATGACAGGGGAAGCAAATCATCGTGAAAATCCTATTAGAGAAAGCCTGGGCTCATGCCCACCTTCAGCCCCTGCTCCAGGTGAGCTGTCTGGCTGTGTCTGTGCCACGACTGTCCCCAGCAATCAGAACCATCAGTCAAGCAAAGCTGTCTGTCTTTCTGGAGACCCACAAAGCAAGGCTGAACTTGCCCAGTGGAGGCTTGTCTGAGCCAAAGACAAAAAAAAGCGTGAAAGAGTGAAACCATGGGTCAAGGTAAGGAGGGAAGAACTGGCAGCAGAACCCACTGCCATTGCACAAGTCTGGCTAATCAGACACAGATACAGATGAAAACTATCCGTGAAGGCTTCAGAGAAGTTTACATTTCAGCTGGGTTTCACAGCTGGACAGAGATGGCTTCACATGCAAAGCTGATTTCTCCAGGGTGCAGCTCTGGAGAGGGGTAACCCCTGTAGTGCCTCTGAAAAGCTCCAGTTTCTAACCCACGATCAGTCTTGTTCCTCTTCCTTGCAGGCTTCTTTCCATGCACACGCTGAAGTGCTCTGCTCTACTGTAATTCAAATACAGTTCAATAAATTTCAGTTCTTGTTAAAGACATAATTTTTGAAGATAGCAGAGTAGCTTGCGCTCATGTCAGAACCCAAGTCCCTCAGCATCAAAAATAATCTGTCATAAATCTAAACATACCAGCTCTTCAGAGAGGAGATGTGAGGTGGCAAGACATTTCACACACACAGACAATTGTGAGATTTGACTTCAAGCTCCATTTGCATTTTTTCAATGGTTACCTAAGGCTGGACCCAGTAATTTGAGCTGAATCACCTCTAGGGGTTTTATCCAATGGTTCCCCGCCCCCCCCCAGCAGGGTTTCACAGCCCTCAGCAGAGCCTATATTTCCCTGTCTGCTGCTGAGGTGATTCTCATGGCTGGATCTCCACCCAGAGCACCACACTTCAAATTTTGCACAGTGCCTTTCTGGAGCTGAGTCACAGCCATGGCTGGATCTGGCCCCACACTGCACTGGGAGAGATGACCTCAGCATATGGGGAGGAAGATAAGCATGAGCACAATGAATCCACGAAACTACTGGAGTGCAGGAAATTGGCCAATTATCCAGCCCTGATTTTTAGCAGAGACCATACAAAGGGATCTTTATGGATGAGAAGATCACAGAAAAGGAGGGAGAGGCAACTATCAGGGAAAACAAAAGTGTGGTGAACTATGAGTGAGTATTTATGACCATCCTCTGAAAAGTTGTTCCTAGCCCAGCTTATACCTACAGACTGAATGTATGAATTATTTAGAAGAACTTGTTAAAATAAGCAAAAAAAAAATTTAGTAGGTAAAACTGACAATGCTTCTAAATGAGAGCAGCTTTGTGTAGTGTTGGACCTGGTGTCCTTGCACACCATGGGGCTACAGCAGGGATGGGGGCAGGAGTGGTGTGCTCATCTCTGGGCATCAGCTGGCCCCCCTCACTGATATTCCTGTAGAACCACTGGCCATGGCATTCAGTGTCCACCAAACCTCAACACATGGATTTAGACTGGAGCAGGATGTGTCAAAATCGGTCAAAGGGGATGGAGAGGACGAGGTGAAGCCCAGCATGCAGCAGAGATCCAATGGCTCTGTGCAGACAGGCCCTCACTTACACTGCTGCTGGACTGAAAAAATTATCAGAAAATACCCATTGAAAAATTCCTTTTCCTGTCTGATTTTGTAAACACAAGTTCAGCACAGGAGACTCCATGGGATAAGATGGTTTTGATGACTTCCAGCTGCACATACACTCTGCAGACTCACTTCCCAAACAGCCCATTATCACTGTGCAGCCAGTTCATTTATTTGCTGAGAATTCTCATTTAAAAAAACTAATCAGGCAGGATTTATTTCCCTCTGATAAGGCACAGGAGAGCATGGTGAAGAGTCTGGCTCCTGCCAGTTGTCAGGCTCCTTGTCTGGAGGTTAATGTCAAACTGACAACAGATCAGGGCTCTGACGTGTCCCTCAACCCCCGTGTCCTGGGGGTCTGGCTCTGGAAGCTGGGGCTCTGCCACCAATGTTTTCACAGTGTATGAGAAGGATCAGCTCACTGCCTTGGTTTGTCCAGGAGTAAAAGTGAGATATTCCAGCCAAGCAGTCAAAAGGATGCAAAGGTGGAAGTCCACCACTGTCAGGAATTGTATGAGGCCTTAACCAAATACAGCATCACATCCCAGAGCACCTGGAGCTGCCACAGGAGGATTTTGGGACAGCAGATTAGGGCTTATACAGACAACCTAAAGCTCTTCTCCCTGCACTGTCCCAGTGATATCATCCTGGGGAAGCAGTACCAGGACCTGCTGCAGGGCTCAGCCCACTCTTACTTTGGAAGGAGCAGTGAGCAGGGCAGAGCTCCCTGACACAGGGCTCGGATCCATGCAGAGCCGAGATCATCATTGGCAGATGTACCTTCCTCAGGGCTCCAAAATCTCTGTTAGCAAACAGAGAGCAACTGGAAAGGGAAAAAAAAAAAAGACTAAAAGAAAGCCTGTATTTGAAATATGCTTTGTTTTCTTTTAAAAAATCCAGGATCCCATCCAGTTTGAAAGAGGAGGCGAGTACTGAAACAAGCTCTTTGTTTTTTGCATTAGTTCAAGAAGAAAATACTTTAAAAAATAATTCCTTTGAGGTTCTGATACTGCCTCTAGCTCCCACTTTTGGCAGGCTGGGAGCAGGTCACAGGTAGTGTTCTCATCCCTGGCCTACAGCCCCTGTCTTTAATCCTTTCCAGCCTGCATGGGGATCTTTCCCCCCACACCCCCTCCTGCAGAGTCCTCCATCCAGCATTTTAGTCTTGGCACAGTGGCCCCCACACCCTCTCCTGGGGGACACCTCCCTCTGTCTCAGGGGTTTGAGCCCTGTGTCCCCCCAGACTCTGAAAACACAGAAATATCAGTCTTGCAGGGAGCTTGGGTGAACTGGGGGCTTTGTAGGGTAATGACACCCCCTGACCACCAGCAAGGACAGGAGAATGGAGTCCAGGGGCTTGGAGCAACATGGCCTAGTGGAAGATGTCCTTGTCCCTGGCAGGGATGGAGCTGGACAATCTTTAAGGTCCAGACCAAACCAAATCAAACCAAACCAGTCTGAGATTCTATGAAAGAGCAGCCAAGAACTTTTCTCAGTCCTGCTAGTGTCTGAAGACTCTCAAATGAAGTGCTGCTCTTTACCAGCCTCCAATGCTCCCCAAAAATGCCTGAGAGGTTAATTTTCATCAAGGCTGATGCTCTCTGCCCACAGAACAGAAGGGCTGGTTTATAATGGTCTCTCACTGAAGCTGCCATCCTGCAGTCAGGGCCGTGCCTGGCACCAGCCAAGGGGTCTCCACTGCAGTTCTTGAAGACACAAACTCGCCCCTCATTTTCTCTTGGCTGCACTGGCTGTGCAGGTTGAAGGCTGACTGCCAAATGTTATGGTGTGAAGCCATTTTCCATGTAAAGGTCTTGTTTTTCATGGCTTTATAAGTTCCCATTCCCTGCCTCCATTCCTTTGGGTTGGGATTTGTCATGCTTGCTCTTAACCCAGGGGAGAATTTCTTTAGGAAAGCTCGATGGTGTAAGTAGCAGCAATTCCTCATCTGGCTTTCATCATGGAAGGTAACAGACATTCACAGAAACTGGACGCCTCTGCCAGGGAGGCAGCAGCAAGGAGCAAGGAGAACTTCTGCCCCCAGCCCAGCACAAGCCCAATCGCACATGTCCCAGGGCTTTCCAGGAGTAAATCCAGCACCTGGACATGGACAAACACCCACCCAAACATGAGCATTAACTGCATCCCACAGGGCTACTTTGCAGATGGCTGAGCATGAGGATGTGAGCAGCAGCAGCTCACTGAGACATTTTCCAGGTGTATCCTGGGTTCAGGTGGAAATTCCAAAACTGCAAGGCACCAATTCTTAAACAGGCCCATGGAAATGGCTTGGGGCGGAAGGGGGGTAGGTGTTGTGGATGAAAAACTCCACATTCCTTGGCCACACACACTGGGACCCAGTAACCCCCTACCCTGGGTTGATCCCAGCAGGGGAGGGGGATTCTGCCCCTCTGCCCAGTCAGGTGAGACCCCACCTGTAGAGCTACCCTGGCCCTGGGGCCCAGCACAGGAAAGATGTGGAACTGTTGGAATGAGTCCAGAGGAGGTCATGGAGCTGCTCCAAGGGCTGGAGCCCCTCTGCTCTGGAGCCAGGCTGGGAGAGCTGGGGGTGCTCACCTGGAGAGGAGAAAGATCCAGGGGGACCTCAGAGCTCCTTCCAGGGCCTAAAGGGGCTCCAGGAGAGCTGGAGAGGGACTGGGGACAAGGGATGGAGGGACAGGACACAGGGGATGGCTTCCACTGCCAGAGGGCAGGGCTGGATGGGATATTGGGCAGGAATTGTTCCCTGGCAGGGTGGGCAGGGCTGGCACAGGGTGCCCAGAGCAGCTGTGGCTGCCCCTGGATCCCTGGCAGTGCCCAAGGCCAGGTTGGACATTGGGGCTTGGAGCAGCCTGGGACAGTGGGAGGTGTCCCTGCCATGGCAGGGGTGGCACTGGGTGGGCTTTAAGTCCTCTGATGAGCCAAACCAGCCTGGGAGTCTATAATTCATAACCAGAGCCAGCTCTGTTGGCTGTGCTGATACACACTGCCTGGGCAGTCCAACCCTGCTCCATGCCAGCTCCCATGCAGCAGAAGACATAAAGTACCTTTGCCTTTTTGATTAAACAAAACAAAACAAGCAAGGTGTTGTGATTGAAATTTCAAATGAACAAATGTCAAATGTGCAAAATGAGTCCCACTCTGTCCACCTACATCCCATGGCTCAGACTTCTCTGTTGTTTCCCAGGCTGCCATGAAATGCTGAAAGGGGTTTCATCAGCGTCCATGGAAAATACAGTTTTGAACATCCCAATTTTGTTTGGTTTAAATCTTAACCATAATATTTATATTAATGCAATTTATTCTAATTTATTTTCATTTAAACATATGCACAAGGGTAAAATAAAATCAAATAACATTAGGCTATTTTAAAAACAAAAACCACAGAGCAGATAAGGAAGATAGATGACATCTTTCCTGTGGAGAGATTACTGGGGGTCACCAGGCACTGACACAAGAAACAGATATTTGTTTCTACACCAAGGAACAATAAAAAGGCCTTTAAACATTTTGACAAGGAGTTGTGAAGGTAGAGTGGGGAGTGAACTCCACGGGAAAGAATGATTCCTCACTCTTCCAACTAAGCACAAAAAAAAGCACACAAAAGAAACATAAAAACCCACAAGCCTGTCTCGGTTCTGTAGGAAGAAGTCTTTTTCGTGATTTGAAACAGGATGTTGCTTTTTCAGATCCTTTAATTTATTTACCAAACACAACATCTCCCCACAGATTTTAAGGGTTAATCACATCAGTCCTTGTTCTGCTGTCACACACTAAAGTGCCATTAAATCCCTCAAAAAAGTAGTGGGAGGATGCACCATGCTGGTACCTGGGCTGTCCCAATGAGTAATAACAGGATTTCTCAGTGTGCCATTCCCCAGGAATAGCCTGCCCCAAACTCCTCCCTTCTGGAGCTGAAAGGGCCGATCTCAGATGAAGCAGACAAAAAGAAATGCCAAAGGCTGCTAACATCAATAACTTAAACCTTGCAGGGGACTCCTGGGACTCCAAGGGGAAACACAGCCTTACCACAGCAGCCCCACAGCACTGTCAGGCAGGTAAAGCAGGGAATGACTGGGAAATACGGGCCAGCCTGGGGCAGTTTAACTTCTGGTCCAGTCATATCATGACATTCCACTGCCTCTTACTATCAGGGAAGCACTTTTGTGTTCTCACCTTCTCAGGAAGGTCAGGACTCTTCAGCTTGCTGGCTAGACCTGTCTCCTCACGCTCTCCCTTCTGACTTCATCCTTACAGAAAAAATTCCATGGGGAATTCGTCTGCCTTTTCATCCTGTGCTTGTGCTTCACTCTCCATATTGCTACTGCCTTGTTACTAGCAGTGCTCCCCAGGAATGGAGGACTGACTCCATCAGCCTCTGCAGGCTGGGGCAGGTCCCTTGTTCGCTGGGTGCTCACTGTTTTCCTAGGGATAACATGGAAAGGAAACTCAAGGATATCCAGCTGGCATCATCCAGGCAGACCCAGCAGAGGCTGGAACCTCATGCTGAGGAAAGATTAGCTGGTGATGGCCACATTGCTGAGCCAAATCTTCCATATTTAAACCAATTCCAGTTACAGGTCACAGACAGGAAATCCAGTCCCAGTGCTGCTGGGGGCAGACTGCTCCCACAGCCTGATGTTGCTCTTCACTGAAGAACTTCTGTGACCTCCTGGCTCCAGCTCCACCCATGGAGAAGCAAGGTGAGAGAGAGAGAAGAGCAGGAACAGCTCAGCAGATTCAGGAGTGTTCTGAACCACTTCCACTTCCAGTCTCAGCTGCTGGACTACTGGGACTCAGGGAAAGTTTGAGCTTTCATGGGAAAAAGAAAACAAGTCTATCTTTTCCTGGTTGTCTACAAACGAAAGACTGTTTAGTACTAAAAGTAAAAGACAAAGTTGCTTTGTCTCAACTCGGTATTAGATCTTAAATTCCCATCAGTTTTTATTTTACCTCACCATTTTTAACTGTTTGGTGTTAACCACACGAAACCTTTCAGCCATGGTTCTCGTGACCAGAGTAGAGTGCACTGTGTATTAGAGGAAACAAAAGGCCCGGTTAAAGATTTGCAGCCATTCCAGATAAAAGAAGAGGGGTATTTAATTAGAGTGGCCCTTCTCCACATCATGTCCAAACCACATCAAATACATAAAATACTGACTGCAGGAAATTAAAATTGGAGACTTCAAACCACGAATAAATCAAGGAATGCTTAACTTTGTCCCCTGACCCTCAAGGTCTTCTTTCCTGATCCACTTTCCTAACAGAAAGTGAGTTGATCTGCCAAATCAGGCACCGTGCTCATCTCTGCATGTCCACACAGCACAGCAGCAAGGGGCTCCCTCTCCTCTGCACCTTTGGATATGTAGTATCAGGCATGAATGGTTGAATCAGTGCTACCCAAAAAGCCTTGGCTCACACTTCCCTCCCCTCGCTGGGAATTTGGGCAAATGGCACACCTCCCACCCTTGTAAGACATCCCTGCTGCTCTCAGCTCTCTGGGAAGGTGCTCTGCTGAGCCACGCTGAACAAGAGCATTGATTCCTCTTGGGGCATCTGTGCAGGGAATCACTGGTGGAATCACTGTCCCTGGCAGTGTTCAAAAAATGTGTAGATGTGACACTTGGGGACATGGTTTAGTGCTGGGCTTGGCAGTGCTGGGGGAAAAGCTGGACTCAATGATCTCAGAGCTCTTTTCCTACAGTAATGATTCTATGAAGATATTGAGAGATAAAAATCAGTGCAGAATTAGGAGACTGATGCAAACAAGAACAAACAAACAAAATAATTCTGGATTGTCAATTGTTCATTTAATGCCAGTTACATCAGAAAAGTCACGCTCGAGTTGTACTGTGACAGTGTCGAGGGAGGGACATGGCATTTCCACCCTAAAGACCCAAAGGGTGAGGGTGGGGAGGATGCTGAGTGAAAGGATACCAGAATCAAACAGCTTGGGGCAATAATTTCATGTTTCATATCAACACCCACCGTGCTTATCTTTGCTGAGCACAAACCAGAGGTACTGGTCCAGCTGATGAGCTCCAACACAATAGAGCAGGCACTGCTGCTCTTCCTAGAGGAGATAAACTGTCAAGTGAATTGGAGATTAACTATCCAGATGTAAATGAATTCATTGCTATGCAACTGATAGGGCTCAGGCCTGGTTTAGTGCAGGATGGAGTCAGGTTTGGAGAGCTCTCTCAATGGCCAAAGAATTTATAACCTGTATTCATGGCCCTCTGTAAAGGGCTGCCTGACAATGCCAGTGCTGGCAGCATTGTTCCTTTTGAAGGGCTTCACCACTCCACCCCCACTCCTCTGCCCCCAATTTACTCCCTTCCTCCCTGGATCCCCCACAACCCGCTCTCCTCCCGATCACACAGGAAGAAAGCTGGGGGGAGGTGACCTCCGCAGCCGAATTTGCTATTCATGTTCTGTTACCCCTCACAAATCCTTAACTTCTTGTCTCTTTTTAATCTTTTTTCTCTTGAGAAAAAAAAAGATCAAAGGGCTTGGGGGCTGATGCTTTCTGAACTAGGCACTTCTTGCCATGGGAAAACAGCGATGGGGAAGGGCTACACAAAGATGCTTGTGACTGCAGCTGGGGGAGAGCCCAGGAGATGGGACTTTCCTCCATGGAAGTGCTTTTTGGAAGCCTTCACCAAGCAGCCCTGGAAAGAGGATGCAGCATCAGTCTCAGACTGTGGGTCTGCAACAAGAGCATGTTTTATTTCAGGTCACACATGAATTGCCTTAATTCCAGGAATGAGGAAGGGGATTGGGAGTGTGTCCTGGGCTGGATGGCCCATGGGCACCCCCAGCATGTGCCTCCAGTAGTCACTGGAGCACAGGACCAGTGTGGAGCTTGTCTGAAGACCACTCATTTCTCCTGTGGCTTCTCAGGAATGCATAAAGAGAAGGGGAAATAGATACACTCACATGACTGCTCCAAGCACAGGGAAAAACCTACTGACCTGAGTGGGTCCCTGGTCCCAAAAAGAGAAACGATTCTGCTCTGCATTTCCACGTGATCCATCAGGGTATGGAGGAGAGTTTCCATACTCACAGAGGAGTGATGCAAAATAATCCCATTTCCCCACCAGATGATGAGTGTTTATCTCAAGGCAGTACTTGAGGTCCCCAAGTATCTTTCCAGGGAATATGGATTTTTCCCACATTCAGTAATCCAGTTTGACACTGGCTGGCCATCTCCTGCCAAGGAAAATGAGTTACAAAGCAGAGCCCACACACAAATAAGAGACTTGTACCAAAGCACTGTTATCAAATATTTCAGGGAAAAAATGCTCTTGGCCTAAAGGTTTGTGTGAGTTTCCAGCTGGAGATGGAACTTCAAAGCAGAGGCTTGAATCCATAAGGAGGAAACCAGGCTCCTGAGAAACCTTTAATCATTGTTGCTTGAACAAACAACAAACAATCTCCTGTTTCGAGGTCTACATCTCCTGGGAAATAGCTGGTCGACACTCTTATGATTTGGAAAAAAAATGTTACCTAGACTTGAAGGGCTGATCTGAATGATCTGATTTTTTTGCTCTAAGCCTGAATTCAAGGCTTGCTGGCACAGAAGTGGGAATCTGCCAAGACTATTCAACTGCACAGGTTCAGCCCACCATCTCTTTTTCTCACAGCTATCCCTCTTTTCCCACTCATCCATGCTGGGATACCTCCTGGACCCTTCAGAGGGCAGCTGGGTCACCAGGGCCTGATTTTCCTCTGACACTTCTGCTCCAGTCCCTGCTTTGCATTTTGGCTTCTGCAAGAACTCTCATGGGCTTTAGAGTTCCCTCATAGGCCACTGTCCTCTCCCAGCAGGTCCTGGCACCTTGTATTCCACAACGAATAAGTCATCCTTATCCAAAGCTTATTTGCTCTTTAATTTTCAAACTTCTGATCTCACCAGGAAATGCTTTTCCAGAGCCTTCAAACTCACCATAGAATCACAGAATCTCCTGAGCTGAAAGGGACCCACCAGGATCACCCTGTGCAGCCCCTGTTCCTGCACAGACACCCCAACAATCCCACCCTGGGCATCCCTGGCAGCACTGTCCAAACGCTCCTGGAGTCCTTTCCTGATCTCCACCCTAAACCACTTCTGACACCAGCATCAGGCAGCTCAGGCACAACTGTCTCACTGTCCCTCCAATTCTGGGATGCACAGGACAGGGCAGGATCAGAGGTTTGCTCCATGCACTTAATATTAAATTACTTTAGGAACAGCCTTACTTGTATCACACTGCTCCCAGCTCTTTTCTTGGTCAGTTTACCCTCAAACCCACAGGCCTGAGTCCATGTCAGGAGTCTGTCTCTGGGCCCTAATGACTGCATGGCCACTCTCCCTCTCTCCCTTCTCATTCAGCAACTCCTGACTCAGCTCTCTAATGTGAGATTAAAATCTGTTCCATGTGTTGCATTGTAGGTCCTGTGAGGGTTTCACAGACACACAACATGAAAGCCCTGCAGCACCCCCAGTGCTGTGACAAGTGACAGGTCTTACAGCAACCCTGACAATTCATATGGCTTCTCTGCCTTCCAAGCTGGCTCCTGACACAGACTTTAAGAATGTGTTTCCTCTGTAGGCTCAACAAATGCCTGAAAGGCGCTGGCAAGCCAAGGGGAACAGCTGCCTCCCTTCAGAGCTGAGCTACTTTCACCACCACCCCCAAAACCAAGCACAGGAGCATTCTCATTATTAGAGAGGATAAGTGTTTGTGCTGAAAGAAAAATGTAAATTGCTTTAAGAAATGCCAAATTAGCACAAGTGACCCACAACCAGAAAGGCAAAAATTCTCCAGTGAAGATTTAAAGGCAGTTGAATATCTCAGCAAATTAGCTCTGAGGCTGTCCTGATGACAAAGCTATTCTTGCACTTAGGCTATGATCCCTATAAACCAGTTGTTGTTACAAAATGTTTCTGATAAATTTTGCTCTACTGCTGAGGAAAAAAATGCAAAATGTCACCATAAAACTGCCACACGTGTCTGTTCACTCCAATCACACAGAGCTTTCAGGGGACAAATGTCTCCCTGTGCTGCAAACCAGTCCTTGGCACTTCTGCAGAGCCCTGGGTGGCTGTTGAGACAGAGTACCAATCCTGCTGCACTCAGAGGAGGTTCTGCAACACAGCCCCAGAGAGGTGAGTGAGACAGACAGGTGTGGTGTGACAGTACAGCAAACCCAGCAGCAAAGCTTCTGCTCCAGCACCACAGGCAGGTCACATGAAGCCTCACCCAGCACAGCCCAGGGAGTCAGGGCCCATGTATACAAAAACTTTAAACATTTCAAACTGCCTTTTCCTGGCTGGCTTTGGGCTGGACAGGTGGTGCCTGCCACATGCTGTCCCCTTCCAGCTGGCACTGGGACCAGGGACCCTGACTATGACACCAGTGGACAGCACACACCACGCCCGCAGACTGACCACAGCCAGGGACAGTGCCAAGGATCACTCCTCTCCAGCTGTCACCCAAAGTAGCCTGCACCCAGGCCTCTGAGGAGGGAAAACATTTTTACACAGGTCTGTGAGCCATCATAAGCACCTGTGTAGGTGCCAAGTCCTCCTAGTTTTCCTTTCTCTAGTCAGTAAGGACTCTTTTTTCCCCATGTGCACTCAGATAGAAACCCAGCAGCTCAGAAGTGCTTTCCATGGAATATTACAGACCTAAAGTACCCAAAGCATGGGCAGCAACTCAGGGGAGGTGATTCTGCCCAACTGCTCTGGTGAGACCCCACCTGCAGAGCTGCTTCCAGCACTGGAGTCCCAGCACAGGAAGCAACTGGAGCTGCTGGAGCCAGTCCAGAGGAGGTCATGGAGCTGCTCCAAGGGCTGGAGCCCCTCTGCTCTGGAGCCAGGCTGGGAGAGCTGGGGGTGCTCACCTGGAGAGGAGCAGCTCCAGGGAGAGCTCAGAGCCCCTGCCAGGGCCTGAAGGAGCTCCAGGAGAGCTGGAGAGGGACTGGGGACAAGGGATGGAGGGACAGGACACAGGGAATGGCTTCCACTGCCAGAGGGCAGGGCTGGATGGGATATTGGGCAGGAATTGTTCCCTGGCAGGGTGGGCAGGGCTGGCACAGGGTGCCCAGAGCAGCTGTGGCTGCCCCTGGATCCCTGGAAGTGCCCAAGGCCAGGTTGGACACTGGAGCTTGGAGCAGCCTGGGACAGTGGGAGGTGTCCCTGCCATGGCAGGGGTGGCACTGGATGAGTTTTAAAATCACTTCTGACCAAACCAGTCTGGGATTCTGCGATTATCAATCTGTCATGAGGTCAGTACCCCCTGCACACACCAGGAAACACCACAGCCACAGGACACAATTATAGGCACAATGTAGAAACATGGGATGCACAGACAGAGACAGAACCTTGGTAGCACTGACTGTAATGGAGACTCTTTGGGAACAGAACTCCATGTCTCCATAAGCTGAAAAATGATAGTTGTTCCCTTTATTAAAATACTCCCTATAAGGAGAAAAGCAGGACTAAGGCTCCAAAGAGAAGCATGGAGCCTCATTCCCTTTCTAAAAATGAATCCTGATGAATACATGACCTTCTGATGACTCCCTTCCTAACAAACTGGCTTCACAGAAAGAATGTGAATATATATTTGAAGCATATACTAGCAGAAACAGCACTGGGAAGATGTAAACCTCAGAACCTGCACCAGAAATCTGCATTTATCAGTTGTTTTCATCCAGGCAGGAGACAGCAATAAATTGATTGATAAATTCAAGCACAAGAAAGATGTGGACCTGCTGGAACCACTCTAGAGGAGGCCTTGGAGGTGTTCTGAGGGCTGGAAACTCTCTGTTGTGGAGACAGGCTGGGAGAGCTGGGGGTGCTCAGCCTGGAGGAGAGTAGGCTCTGAGGAGACCTTATTGAGGCATTTTAGTGTCTAAAATAGAGAGTTTTTACACTGGCAGACAGTGACAGAACAAGGGGGGACTGTTAAACTGAAGGAGTAGAGATTTATGTTTGCNCAAGAAAGATGTGGACCTGCTGGAACCACTCTAGAGGAGGCCTTGGAGGTGTTCTGAGGGCTGGAAACTCTCTGTTGTGGAGACAGGCTGGGAGAGCTGGGGGTGCTCAGCCTGGAGGAGAGTAGGCTCTGAGGAGACCTTATTGAGGCATTTTAGTGTCTAAAATAGAGAGTTTTTACACTGGCAGACAGTGACAGAACAAGGGGGGACTGTTAAACTGAAGGAGTAGAGATTTATGTTTGCTATTAGAAAGAAATTCTTCCCTGTGAGTGTAGTGAGACCCTGGCACAGGGTGCCCAGAGAAGCTGTGGCTGCCCCTGGATCCCTGGAAGTGTCCCAGGCCAGGTGGGAGGGGACTTGGAGCAACCTGGGATGGTAGAAAGGGTCCCTGCCCATGGCAGTGGGTGGGACTGGATGAGCTTTAATGTCAGTTCCAACCCAAGCCAGTCTGGGATTCTATGAATTCAACCTTTCAAACTCTGAAAATCTCCAGCAAGCACCTTCATAAAGTTTAATGAAGATGCAAATAAAGGTTTGTTGACTGAGGCTGAATTATTCTCAGTTGCCCAGAGGAGAGGGATACATGAATCCCACTGAACTCAGCGGGAGCTGGGTTCCTCATGTCCAAGATATCACCAAAATATCCACATAAAGTAAAATTCCTATTGGTAAGAGGTTTGTACATTCTTCACTCTAAGAGGAAAGCCCTACAGGACATTTTGCAGGTCCCTACAATGCCTGGGTGACCCTGCCTGCTGTGGGGACAGCTCCAGGGCACAGCCCAGAGGTGGCACTGCCAATTTGCCACATGGAATGCACTTCTGGAAGTGCCCAGCTGTGCTCCACTGCCATCCCCAGTGCAGGCAGAAGTCTCACACTGTCCCCATCCAGGGGAGCAGAGAGCAGGAGACAGGGTGTGGAGGTGTGGAGCTGCTCTCAACACATCAGCCCCAGCTCCTAATGGAGTTCAGGCCTGTTGTGTCCATGGTGTCCTAAGCATGCTCTGACCTGTGGAGAACACCTTCTCTGGCTTTTCCTCCTCACTCCTGTCTCATCTTTCCTTCCTCACTACCCATTAGGTGATGTGTTTACAGCAACATCCATCATCACAGCATCCAAGGAAGACAGAAAGCTCCCAAAGGCCGAATTTCCCTCCCAACTTTGTCATTTCACTTTTGTATTTCACTTCTTTTCCTGACAACAGGCTAGGGAGGCTGAAGCTGGCTGGAGCAGGCAGTGAGCAAGGAGCAGAGCTGGTGTTACTTGCACGCATCTGCCATTCTCCAACAGCAGTTTGGAAAGGTCCAGGCTCACAGCTCTTGTCCCAGTGTGCTCTCAGTCTGCCTTAGCCATGGTGAAATAGCTTCCCATAAAAGCCCAGGGGCCTGTGGAAGAGCCTGACAGAATCTTATTCCCTCTTTAACTTCCAAAACCCATTAACTTTTCTCTTTTAACTGCCCTAGCTGGGAAGGATTTGGGAACTAAGCTCTGGAGCAGAGGAGCAGGTGCTGGGGCAGCCCTGGGCAGTGTCCCCATGCCCTGCCAGCTCTGCAGTGTGGACCCTGCTGTGGTGGCTGCTCTGGTGAGCCTGTGGGAAGGTGAGCCCAGGTGGAGAGCGATGGCTTTCTGCAGCCACAGGGAATTTCCTGGAAGAGCAGCATGGCAAGCCCAGTCCTGGATGGCGCCTCGCTGCAGGACTCCCTCTCCTTGGCTGGAACTCCTCCATCCCAACAGCAAGTTCAGAAAATAACGTAATGAAAACAGACTTCTTTTTTACTTTTTTTTCTTTTTTTTCCTGTTGCTCATTTTACTTTACTGAGCTACTGCATATGGAGCTGAATCTTTATTTTGGCTGCTGTCCTTCTGCAATATCATTACGCGCGCACAGAGGAAAAGCCCTCTGGAGATTTCCAATCCAAACAGGCCCTTGTTTTATCTACAGCTATTTGAGTACATGACCTCAGATAACCCCACGGCCAATTGTGTGCCAAATTCAAACTGCAGCATGGGAACTTTAAATACAGAGAAGATTTTCCAGCTTCCCTCTGAAAGGAAGGCAGTGAGTCTTGCTCTGCTGGGGCTGATGGGGCCGGCTGTGCCACCGCCGTGCCACGGATTCACCTCCGCCCGGGAAGCTGCACACACGACTGACCCCTGTTCCACACACAGTCACTGTCCCCTCCTCTTCTCAGGGCTCTGCAATGGCTTCGGATTACTGGAAAGACAAACAGCTGCACTTGGGCCAGCAGCCTCATCTGTAAGGCTGTGTTTGGATTCCTCTGGACAGGGGAGTTTTTCATCTTCATTAGCTGCTGTTCACAGCCACATCCGCCATTATTCACTGGGTCAGAGCCTCCTGCTCTCTATTGCTGCTTACGAATCTAAATAAATCAATTAATCTGGTACTTTGAATGAAATTCAGAAGAATTTGGCAGCCAGTGTTTCACAAACAAGAAGTGCATGTGTGTGCCTCATTCTGCAAGTCTTTGGAAACAGGACTCAGAGAATTTAGGCACCAGAATCAGGGATGAGAATTTTTCACAGCAGTGCCTAATTTACTTTTTGTCCCCAGATCAATACTTCCTCATGTGTGCATTAATATGAAGGAGGAGAACCACAGAAACCCAGACTGGTTTGGGTTGGAAGAGACCTTAAAGCTTAGCTCATTCCACCCTCTGTCATGGGCAGGAACACCTCCCACTGTCCCAGGCTGCTCCAAGCCCCAGTGTCCAGCCTGGCCTTGGATACTTCCAGGGATCCAGGAGCAGCCACAGCTTCTCTGGGCACCCTGTGTCGGGGCCTCCCCCACCCTCAAAGAGAAGAATTTCATCCTAATATCCCACCCAACCCTGCCCTCCTTCAGCTTAAGGCCATTTCCCACTGTTCTAACATCATATGCACTTGTGAAAAGTCTCCATCCAGGGAATGAATCCTAGGGCTGAATGCAAGCACAGAGGAAAAAAAAAACTGAAGCTCTAGGAATAGTACAGGAATTTGGTCTTGACAGTCTCCGGATCAGTTTCTGACACTGTCACACTGAACACATTCCCATATTATTTCACATCAGGAACCAACCCAGTGAGCAGGGCACAGCCCAGTGACCCCTGGGGGTGGCTCTGCTTCTCCTCACTGGGGTTGTTGTGTCTGTGGGATAGGGCACCAACTCTGTGGGCCGGATTGAGGACAACAGCTCATTTCACAAGTGGCTCTCCCAGCACCACCACCTACTTCCCAGGGCCTGACAGGCTTCCTGGGACCAGTCAGGCTTCCAGGGGCACCCAGGCTTGCCAGGACACCCAGACCTCCTGGGGCCCAGCATTGAAACACAGAGCTTCAAACAAGCATTTTTGCAGAGGCAGTGTCCCATGGGGTGGGAGGGAGGATGAAACCCCAGGAATCACTTTGGTCCCTGGAGCAGCCCTGATGCTCCAGAGTGAGCCTGGGTCTGGGATATGGGTCTGGTACCCTGCTGCCAGGAAGGCTGATCACACCCACTGGGGCACTTTTCAGCTGTATGCAACTATACATTCATATGCATTATCCAGAGACCTTTGCATTTCAAGGCTGTTGTTATTTTGATCTTTACAACCTCTGGAAAAAATGAGTTCAATTAAGTCTCATCATTAGGAATTTGCATAAGGTCACTTCAAGGCTTCATTCATTTCCTCTGGTTCAGATCTCAGTGCTCTTGGTGTTTCCCCTCCTCACTTATAACCCTGTTGCTGTAGGGCATTCAAAGTAAATCATCCACCACTAGTTTCCTCTCTTCAGCAACATGCATGAGTTTTTCATTCAGGCTAAATGAAGCTTCAACTGCCCCGAACAGCAGCAGCCCAGTTAAAGGTACAGCATCACTTGAACATAAAAATAAGAAAATATATTAATTTGGACTCCATTAGTGGGAGGAAAGATTTAGTTGCATTTGGCAGTACAAGTGCAAGCAATGAACCAATTCTTACATATTCTCTGGAAAATTAACTTGCCAAGCACAAAGAGCCCTTTTCACTCGGAATAATGGAGAAACACCCTTGGAAGCTGTGAACTGTGCTCAGGCATGGTAGAGCTGTGGAGAGGGGCACATGAACTCCGCACTTCTCACACACTGGGGTGTCTCGACACAGGTTTAAGCACCCACCTAACTGAGCTGAAGCTCAGATTTCAGCTAATCAGATTTTGAACTGCCAGGAGGGTCCAAACTGAATGCGTATCACCAGGGTAGGGCTGATCCCCCAGCCCCAAGGCTGGGGATTCATCTCCTGAGCCAGGAGCAGGCAGTGCTGGAGCGAGGGGTCCGGGAGAGCCCTGCGGGCACTGGCCACGTTTGTCCCTGTTTGGCCGGGGCCGAGCACTGGCAGGAGTGCCCTGAGGTTTGGGCTCACAGGGTTCCAGCCAGCACAAGCTCGTGCTGAGCCAGCACAGACAGAGTCCTCCTACCCCCTCCCCTCCCCGCACATCTGGGCAGCTGCAGAGCGAGCCAGACTGGGGAGCTGAGCTGGGATAAAATTAACCATCTGGTTTTGACAGGCCTGTTTCAAGTGGGATCAATTCCCTCGTCCTGTGGCCCTGCAGTTAAACGACCACTTGTGCTGGGACGAGGGGAGTGAGAGAGGGGCTGGGGCAGGGAGCAAAGTCTCGGCTCCAAGCGGCTGCACTGGCTGCCTGCACTGACTTAAAATTCTCATGAAATCTGCAGAAACATCCCGGTCCCATTTCCAGGGGGAAACACTCAGGGACCATGCAGCGTTCTTCTGGCTCTCCTTTGCAAATGACTTGTATGAGCTGGGCCCACCGACACCATTCACACTCCTAACTGCACCCATAAACATCACTGCACCGTCACTGCACCCTGGGGACAGGTGAATCTTGTCCTGTGTCTGACACAGATCCTGCCTTAAGTTTTCAAAGCCTTTCATATTTTTCCAAAAGGGTATTTTCAACATTACAACAGAATAATGCCTCAAACTAGTAGGGATTTTTCCACCTAACCTTTTCCGTCTATTTATTCCATGTCCTCTACTGACACAGCTATCTCTCTCCTGCTAAGCAACCGGCTCTGTACGCATGGATGACTCTTTGCAACTAAAAAAAAATAACTTGGCTGATGCAGCTTAGGTAGGAGAATCTGAGTGTGTGCATTCCTTCTGCGGCTGGCCCCAGGAAAAGGACACCCTGCCACTTGCAAACCTGGGAGGTCTTTGAGAGCTTGGCAGCAGTCCCCTGGGAGGCCCGTCATTAGCCATTTCAAACTGGCTGTAGGGCAGCGCTGAATGGGAGCGCCGGACAAAGCCCCGCCGAGCTATCCGTCAGGAAAGGCTCCCGGGCCTGGCAGGGGCTGTTAACAGTAACAATGATGACAATATAGCCGGGATTTTCAGGGGTGGGGACTTCAAAGAAGCCCTAAAGAGGTATTTTTCATTAAGGAGTAAGAAAGCAGCTGAGTATTGTTTTTGGCATTAAAGCTGAATATGAATGTTACTGCGGTAAGTCACAGATCAGCGACAGCATAAATTGGCACTGATTTAAATATGCATGAGCTGCCTTTCTGTGTTTCTTCCATTCTATTGGGGCTGCAGAACCTGGGCAAACCAGCAGCCCTTGGACCTTCCCTCATGGACCCTGGGATGCCCCAGTGCTTATGAACACCACGGAGCAGCCAGCAAGCCCCTTAGCAGTTCCTGTGAGGTGCCACTGCTGTGAGCACACGTAGATACTACACTGGGGTGTCAGCTCGGAGCTCCATCCTGAGCCCCGGCCACCCGCAGCCTCCCCACAGCCTCTCCCCAGCTCAAACTGGGAGCGAGCCGGGGTCTCTCTGGGCAGGAATCACAGGGACTTCGTGGCTGCAGGAGATCAGGAGGGGCCGTTGGTCCACAGGGACTTTTCTGCATTTAAACTCCAAATCTGTGATTTCTTGGGGGTGAAAAGGAAGATGATCATAAGGAAAAGTATCAGAGGGATACCATGAAAGACTCCCTTGACAGCAAGTTCTTCTCCTAAGAGTGAGAATTTACTGATTACTCTGCTATTTCTGCATGGGCCATGACGATGGCCTGAGAATAGGAGTGCACTGATAGCAGCCTCGAGTTGTGCCGGGGAGTTTCAGATTAGATATCAGACAGCATGGAACAGGCTGCCCAGCCTAGAGGGATATAAGAGCTGTGTGGATGTGGCACCTGGGGACATGATGGCCTTGGAGGTGCTGCAGGAATGGTTGGATTTGATGATCTTGACTTTTCCAACTGTGATTCCATGATAAAGCCATTACAAGCATATTCTGTCAGCAGCCATGGCCTGTCCTTGCCAGCCTGGCTGAGCTGACTGAAGGGCTCCCCAGAGCCAGGCCTCACACCCTTCCTCTCAAGTGACCTGTTGGCTTTGCCAGGCCAGGTTTAGGAGCCCTGTGTGGCTCAGAAGCCCTGTCCCACTGTAACCACCTGTGGGCCAAGTTAACTACCTTTGAGCCGAACTCAGGACCAGTTTTCCCCCCAGGAGCCCAGAGCTATCACATCCAACCAGCAGGGAGAAAGTGCCCGAGGGTTTGCAGTGCAGATTGACTTTCACACCTCGCTGGCCACACAGAAGAAACCCAATCTAAACAGCGTAACTTTGCATAACCGATTATTTTCACTGGGGTAATCTGAGCCCGCCAGTAAATGCCAGTAAATGCGGCTGATCCAGGGAAGGCCCTGCTCGGGGGAGGAACAGCCCCACAGCCGCGGGCAGCCGGAGCTGGCCGGGCCGGGGGAGGCTGGGCCTGGCTCTGCGTGGGTTTGGTCCTGGGAGCTGAGGCTCAACCCTTCACCACGGGGCACTGTCTGCACGGAGGGAAGCACAAACAACTTCTGAGTGTCCAACTCCTTCGCACAATCAGTGACTGGAGTGTGCAAAGCCATGCTGAGCAAAGCAGGACAGCAAGGCAGGCCAGGGGGAAAGAGCTGTCTAGCTTTACTTGATGTCTTCTTAACTTTCTTTTCCACAATGTTCCAGATATTTTGAGAGGCTTCAGCTTTCAGGCTGACTCCCCAGTGACCTATTATCCCTGCACATTGATCACTCCATGCTGTCACCATTCATATGACCTTGTTTCTAGGTGTGGGAATTGAAGCAACTGAGATAGGAGACATAAACCTAAGACCCTGGGAAACTGGGCACTGCAAAGATGCTAATTAGCTCATTCCAAAGTAAATCTTATTCCTAGCCCTGATTCTCTGCTGGTTCAAGACCTTTGACATATAAGGTCAAGTCCCTGTCCTGCCTTTGGGATTGGACCTTTGCACTCAGGTATTCCGTATGTATTGGGAACCCGACCCCACCCCTGCATCTTTGGTCCCTGCCTGCCTTTGGAATGACATGGCTTTTGGATACTGCTCCTAGGACCACGTGGATTAAAGGATATCTCTGGCACACCATCGTACCCATCCTGTTATTATTTTTTATAGCCATACTATTACCCAGTTTAGCCAGTAAGGTCGTCGCAATGGGAATACCCCCGGAACGCGACACTCTCCCACTTCACTAAAATGCCTCAGCAGGGGCAGCTCTCCTGGAAAGCATCAAGAGAAAAGCTGAGGTGGGAATGGGATTAAAGAAGCTTTTGAGACAAAACCAGACTTCCACCTGCATCCTGTCCCAGCACTTCCATGGATAAAAGGGTGATCAACTCAGACTGTGTATCTTAATTTAAGACAAGAAAACCATCCAAATCCCCTTATCCAGAGAAAAGATAATGACTCACAAGGAGTGTGCCCTGAATGTTACATTTTCCACCTTTGCCAAAACTCCTACGCTGCCATTTGTCCCTCTAAGCTTGCTCAGCCAGATCCTACCTTGGGCTTAGCTTCATTTCATCATAAGAGCTGCAAAATATCCTCTTCATCAAGACTGACACCACATGAACTGAGAAACTCATTTAAAGGCTTTCTGTCTGTTTTCACCAGGATACTGCTGTGGCTGTCCCTGTTTCTGTGTCCCTGTCTCTGTGTAGTCCTTGGATATGAGAGGGTTTGCACAAACACAAAATGGTCTCTTCCATCCAGCCACTCATTCAGACCAGATGCACCTTGTGGGGACAAGGCCTTTCTTCCTGGAAAGAAAGGATGTTGCTGACCATCATCACCAGCTGGAAATGCCTTTGCAGCTGTAGGTACCAAGGACAATCACGCACCATGTCTCACCAGGACCCATGGACACACAATTTTGGCACAGGGAGTCACTTTGTCCAATACTATGAATAACAGACACAGGCTGGTTTATGTCATAGGAAGTGACACAGTTTAATGCCTAAAGGTCTTCAGATAAATGGTGCTGAGCGCTTACAGATTTGGCAAACTCTACACAGAAACCAAGTATGTGCAGCTCAGCCTATGGTGCTTCCAAGGAAGGCTCCAAACATGCCTGGAGATCCCACATTTCTCCTCTAAAGGAAAAAAAGGTTTGCTGCTGGCACTGCTGTGGACCTGGGATGGCTGCAGAGCTGTGCAGTCCCCATGAAGCATGTAGCAAGAATTAGTGGCATTTGCAACCATGGGACAATGGTTTTGTGCAGAATTCCCAACAGGACTTGGGAAAACATTGCCCTGATATTGAGTTATCACAGTGCTGGAGCCCCTCTGCTCTGGAGCCAGGCTGGGAGAGCTGAAGGTGTTTAGCCTGGAGAAGAGAAGGCTCCAGAGAGACCTCAGAGCCCCTGCCAGTGCCTAAAAGGGCTCCAGGAGAGCTGGAGAGGGACTTGGGACAAGGAACGGAGAGATAGGACAAGAGGGAATAGCTTCCCACTGCCAGAGGGCAGGGATAGATGGGATATTGGGAAGGAATTGTTCCCTAGGAAGGGGGGGAGGCCCTGGCACAGGGTACCCAGAGAAGCTGTGGCTGCCCCTGGATGCCTGGCAGTGTCCAAGGCCAGGCTGGACACTGGGGCTTGGAGCAGCCTGGGACAGGGGGAGGTGTTCCTGCCCATAACAGAGGGTGGCACTGGATGATCTTTTAAGGTCCTTCTACATAAAGCGTTCCATGATCTTTGTGCTGCTCTGGTGAGTCCCCACCCCCATTCAATCAGTGGGAGCTGGCCAAGCCACCCTCACCACGACATACAAACAAAGAACATTATAAGGGCACCAATGTCAAAAAGGAGGAGAAACTACACAGTGCATAAAACATGGGAATTTTGACTTCTTGACACAGTCAATACACTGAACTATGACCTCAGGAAACACGGGACTGGAAACCAACAGAACTTAAATTGGTTAAAAATCTCTTCTTTTCTCATGACATTTGAGAGAAACCATGGGGACAGTTTCCTCAGGACACATGGGAGTTAGAGCTGTGTCACTGCCTTCTCCAGAGAGTTCCTCGTTTTCCTTACAGTCACTCCATCACTGTCACCCACTGACCCTTCATTACTTTCTCCCAGTGCACTAGCATCTCTGCTGACCAACATACTTCATAGTCTGTCCAAACCCATGTGAGGAAGAAAAAGTCTTGTACAGGCTGTATAAAAGGACATTTACTCTGTACTACATTGTGTCTTCTTTTCTATGCTAGTCTAAATACAAGTGCTGTTTTCACTGCCAATTGTTGTTTGCTTGTGCTGTTTCCACTGGCTAAAACCAGCATTTTTCCAGCTAGTGTTGCCCTCCGGGAAAAACCACACATTCATACCTTTCTTGCATTTAGCACAGGACAACAAAACTGGTTCTCAGGAATAAGGATGGCTTCCTCAAAAAAAACCCCATTTGCTGTCAGCTGAGGTTTGACCTCTAATGGCTAATTTGGCATCATGATTTTGAGCACTGGAATACATAACAGTGTGAAAAAAACCCTCCCTGCTGAAGTTTAATTTCCGCCTACAGCTTTGCAAGTGAAAATAAAAGAACTGAAATAAACACTCAAACCAAAACCTTAGGTACAGTCTCTCACGTACATCCACAAAGAGACCTTCAAGACAAAGATCAGTAAGGGAAATTTCACTGAAAACCAAGCTTTTGCAGATACTGAGAAAGAAAGTCTGCAACATGAGACCGTCTTCCTTGAAGAAACACAGCTGATCCCAGCTCCCACTGCCACTGGGCTGTGTAAAACATAAACTTCACGCAAACCCTATGAAAACAGTCAACATGAGAGAGAGACAACAGTCTGCTCCGAGCTGCTGAAAGAGGAAAAAAACCTCTCAGGCTGTCATTCTCCCCTTGCTGTGACCTTCATGCTCCACTGAATTTCTGAAGATACTGAAATCTTGGCAGGGAAGTGTACAGTCTGTGGGAACCAGGCAGCGCCGGCCGGGCTCACTGCTGAGAATTAGGCCCAGTCGAGCCCTTTTTTGGGGGACTCTGAGTTTTATGTGGCCAACACCACAGGGCTAAGCCAACTCCAGGCTGGGAATTTTACAGAATTGGTGCTGTGTGCACTCACATATCATGTTGCAGAGCCATCACGGACAGAGTGCTGCCCCCCTGCCAGGCAACCACGAGCTGGGGCTTGCTCAATGTCTGCTGGAATCTCCAGTGCCTAAAGGGGCTCCAAGAGAGCTGGAGAGGAACTTGGGACAAGGACCTTGAGTGACAAGACACAGAGAATGGCTTCCCACTGCCAGAGGGCAGGATTAGATGAGATATTGGGAAAAAAAATCTTCCTTGTGTGTGTGGTGAGGCCCTGGCACAGGTTACCCTGACACAGGACACGGTTGCCCCTGAACCCCTGGAAGTGTTCAAGGCCAGGTTGGACGGGGCTTGGAGCACCTTGGGACAGTGGAAGGTGTCCTTGCCCATGGCAGGGGCATTGGAACTGGATGAGCTTTAAGGTCCCTTCCAACCCAAAGCATTCCCTGATCTTTGTCCTGCTTCGGGGTGTCCCCATCCCCTGCGGGAACAGTGTCACTACAAGCTCTCACTATCGTTTATAAACCGTCAGAGGCTAGCAAATAAAAATCTCAACCAGAGACTCAAAAGAAGCAGAATTTGCCATGACAAATTATCCCAGAGTCTAATGGTATTTAATGAGTGCCATGTAGAGCCACTCCACACAAACAGTTTGGTCCCTCTCAGCGAGGCGCGGTGCCAGGGTGAGTGGCCACTCAGCCACTCAGCCAGCCCTGGACAAGTACCTCTGGAGGGCAATAATACCAGCTGTGCTTCCTGGATGGAGCCTCTGCAGCACAGGCTGCAGATTACATCGGAATTGCCAAGACCAGGATAAACAAAAAGATTAAGAGGGCCTCACCCTTTGTGTTGAACAATCACACTCTGAAGCAAGAAATCACAGCCCACGTTGTGGGCAGGCACTGGGCTGAGCCTGGGTTTGGGTGACTGGGGAGGAATAAGCAGCTCACTCACACATCTGGGGAAACCACAGATGCTCTTAATCACAGGTTTTCCTGACCTGTAGGTGCTGACAAATTGCATCCTATGGATGAACCTTTTATTAAACCACAGAGGGTTTCCAAACTATATTCTCTTTCTCAGCATTCCCAAGTAATTGAAATCCAGCACACGTGACCCTTCTGAATTCTTCATTTAGAGGGTGACATAGTGCTTTCCAAAGAGATTTCAGGGCTGAAAGGAAGTAAATGGAGACGTTGTGATGTTGCATCAGTGGAAGGCAGCGCAAAAGCTGAACCAGGGGCTATGAGAACTGACATTTTTGAATTCTTTGATGATGTCTCAGCCCCACTGGAGCTGAAGATACTTTTTGTCCTGAGTGACTCCCAAGGCCAACCCCTTGCTGTCTGCTGAGGCAGAAACATCTCATGAAATATGCAGCCTTTAAATCTTACTGGTTTTTCTCTGTGCATGGGGAAGGATGACTGGTATTTTAAAATGAATAAAATGACTGTTCTTCAGGCCAGGAAAGGTGACCACAAAGCAAAATTGCCCTGGTTCCACGTCCATGCCACACTGGAGCAGGAGATAGCTGCTCAGTTCACAAGTGAGTGAGAAAGATGATGCCTGGCAGTTCTCATCATCGTCTGGACCGACAGAGCAACCCACATAAAAGGAAGAAAAAAGTCTGCTGATCAGATTGGTGTGACAGAGGCTCATGAGAGACATGCACATTTTCAATCTAAACGACAGCTTGAGGGATCTATATTACTAATTATTGACTAATATTGCCAGAGTTCCCAGGCTGGCTTCAAAGGTTCTCGCAAAGTGCCCCAAGTACAGGGTTTCCATCTCATCATAAGGCCTTTTTCTTTGTCCCTGCTAAATGGATTGCTCCATCCTGGGCTCCCTCTGCGTAAATCAGCTTGCACATGATGAGCTTTGCAGCAATGAAATTCGTTACCTTAACCACAAAAAAACCAGAAATGTTTGCTGCAACTGTAAGAATGCTTTTGCACCTAATTAAAAAAAAAAAAAAAGGCGGTTTCCTCTCTTCCTCCCCTCTTTTCCCTGCCTACTCCTAATCCCATGCTAACACCTTTGTAAAGGCTGGGGTGCGTAGTTTGGAAACTGAATGAGCAGGGAAGGGGGGGGCAAAAAAAGTAGAAAAATATATCATATCTCCAGACAATGAAATTGAGCAGCTATCTCTCACATCCTGCAGTGCTCAGGCTGAGGTCATAAGTTAAACAGGACATCAGGATAGGTGATGTAATTTGCTTATTTAGGATCAGAGCATTCAGTGAAGTGCAAGAGACAACCTATTTGAATGTGCAGATAATCCCTCCATCAATGTGGGGCTGTTCAGATGCGCAAACTGCAGCTGGAGCCTGGATTTTTTTCCCCCACACATTTATTTTTGCAGGGGATATAATTGCAATCATTTTTCCTAGCAGGAAAGCCTTGAAACCTCACCTGGGATCAGCCTCCTGTTGCGTTAGGTATTGTTCAAGAGGGGTCCCTGCTCCGGCCGGCTTAAAGGCTAAAGGGTCAAGTCAAACAGAGGGTGGGAAAGGAAAGACAGGCCCGGGGGAGGTGGGGGTGGCACAGTGGCTCTGCAGGACCTGGGTCCCCCAGCCTGCTCCCCCCTCGTACCCGAGCGAAGCCTCACAGCTGAGCAGCAGCTACACTTCTGAGTAAAGCCCAGCACAGCTTTTCTGCAGATGGACAGGTCCTCCTGGCTCCAAACCCAGCTGCAGAGCCTCACACCAGTGAGGGTTTTACAGCACTTGGAAGCCTTTAACCACAAGGTTCTTCCAGATTCCAGGAGGAATTTCTTGGTGAGCCAAGAAACAAACACTGAACAACAGTTCAAACAACAAACAACACT
Organism: Toxostoma redivivum; assembly: GCA_013397375.1. Classification (NCBI taxonomy): domain Eukaryota; kingdom Metazoa; phylum Chordata; class Aves; order Passeriformes; family Mimidae; genus Toxostoma; species Toxostoma redivivum. The sequence goes on along the minus strand of VXBI01013977.1, from coordinate 155,284 downwards.
GAACACAGTCGTCCCTTCAAGCCACAGTGACAAACCCTTGTGATATAAAGATATAAAGCTTGCAGTGTTTATCTCCTCAGTTTATCACCATCCGAGCCAGAATTCCTCCCTGTCAGCAGGACTGCTCACCCCAAGCCTGCCAGCCCTGCACCTTCACTGATCTGCTTTCACACTAGTTCTTTCACTGACGCAAGTTGGCTGGGCCAGACACCTCAGCCATGGGAAATGAAACGCCCTGGGGCTCACCAGGCAGTCAGTGACAAGGCCCTGGCACAGTGGCAAGTCCAGGTGTGGGTGTAGGCCACATCTCCTTTGGGTGGACCTTCAATCACAGGGCATGGAAAAGCAAGATGGCAAAAGTCATACCAGTCATCCAGGTAATATATCCTGCCAAAACATGGTTGTTCTCAAGAGTTTCTTTAGGAGACTGGAATGACACGGAGACATGGAGTTCATGTCCTTCTGCTGTCCCACCAGGACATACCCAAGTGTCACAGCAAGATGTCCCAAACAGGGACAGCACCAGGAAGGGGGATAGGAGACAACCACTGCTGTGAATGGATGGACCTGGGAGAGGAGCTGAATTTCATCTGGCTATGAAATGACCCAGCTGTCAGCTGTCTGTGCCCATGACTGGAGCCACTTCATTTAGTAGGTTTGGGTGTTTTTTCTTTCTTTAACTCCTAGTTCTGTGTTAGAACTTCCTCCAAGCTGTGGAGAGCAGAGCATCACTGATCTCCTGGATAAGTCAGACTGTGAGCTGACTCTAAGGTTGCCTACAACAGCCCCCTACAACTCCACAGGGATCTTCCTGACTCCTTTAAGGGTTTGGTGTATTGAATTGATCATATCTGAACACCCCAAGCATTATTTCACACTGTCCCTTGCTGAAGGAAGTATTTCAGCTATCTGAAAAGAAGTAACATGCAAGATACTCAAATGTATGCAGAGTTGACAAGCATGTGACATTTGCATTTCAAATTGAAGGAATGGGTTTGTAACATTTTAAGGTGAAATGTAGAACTTCTGTAGGGGTTTCTTGCATGTCACCAAAAGATAGAATTAATCTTCTTTTCACTCAGCCCCACTAGAATATTCCTTACCAAAGGCAGCACCAGGCCCAGCTACAGCTATTGTGCAGGAGTGGCTTCCCAGGATCATCACTGAGTCCTTACAATGCAGCACTGTCTTGGGTTGCAATGCAGGATGTGACCAAAAGTCTGTATTCTATCACAATCTGCTGAAATCAGCTGGGGCAGTGTTCTTTATCTTCCCCACAGCCCATCCTTCCTCCATGGAGATATCTCCTGTTAATGGGCCATTGAGTCCCAGTGCATGGCTGATAAAATTCCATCATCCCATGGGGAGATGCTCCACCCAGGGGGAGGAGCCAAGCATTTCCTACCCAGATAAAATCTGAGATTTGGAACACCAGAGCGGCCTTTTCCACTGGATCCCAGAGGAAAACCNTTTACATTCTCCATTTCAAGAGAGGCTCCTGCCTTGCTTAGCAGACACCTGTCTTTCAAACCAAGACAAGCACTTGATGAACACATGGAATGAAAAGGTCATTCCTGCACCATTACTGACACCTTTGGCGGCAGTCCCCACTCCTGGAGTCTTTAACGGGAGTGACCAAGCTGAAGCCCAGCACAAGTGGGAGCAGAAATGCTGAGCAGCCCCTGGATGACACTCCCTGTGCACTTGCTGCTCTAGGTCAGAGGTAGCCAATATTGGCCATTGTTTTAACAGAAGAAACAGCAGTATTTTGGCAGGGTTACAAAGCAAGCCCATTCTTTGCATCTGCAAAAGAGAACCAGTCCGTCCCTGCTGAGGGAGCTGACAGAGGAAATGTATTTTCCAGCAGTCTTGGGTACAACATTGAATCGAGACCTATTTTTACCACATTCTCTGCACTACATGCATTAATTGTTACGACAACGTTTTGCTGCCATATTCACTCCAGTCATTTACAGAACAGAAGTCCAGGAGACAAAACAAGCCCCTGCTCCATGAGACAGAGGGAGCAGGCAGGATGCCACGTTGCTTCCTGTGACACACAGCCATGGCTGATGACACAGATAACCCATCCCGTGTTGGTAGCTCAGGCCCAGCTCCATGCAGGAGAGGAAGGAGAGGGGCCCAGCTCATGGATCTGTACTGCCCATCCTCTTCCTCCTGCCTAGCACGGACACAGCAGCACTCAGTTCTTTCTGGAACCCTGCTTGTGTGCCCACCATGCTCCCCCACTGCAGGGGCAACCCAAACTCTCTGTCACCACTCTGTCACCCCTCAGCAACGTGCTCTGCAAGGAGGGGCAGAGCTCAGAGCAGTCTGGGAGCCTCCAGCCCCAGGGCAGCACAGACAGGCTGGCAAGCACAGCTCAGCAGTTTCAGAATCCGGCCTCCATCCTAATTAAGCCAAATTAGGTTTGCAAAGAATGAGGATGTTTTAGGAAGGACGTACAGAAGAACTGCTGAGGTCTCTGTAGGCCATGGAGGCCCGAAGCACCCTCCTGAAGGCAGAAATTGCCACTGTTGATGTGGGCTGTCAGTTTTCCACAGTGCTGGAGGATGATCCTGCTCCCTGTGCTGCCCACGGCTCCCCTCACACATAACCCCAGGAAGTGCAGCTGGGAGAGCTGGGATTCTCCTCCAGAGCACCAGCAGCACATCAGCCAAACTTGTGCTGCCTGCAGAGACAGCTGAGCAAAATCAACTCCAAAATGCCAAGGCCTTAAATGAAGGTAAATATGATTCAGAACAGGGAGAGGTTTGACAAATCAGCATCTTCCCATGCTGAGGGGTATGCAGCTGCTCCACCACCACAATTTACAGGGAAGGCATTTCTCCTGGAAGTAAGAGAACACTTAGTATATATTCCTAGCAAGATTGATTACCTCTATTTATATTGTAAACTAAGACAGCATGTACTAAACCATAGAGTTAACCAGTTCCAGACCCCAGATCCTGAGTGAGGGGTCAGTTTTCCATCGTCTACTGCACAGTCTCGTACATTTATTAGAGAGCACAGAGTTTCCTGCAGCATGGTTTTTTTGTGTGTGTGTGCTTATTTTTGTGGTATTTCAACAACCATCAGGACAAACACTGCTATTTTATGAGATGTCAGGGAATTGGAGAATCCACAAGGTTTTTAAAGGTTTATTTAAAACAGGCAAGAAACCAGCGTGCCACTATAAATATATGTATGTATAACAACTGCAATCTGTTCTGGGACAATAAATCCCCAGGACTGAAGGCAGTATCCCATAGCTGAATATATTCATTTATCCTGCAGTAAGATGAACCCCTGTTCTGAGGATCCAACCTGCAGGGAGTTTCATCAGTCTCCTGTCACAGCCAACCTGCCCAGCTGGACAACAACTCTCATTTGTTCTGTAAGTTACAGATCCAGTTTCAACATCTGACAGCAGATATAAACAGTGGTGCAGGACATGCTCTCTGGTGTGTCTGTTCTTACACCATTTGTGCAGTTCCACTGGGCCAGGAGACCCCAGATCTCGACGAGGCATCAAACCAGACTCACTGGCTTATTTATCCCTAAGAAAAAGCTAACTTTCTATCCATCTTGCTTCTTTTTCTCTGTCTAAACACTGATAAGGTGAGAGATGTTCAAGTTCCCTGTTGGTTTATATTGCAGTTTGGGAAGGGATAGATTTTGGCGTGTTGCTGTAACAAATACAAGAGTGAAATTGGAAGAGAAGGTGATTTGAGCTAACACAATTAAAATTTATTCTTAACAGCAATCCACAGATATCCAGTGCCAAACAATCTGGAGTCATCAACTAACATGGACATGAATTAACCTAATAGCTTCTGAAAAACAAAAAGCAGTCCTATGAAAAAAATCCTCCTATTAAAGTAATTAAGTGTTAACAGAATCACAGAGCCATAATTAAACATGGTTTATAATTAAAACAGCATGTGTCCTAGACAGAGAACACAGCAACAAAGAGAGTCCAACCATGACAGTTGATGCCAAAACACATGCCAAGAACCAAAAATCAGAAAAACAGGCGAGTTTCTAGCAAAACTGCAGATGCAGAGCCTCTGATCCTCTGACTGAGCCCTCAGCACTGCAGATGTCACAGATGTGACTGCACTCAGAACTCCTCATGGCTCTGCCAGGTGCTGCCAAAGTTCAAGCAGAACTCTTGGGAACCAAGAAGACACCGAGAGCAAGGCCCAAAACACCAAGGCAGCGCAGGGAGCGCTGAGCAGGCAGGAGCCGGGGCTCCAGCCAGCCTCGTCCTACCTGGCAGCGGCTGAAGATGTCACTCAGGGCCACCTGCACGTTGAAGTGCTTCAGCACCTGCAGTGCCTGTTCCTTTGCCTTCTCAGAGCAGTTCACCGAGAAACACCTTCCTTCTCCCACCTGGGAGCGCAGCTGCAAACCAGAGACAACAGTGAGGCTGAGTGTCAGGGCATGTGGGGCTGTTCTGTTTGGTTTGAATTCTGAATAATGCTTGGAGTTAAGTGTGTGTTCACAGTCTGAATTCTGATCTGAGCACCACAATTGGTAATCTAACAGCCACCTCTGCAAGAGCTCTGACTCCTGAAGCAGTGCATGATTTTATGTGTATGAAACATGATTTAAGCTGGAGAAAGGGAGGCTCAGGGTAGACCTTCTCACTCTCTACAACTCCCTGACAGAAGGATGCAGCCAGGGGGATGCTGGTCTCTTCTCCCAGCTAACCAGTGACAGAACAAGAGGAAATGGCCTCAAGATGCTCCAAGAGAGGTTGAGATTGGATTTCAGGGAATTTCAGGAACATTTCTTCACAGAAAGGTGGTCAGGCATTGGAATGAATTGTCTGGGGAGGTGTTGGAGTCATCTCTGGAAGTATTCAAGAGACATCTGGATGTTGCACTTGGAGACATGGTTTAGTGGGGATCACCGTGGTGGTGCTGGGTTAACAGCTGGACTTGATCATCCTAAAGGTCTTTTCTAACCTTAACAATTCCATGATTCTATTCTATAGAATATACCCAAGTCCCATTAACTCATAATTTGGTAAGGTGGTGCTGACAGGGGCAGCAAAAGGATACTGAATTAAATTCCATTTTCTGATGAAACTTGGCCAGATCCTAGAGTGTGTCAAAGCACAATGATGGAAACAATGTCCAGTGACCCTCTGATTCACACAAACGTTTCACCTGGAGTTGCCTGAGGGCCAAGAAATTTGAAGGCGTTGATGTGGCACTCCCTCAGTGTTTGCTCCACACTCTGCAGAGAAGACTGCATCTGGGAATGAGTAGTCCCAGACACATCTTTATGACCATGCTAAGGACTCATAGGAGTGGGATCAGGCACACACCAGGAAAGCAGCCCAGCAGAGCCATCCCATCCTTGTGGAGGGCATTGAAAGGCAAGGGAACTGAGGGAACCAGACATTTCCCAGGAGTATTGTATCCTGGAAGCAGTTATTTCTCTTTTGCAATTCCTACAAGTACTTTGAAATTAGAGCTCTGCCAAACAAGAAGATGCTGGATGCTGAATTCCCTATTCTACCAGCTGTAGGCTCAAGGAACCTGCAGGGTGGCTGTACCTGTCTCACAGTGTCTCATTACAGGGGAAGTTTTATTCCACGCTCAGATTTTCCATAGGAAATCAGCAATCCCTATTCTGCAAATATTCTGACTGGCTGCCTGAGTAGCTAGGAGACTTTATACTGACAGTTTGTGACAAAGAAGTCCTGCACCCTGGCTCATGTGAACAGAACTCTGGCTTATCCAGAACGATTTCACTCTTCCAAATGGATTTTTGAGCAGTAAAGAATTGCAAAGGACCTGCAGTAGGACATCATAGCATTGGAAGCACTGACTTGGCAGGTTCAGCACTGCATTTTCAAATGTGTCTGTGACCAGCTCTGAACAGCTGGTGCTGAGGGCAAGGTTGGGCTTTGCTTTGGCTTTTCTCTTTATCTATAGCAACACAAAATCTCTCCAGCTTTCACGAGACCCATGCTTGGGGTCTTCCAATCTCTCCCTTCCAAGCCTGAAGAAATGTTCCTGAGGGCTGAAACTCTCTCAGTGTGGAGCCAGCCAGCAAGCAAGAATCTCTGGAATAAAAAGCACAGGAATTGACAGGAATTGAGCTGCCTTTCATCTGCCAGTGAGACCAGACAGCAACACACTGTTCTGGATTGCTTGACTTGACTTCCACCCCTGCCCCCAACGGAGAGCAATCACTCTCCCCACTGATGAAGGACTGAGAATATGTATAAAAAAGCATTTCACCCTGAGCCTTGGTGGTTGAGAACAGCAAACCTCTGAAGATCCTAAATGTAGCTTTTAATGGAGGAAACATGAAAAAGCCAAGCCAGCTGCTGCATTCATGTCTGCCTTTTCCTCTTGTCTCCCCTGCACACCCCAGACCACGCAGTGATCAGTGCCAGAAACACACCAGCAGCTCGGAACACTCACAGTCTGATATGGGAGTCCAGAGGTCAAAATGACTCTTCCTTCCTGTCGGGCAATCTGGAAAAAATGGTAGAAATACAAATGAACAGGGGCTGAAGTTACACTGAGTTCAAGTTTACTTGCAGTCACAGAAGAGAGAAGGTGAACTGGAGATAGCAAGTGTTTCTCTCAGCCCACACCTGGTCACGAGTTCCTGAAAGCAACAGCAGCTCAAGGTGTGGCTCACCCCTCATCCCCTCCCTGTCAATCCCTGCCTTGTCTCCCATATGCTGGAACAAGCTGCTGGTGCACCTGTACCACAGATGGCCCAGGGAACCATTCCACCTTGAAACAATCCTATCCAAAACCATTTTGTTTTTTCCCCTTAACCCAGACTATTTCTATTTCCGCAGTCTGGGTCACAAAGAAGGAAACAGTTCTGCTGCATAGGGGAAAAAGAAAAAAACAACTGCAGGTAATTCCAGAAAAAAAAATGTACCGTGAAAGGTGTCTGCAAACTTCATACCTTTAACAAAAAACACTTCTTAGAGAAGGAGGGTGTTATTGTCCTGGCAACCCAACAGACAGGAATTATGCATCTTTCCAGGCTGCAGGGAACTTCTCCCATAGAGTTTATCACCTCCTGACTTGCAATCCTGAACTTTTGTCAGAGGTCTGGTCCTTCAAGTGGAAGATTGCTGAGTTACCAGGGAGCTCCTCACCTGCCCTGCTGACCTTCACACAGGGCTGGGGACACTGCAGAAGGGTCGGTGCAAAGGGAGACATAATCTGGAGCTGCAAGAGTGGAAGTGTGACTGACCTTCCTTCACATGATTGAATGACACCCGTCCCTCCCAGCCCTCCCCCTCCTGGAGGAAGGACAGAGCCTTATGGCTGCAGCAATAGGAGGATTCCCAAGGCTTCCCATGGGAACCAGGACTCAGCTCTGATCCTGCTGACAAGAGATCAGTGCTTTGAAGTAGGCACGAGGTTATTTCTCTCCTCTGGCTTGGATTCTGTTGGAAGCCCTCATGTTTTTCACTGACTCCAGATGTGCATAATGGAGGTCTCTCATCTGGTTCAGACTGCAGCAGCTCTCTCTGGATCCTTCTCTGTTGGCAGGAAGACATATTAAGGATCAGAGTCCTGCTGCACTTCCCAGAGAGACACTGGCGAGCACAGCCAGGGAACACCAGACAAATCAACCGTGACTTTTAAGCTCTGTCTTGGGTAGTCATTCTTTTAAGATTCACTGGACCTATAGCAACAGGAAACAAGGGGGAGAAGGCTCTGAAGGCCCCGTGCAGGCAGCTAAACAACCTGTTTTTTCATTTTTTCCTCTTCCTGAGCTTTCAGGTATCTGCTTTGCTCCTTTAGTTGTGAAGTCACTCTTTGGCTGAAAGTTCTGCGCTGAGAAAGCAATTGGCAACAACTTCTAAAGCATCTTTCTAGAGGCAAAATTACTGGATTTCTTTCAAAATCAACCCTCTCTCTCTCAATAAAGGAAAAAACCTCTAAGAACAGGAGCCTTGAAGGGGCAGCACAGACTCCCCATTCAGTTCTGCTACTGAGCAGCCACCACAGCACCCTTGTGGCACGTTAGTTGTCCACAGTTAGTGAGGGAGGTCTGGTAAGTCAATAGCAAAAGGTCACCACAGGGATTTGCCAACAAAGGAAAAGGGATGTGGAATTCCTCCAGACCCATGTTTGCTTCAGGGTAAGTCTGAGGATTTCACAGCTGGAACACTCCATTCCAACCTTCTGCATCCAGGGTTAATTAGTTCAAGCTTGATAAATCCCCTTATCTAAATGGCTCTGCAGAGACAGGCAAAGAACATAAAATAAAAAGGAGAAAAGCAATAACTCTTCCAACATGTTTTTCTGCCTCTGGAACAACGACTGGGAGAAGCATGCAGAGCTAGAAAAGCCATGTGATACCACACATCTGACTGAGACCACAGAAGGTATGTCCTGGAGAAAAGGACACAATTCCTTCTTTTCCTCCAAAAGCAACAAGGGAAGACAGCACTGGGACCACGGGGGGATGCGTGGTCAGGGATACAAATGAGAGGAAAAGAACACCCAGGGCAGCATTTTGGCATGGGTGTCAGGGACCTGTGCTCCAGCCCAAGTACTGCAGAGAGGGCACTGGCCTCAGTTTCACAATCTATTGCAAAGATAATATCAACTTCCTCTGGAAAAGGCTCAGACCTTCTGGATAGAAAGCACTCCCTGATCTGTTGGTATTACTGATTAGCCCTTAATGTGCCTGTCTGTTCAGCCAACTACCATCCTGCAAAATTGAATGAACCCACAGGAATTACTGTCAGAGAAACCTGGAAGGGCAATGACTGAGGACAGAGGGCAGACAAAGCCCCTTTGTTTCCAAGCCAGCACCAGCAGCAGGATGATTTGTGACAACCTAAGGCATCCTGAAACAAAGCCAAAGGAGGTTCAGAAAAGCAGCAGCACAAGGCTGTGGATTTGTAAGTTAAACTTTGCCAAGTCTGTGCAAGACACACTGGGCAATGCCACATGTCCTTGAAGACCCAAACAGCAGTACAGGAAAAGCTGTGTCCCCCTTGCAGTGATCCTGAGCCTGGGCCAGCAAGGCCCTGCTTCAGACCAAACAGGAGTGGACAGAAAGTATCTGCCCCAGGATATGTGCTGGGAAATCGCCCAGAGAAGGATGTGCTAGAGAAGGAGATCACAAAACCCAGCCCAAACCCAGAGCCCCTCCCTCTAATCCCAGGCTCTTTTAAAAGAGACAGTAAACCAAGAGCTTAACAGCTCTGAGCACCCTCAGTCCAGCCCTCCCAATACTGCAACCCTAATCTTCTCTTCAGCATTCCTGAAAAGTATAAATTGCACAGTTATCACAGAGTTTTGTAACATGGCCTTATGTGTCACACCAAAACCATCCACCCAATTTTGTTTCTCTGTGCAGACCCATTTGTACCAAGGTCTCCAATGAAAGACCTTCTCTTCCTGAAGATCAAACATCAAAAGCCAAGTCTTGATCTTAAAAGCAACACAGTTCTTCATCTGCCCTCTGTGAATTTAGCTCCCCACCAGACTAAAAAGACCAGCAAACCTGGAGAATATAATCTACATAAAAATATTGAAAAAGCCAGTCAAAGCTGAGACAAGATCCAAGATTAGATTCCCCCATTAGGTGAAGTTCTGTTCACTGCAGGATTAAAATCCCCTCTGTGTCACCTGGCTCCAAATCAGTCTAGGGCAATTTAGATCTGGATGCACATTGCTCTATCTGGCCCCTCAGATCCATCCAGCCCAGCCCTCCTCTGCGACTCGCTGGTTCACCTGGAGGTTTGGAGGGTAGGTGTAACCTTGCAAGGGCATCTTCCACAGCATGGGAGCCTCAGGAAGCCAGTTTTACCTGCCTTCTGGTTATCAGCATACTTCAAAACAGACGACGTTTGCCTTAGCATCAGATTATCCTTAGAGATGACAATGATTTTGAAGACCAAGAGCAAAGTCCATTTAAAAAATAAAGTAACCCACCCAGAACTCAACTGAAGCAGCTTTGAGATTCCACTGAGTCTCTTATTAGAAACCTAAAGAGACTACCAACATTTTCTTAAAAACTTTTGCTCTGGCCCTGAGGTACAACGTTGCAGGATCTACTGTAGTCACTCAGGCTGCTGGGTAATTCTGTAAGATTGGTGTGAAAAGGATCCCACTGCTTTGTCTCATTCTGCAAAATTGCAGAGAAAATAGGAACATCCAATTTTCCATCCCCTTCAAACTATCTGGAAAATTCAAAAGATGGGTTTAAGATTCTCTGCAAAGAGAAGTTTGCAGAAGACAAGATGGAATCATAGAATAGTTTGGCTTAGAAAGGATCTTAAAAAGGTCATCCTGTTCCAACTCCCCTGCAGTGAGCAGGGACATCTTCAACTGGGTCAGGCTGCTCAGAGCCTCCATCCAACTTGACCTGGAATTTTCTAGGGATGGCGCATGAAAGACCTGGGTAGAAACACAACAGGCATGGGGCACAATTTTAAGTAAAGAAAACTTGTATTAATTGCAAATAACATACTTATGGGAGTAATTGCAAAGGCAAAGGGTGGATTACCCAAAACCAGCACCTGCATGCACAGAACCTGCTGCATCCCAGAGATGGAATCTCCACATCCTTTACCCCAAGGATTGCCTGGAGCTGGAGTCAGAATCCCTGGAGAGGAATGGCTGGATGCACAAAGCCCTTCTTCCGAGAGGCCACACAGCAGAGAGCCAGGCTCGGGCCAGTCTGGGCCACTGCCCCAAGTTATGCCAAGGCCCTGCTCCAGGTGCAGGACTGAGCAGTGCTGCCAGGCAAGGACATGTTGGGGACAGCATGTAGTGAGTCCCACCAGCTCTCAGTGCACAGTTTCAAATAATGCCAGGTAAAGGAGCTTGTCCAGCACATCTGGAACTAATTCCACCCCCAGCTGCAGACCTGCTGTACCACACAGGTGTGTGCACGTGCTACAGCAGGTAGGACAGCACGGTAATAGGGGAAAAACAGCACAGCCACCCCACCGAGTGAGAGGGCTTAATAAAATCACCCCCACTGCCCTTCTGAAAGGCTGCTGCTCATGGACAGGAGCTAAAATGCTTCTGTAAGGACAGCTTGTAAGTTCCTTGCCTTTCACGCAAGGACAGATTTAACCAGAGACATTTTCAGTATGAATTTCCACTATTTTTCCATTTTTAAAGATTCTCCATATCTGCACTTATGACAGGCAACTTTAATCAGTCACTTCTCCAGTCAAGTCCTAATTAAATAATTAAATGGCATCATTAAATCACAGACTGCTGGTGCATTTTACAGCAGATAAACAGAACCACAGAATCATTAAGACTGGGAAAGACCTCCCAGGTCATTGAGTGCAACCATTAACCCAGCACTCCCAACTCCACCATTAAATCTGGTCAGCCAGAGGGGATCCAGCGGATCATGGTGCCAGAGGCCCTGCTCTCACACCTCTGCAGATCTGGCATGATACAACTCACCACGACAAGTCCAAGATAAAATATTTAGTCAGTAACAACAGCACAACATGAAGAAGAACACAGGACATGGGTTTCACATCCATGGGAATGGGGGTTGCCAAACCAATTGCCACATGTGCTTGCCTAAGCAAAAAAAGAAATAAAATCTGTAACTGCCCAAGCAGAGCTGAGGAAGTTCTCAGGCTTTTAAACTTGATCCCAAATAACAGAAGGTGAAGGACCAGACACCAGACCCATCTGCCCACCAATACTTGAAGCCACTTTAACAAAGAAAAGGAATGAGAACAACAAAGAGCAAATGCCAGGTGTTGCAGGAGTTCTTGGCACAAAGAGAATTGTAGTATGATTGATAAATCGTTTGAGTGAAAAGACTTTAATGAAGAGCAAACATTAATGCTGTACACTCTTAGGTGCTCCTAGTGAAACCAGTTTGAGACTGTGCTGGGACAGCACCCAAACTGCCTGTCTTGTACTCAGTGACCAGGACCCAAAGCCTCTGCTGGCCTTTACAATAACATTCCCAAGTTTTTGGGCGTAGCGGGGTCAACATTCAACTTTCATTCAATCAGGACCAGCCAGATATAAAACAGGGTGGGAGGAGTCTATTTTTATCTTTGATTATCCAAGCCCAGATCAAAGGCTCTGCAATACAGTAACACTCCAAGGGCTTTTGATAGTGAAAGGATGTTTGTCTGGTCACCATAGAGAAAGCAATGTCAAACATCCTGTCTGTGGCACGATAAGGGATGGGGATGAGAAGTGGAGACGGGGCTCTGGGGGGAGGCACTGAGAACCAGTTTGTTTAAATAACTTGTGCAAGTTTGGCAGGGAGGAGATATTAATTATTTCTGCAGAAGTTAGAGCCTGCCCCGGATTCAGGCCAAGCAGACATCTGAAGAGGAAACATCCTGCACACCAGGCTGGGTGATCCATGCCCATTTGATAGCACATACTAGGTGGGCTGGATATCCCTGTTGACTCCCTTAAAGGCAGGAAGGCCCTCTGGGAGACCTGGATAAATCAGAGAGCTGGGCAACCACCAACCATACAAAGTCAGCAAGGAAAAATGCCAGATTCTGCACTTGGGATGAGGCAACCCTGATATACAAACAGACTGGGGAAGAAGATTCTGGAGACCAGCGCCATGGAAGGGGACCTGGGGGTGCTGGTTGACAGAAAGTGAATGTGAGTCAGCAGTGTCCTGGAGCCAGGAGGGACATCTGTGTTCTGGGAGCATCAGGCCCAGCATCCCGGGCTGGTCAAGGGAGGGGATAGCCCCACTTTACGCTGGGGCTGGGATGTCCTCACCTCGAGGCCTGAGGGCAGTTTTGGGCACCACAATATAAGAAAGATGCTAGGCCATTAGAGGGTGTCCAAAGGAGGGCAACAAAGATGGTGAAGGGCCTTGAGGGGAAGCTGTATGAGAAGTGGCTGAGGACACTTGGTCTGTTCAGCCTGGAGAAAAGGAGACTGAGGGGAGACCTCACTGCGGCCACAAGTTCCTGGTGAGGGGAAAAGGAGGGGCAGACACTGATCTCTGCTCTCTGTGACCAGGGACAGGACCTGAGGGAATGGCCTGAAACTGTGTCAGGGCAGGCTCAGGCTGGAGATCAGGGCAAGGTTCTTCCCCCAGAGGGTGCTGGGCACTGCCCAGGCTCCCCAGGGAATGGGCACGGCCCCGAGGCTGCCAGAGCTCCAGGAGCTGCCAGGGATGGACAGGCTGGGATTGTTGGGGGGGTCTGTGCAGGGACTGGAGCTGTTCTCAATGGTCCTTGTGGGTCCTTTCCAGCTCAGGCGATTCTGTGATTCTGTGACCTGCACTCCTGGGATAGCAGAAATGTGCTTGAAATGAAGCAGTATTTGTCTCTCATCTGGTAGGCAGAGGGGCAGAGTTGTTATGGGAGCCCAGAGCAATACTCATGGTCCCCTCTTCCTTTTCCAAGTATCACTGCAAGTTGTGGCTGATCACCTTTGGATCATCTCAGAAGGCCAGCCCAGGTGTAACATGGCCATTGATTAAGGACATTCTCCCTTCTGTATTGAACAGCCATCTTTGTATTATGGTTCTGCCCAACTGACTTGTACATGAGGCAGACAAATACCTGCCCTATAAGCCCAAAGTGGAGTGCATTAGAAATCTAAGTGAGTGTTGGTTCCTTTCACTGACTTTTGCCTTTCTGCTAACACACACCCTCCCCAGGAATACTTGGTCACATCTTTGGGAGTTGGAGATGATCTTTAAGGTCCCTTCCAAGCCAAACCAAACCATTTTGTGATTCTATTAACTTTACCCTCCACTTGTGTTCTTCTCATGACTTGAACTGCCCCAGCTGCCAGTGACACAAACAGACACACATGTAAGAGTGAGATCATAGCAGTCTCTGCTCCCCTCCTCTCTCCTGGAAATGGAGAACCAAGGCCACACACCCCTGCAGGGACCAGTTAATTCCAGCTGCCAGAGCTCGGGGTGACCCAAAGAGCTGGGACTCAGCACAGGGATGGAAGGAGGGACCCACAGGTCAGCCCCTGCAGCCTGAGCACCAGTGTAGCTTCCTAGTAAGCCCCATCACATCCCCATGGAGATGGGAGCTGGGAACTCACCTCAGCAGCTTTCCTGTGATCATCCTCATTGTCCAGCAGCCGGACATCCACGCCCAGGCAGCGCAGGTAGCGCCCCAGGCCCTGCAGCATGTTGTCACAGACCACGCTGAAGTCTCGGGGGGAAATGGGGGCAGGGGGGCTTGAGGGCTCTGTTCTGGGTCCTTGGCATTCCTAGAGAAAGGCAGGAGATCCATAAGGAGCAGAAGGCTGATTCCCAGTACATTTGTGTTCTCCCTCCCTGGTGGGTTCGTTTCACCCACCACAGCACATCCAACTGCCTCCTTCCACCTGTGCCACCACTTCCCCATGCTCTGCAGCACCTCTAGATCCTCCTTCCCATCCTGTCCACATTGCCATCACCACCTGGGCAGGGAGCAGAACATGATGGGGCTAATTCTGAATTTGCCATTCTCTCCCTGACCAGCTGGCCACCTGATCCAGGGACCTGCAGCCTTTCCCTGGAGAAGTGCCAGCCTGGCCTCCAGTGCTCTGCACAGACATTCATCTTCAAGAAGTCACAGAAACATAGTCAAGGCTGCTGTTCCCCTAAATTAGCCTGCAATCAATAAACATGTGCCAAAGCTATGATTTGGGACAGACAGAGGGAGAAACAGGTAGACAAAGCAACCACGTCAACTCTGTTATCTTTGGAAGGTTAAAAATAGGCAGTGACTGAATTCTGTTTGTTTTATTTCAAATGTCTGCTGCTGGGGGAGTTCCTGCACTTGGAGGACTTTGGCTTTGGGAGGCTCCCAGAAGTACAATAGCTAAATTCATGGAGAAGGGAAGTTATTAAGGAACTTCCAATGTCCAGCTTTTGACTCCAGGAACTTGAATGAGCTGGGATGACTGAAGGACACTGCCAGCAGCTATACAAGGAGCCAGCACTGCACATCAGCTCTGCAGGAGCTGGCCCGAAGCTGGGAATGCTGTAGCACACCAGGCAGCTCCACCTGGGTTGTCCATGGGAACCAGTTCAGGTCCAGGAGCAACACTGGTGTGATGCTGCAGCTCCCAGCAGCTGGTCCCTGCAGCCAGGGCTCTGCAGCACTGGGCAGACTGGGCTGTCACCAGCTCCTGCAGGATCCTGGTGGATGCAGCTGTGACACCAGAGCATGGTGATGAGGGATGGAGCTGCCCCCTGAACCTGAGGCAGTTGGAGACACTACCCATGGCTGCTGCTGCTGTTCAAAGAGATCTGCAAGAGCTGCAGCTGGCTCTCAGCCAGTGTTTATCCAGTGGCCAGCACTGTCATACAGAGCTTTTTTCTCATGTTTCATGCCAGCAGACAGCAAAAAACTTATAAAGGATAATAGAGTCATTAGCCCCACTTCAGATAGTGGACCAGGAAACAGTGGGAAAGAGAGCTTGGAGTCCTGCAGGATGCAGTCAGGAGAAGTCTGCTTCTTTTGGTGTCCCAGTCCAGGTTTTACCACTGATGAATCTGACTGTACAAAACACAGATGACCCGCAGGTTTCCAAGGTGGTTGAAGCCTGAAGTGCTCACTTTTCCCACCTCTGCAGCAGCCACCCAGCTCTGCTGTACCACACAACATTCCCATGAATGCAGTGCTCAGGGAGCAGCTCCGTGTTTTCCTGCTGGCTGAAGGCCAAAGGATGCTGCACATTTACACACAAGTGGACACAGTCAGAAGCACCTCAGCCCAGCCATGGAAGGGGCACTGACTTCTGGAGCTACACACACACCTGGGGCTCCTCAGGATACACACATACACACGGTAAGTCAATAACAAAATGGGATTTGTGCCACGGTTTCCAAAGGTGCACAAACCACTGAATGGTTCCATTTTAAATGTAAAACTTGATTACTGAGAGGCACCGGTCACATTCCAAGATACCTAAGCAGAGCTGCACAGCTCTGGTGGAGTTCTAAGGCTCTGCCACAACACAAACTTCTGGGAGAGGCCTCTCATGGAATGTAGTGGTGGGCAGGGAGGCAGAGACAAGCCTTCAGCAGAAAGCCATTTTTGATGGATCATTTGCTTTTAACTTTGCAGACTTCTACTCCAGACACAATAAAGGAGATATTCCCAGTGTGAAAGCAAAGTGTGGAAACTCACAAAAAAGCAAAAGTAAGGAAGTAAGATTCTTGAAACCTTAGCCACAGAATCCAGACCCAAAATGTGGAAGGAGCACTTCCACAAGCAAGGCCCACTGGGCTTAGCACACAGATCTGCATCCACACTGTGCAAAGACAAGTGAACCTCAAGTGCAGGGAACCAAAGTGCAGGGAAAGCTGGACCCAGGAAGGCCAAGGAGAGGGCACAGTGTCCCAGGAGGGAGGGTTGAGGAGGATGTTTGCTGCAAGAGTCCTGAGAATAGCCGTGCACAGTGAAATGCTGTGACTGAGAGCAGCAGTGTGTGATTTGCAGGGGTCTTGAGCAACAAGCAGCTCTTTGAAGATGTTTACAAACCTGTCCAGAAGGTGATGGTGCTTCTTGTTTATTCAGCTGCTTCTTTGCCCTAGATTTTTTGCTCTGTTTTCCCACCAGACTGTCTGTCAGGTCTGAACTCAGACCAAAGCTCTCAGGGTCCTTGCAGAGCCTCTCGTAGATCTCCAGCAAGCAGTAGGCATCTGAGGCTGCAGGGAAGAGAATGTGAGCCTCAGCTCATATAAAGCTCATTCAAAAGTAAATCAGAGGCTTTCCTGAGGTAAGGAAGAGCCCTCACCTTTGTAAAAGCCACTGTGAACAACTGTGAAGCTGCAACTCCCTCAGGTCATACCTCAGCTCCAGGACTGACTCACTGAGCATCACAGCTGAACCCACAGTCACAGGGGGTCAAGGCAGGAGCGCCTAAAGAGAAGCTCTGCCATCTCTACTCTAACCCAATAACCCAAAGCAAACTGCAGTGTGGCTCTTCCAACCACCACCAGGTAGCTGCAGCCAGTCCCTGTTCCTCACCATTGTCCCTGAGCCTGCCCACAGCTCCTTATCACTCCTCTTGACAGGAAGGGAACTTCCCCAGGAGATGCAATATCTGAGCAGGTACTGCCCGAGCTGTTTGCAATCACCTGCCCACACTTACTGCTGTGTGCTGCTGCTCCCTGCAATGGCAACAGGAGAACTCTCCCAGCCAGTCTGACAAGTCCCAGTGATTAACTTTTGTGGGAACTGTGTCAGCTTCAAGGATAGTCGAATTTAACAAAGGGCTGGTTTGCATCAGCAGACTGTCCTTTGATGCACCAGGAAAAGACTTAGACCCAGATTTCTGACTCTGGGGTAATCAGCAATAAACTCTGTGGGTTCCTCCAATAGCCCTGAGTCTGTGCTGCAGTTTCTGACACCACATCTGTCCATTTCAAACCCAGCTCTAACAGGCACCTCACTGTGACAAATGAACACAGCATTTGTTTCCCAGGAAGGCTGTGAAATGAGGCAGAAGGAAGTGGACTTTCCTCCTTTCAGTTACTGAGAGAAGTTTCCGCTGAGGTGATGTTTCATCACACAAAATCTGCAAAGCACAGGAATTCCTTCATAAGGGAAATAATGAATCACTGGACAGTTTAAACTTCAACCATTAAAGTCATGTCCTCAAAAGGACAAACAAAACATGTGCTGACTCCTCTGAACAGGAACTAATCTGCAAAGCCATTTTCTTCCTCTGCTACTTAATGACTTTCCTGAGGACAGAGTAGCCAAACACAGCCTGCCCTGAGCACCTGCAGCACTCAGCCAGGGCCAGACCTGCATAGAGGATCTGCTCCTCCCGGAGTGGCCGCTTCTCCCAGTTTGACAGCTGCTCTGTTTTATCCAGAGGCTTCCCCAGCACATGCTGCACCAGGAGGCTGAGTCCCTTCTCTGGTTGCTTGACCCCTCTCTCCTCGTGGCTGTGCTCCGGGGACAGTCCATCGACCTTCCGGCCGTCCTTCCCCCACTGCAGCTGATGGAAACAAAAAGATAGAAACCACCTGGTTATGAAGCAGCTCCCAAACCACCTCCTGTTCCAGCTGGTGTGGCCAGGCACAGCCCTATCACATCCACCTTGTGCCTGGCATATTGAACCCCAGCCCTCAGACAAGGACTGGGATGGCACGAGATAAACACGGCGTCGGGTTATTTGTTTAACAAACACAATTGCTGGAGAGAAATCTCTTCCATAGGCAGGGAAGGGAAAACAGGGCATTCTTGTACAGCCCTGCACCAGAGCAGCAGGGCTGGGATGAAGCTCCTTGGGGCTCTGCAGGGTGCTCACCAATGCTGGAGGCTGCTGGGCATCCACTCAATAAAGGACCAGCAGTGGCAGTTCAGCACCTTTCTCCTCCTAGTCCTGGTGGGAAAAGGCATTCCTGTGACAGCCTGGGCAGCAGCCCTTCCTGCAGCTGCCATTTCTCAGCTTAACCTGTGGGCTGTTGGCAGCTATGTCAGCCCCTGCAGCACTTCCCAGGTTAAGCTATCAATTCCAAAGATCTGCTTCACCTCAACCCACAGCCTCAAACACACTCTGTACATTTTACCCATTAAAATGGTTGTGCTGAACATTTTCACAGACTGCTGAAAGCTCCTGCGTGCAAACCCCGGGACAGCTGTGCTTCAGCTGACCAGAAATTCCTGTGCTGAACCCACCAGGAACTCCAGCCCTCCTAGGAACATCAGGGATCTGTGCAAATCATTAACTCCATCATATCTGCTTCAATAATGCATGGCCTTGGAGTAACAGAATTTCTACAAGAACTTCCTCTTCCTAAGTGCAGCTTGTACTCAGAAACCTTGTCCTGGCTGAATGGAGCTGGGTCTCCAAGAGCTTTTCACAGCTTTTATAAAGGCTATGAAAAAGCTGTCAGTATCATAAACTTTAACTTTTTAGTTGATGAAAACAGAATTCTTCTGTCTTCCTTTATAGAATCCCAACACCTCAAACCCTCTGGAGGAAATGGTCTCTTTACTCATGCAGCCATGTCCCTGCCAATCCAGATTGCAAACAGACAGTGCTGTGGATTCAGGACAGTTATCCACCAGCACATGCAGGAGACATCATTTCCCACATCTCCATGTGTTTTTCCTTACTTGTTTGTCCACTGCAAGGAGATCTACCACACCTCGCATTTGCTTCTCTGTGTATTTCAGAGCAGAACATGTGGCTGCAAGACTGCTGAGGTCTCCAGACATCCCATAACCTGGAGAGAAAAAAAGCCCAAATCACACAGGTAAGAAAACTCAAATCACGATTAATGCACTGCAGCTTCTTCTAGTTCAGAGTCAAAGTGCTGACAAAATATTTATAAGCATTGGTGAGAAGACTGTTCAAAAAGGGGAATAAGACTGGCTCCTGTCTCTTCTGTTCCAAAGAGATGCTCCTGCAGATGAAGAGAGAAGAGAGATGGAAGAAAAATGCTGAGTTTAGAATCAACTTAGGTAAAATCTGGGAAAGGTATTTTTGAATTTGCCCTTGAAATCCAGGTTTAGCAGCTCCTGATAAAAGCTGCAAAAACCATGTATGGTAATTCAAAGGTCTCTGGTGTCCAGCACAGCAGCTCTGGGACAGGGACAGCACATTCAGACAGCTCTGCCCACCAGAATTACCAGAACCACTGAAGGTTGGGTGTCAGTTGGGGATTAGTACAGAGCTAGGACAAACCCAAATCTGAGAGTGCAAGTTAAACCAGGGATCTTGGATCTGACCTGAAATGGGGAGATATAATGGCATGGAGCTGTGCCAGGGCAGGCTCAGGCTGGAGATCAGGGAAAGGTTCTTCCCCCAGAGGGTGCTGGGCACTGCCCAGGCTCCCCAGGGAATGGGCACGGCCCCGAGGCTGCCAGAGCTCCAGGAGCTGCCAGGGATGGACAGGCTGGGATTGCTGGGGGGTCTGGGCAGGGACAGGGGCTGGATTGGGTGATCCTGGTGGGTCCCTTCCAGCTCAGGATTTTCTGTGGTTCTCTGACTCCGTATTTCTACCATTCCCAGTTACACATTCCCTGCTTCCTGGCCTGGCAGTGCCTGAACACTTAGGGCCACAAAAGCTAGTTCTATGGCAAGTACATTTAGGGAATGACAAAGATGACAAAACAGGCTGTGTGAAACCCCAGGGTGGGGAGGAGAGAGGGGCATTACCTAGTTTAGTGATGGCTGTGTCTGAATAGAGCATCTGGATGAAATAGGGAAGCTTCTCCTTTTCTCCCTCAGCCTCAGCTTGCTTGAGGAGCTGTGGCAGGTCCAACAGGAACACCTCATCCTTCAGTGCAAGTTGCAGGAGGGCAACACGGGGCTTCCCCACCATGCCAAAGGAAGGCTTCCACTCCATGTCCACACCAACGACCTGCCCAGGCTGCAACACAGACACTTTCTGCACCCAGAGCCTCCCTGTGCTTGAGAGGAGCCTGGAGAGTCTGTCCAGGACATGAGCATTTTCTTCCCAGCACCTGCAGCTCTTTGTGCAAACTGCCACAGACACAGAGAACTCTCACAGCACCTGCATCACTCACGGGAACCTTCCCTGGCACAATTCCTAACACATTCCCCAAACCAGAGCAGCCTAAAGCAGCAGCTGTTCTTGGCTTGGGGAGGTAGGCAATGGCCACATCCAGCTCTGTGTCTCAGCCTGACATGGAGTTCCAGTTCCCTGACCCTGCCAGGCCAATCCCAGGTAACACTCACCTGCAGCACCTTGTCCCAGCACTGCAGTGTCTCCTCCCATGTCTGCAGAAAGTGAATATTTTCCCGTGAAATAGGAAGCTGGTAATAGTCCTTCTTACTGGCCTCATAATTGTCTGGTTTTGTGACCTCTTCTACCCTGCACAGAATCAGATGCAACAGTTTGAAGCCATGCAAAGCCAGGAGGAAATCCTGGATTGAAGCAAGAGGGGTAAGTTTTACTCCCCTTATTTCATCCTGACCCTCTGGTTCCCCATGACACTCAGCTCTTTCTCAGAGAAAAGAAACTAATCAAAAAGATCCAGCTCCCTTGGACAGATCACACATTTCTGGAGAGTCTCCCATAGAGACTTGAAATGGTTCATTATTTGGGAAACTATTAGTAACCTTATGTTTGGGAGGCTGTGTGCCCCATTTTGCAGCAGAGCAGCTCTCCCTGCACAAACACTCTTTCTCGTGGGTTTGTGTGCATGGGGAAGTCAATATTTGTGTAAAATATTTAATGAAGGTGTGCGGCCTCAGGTCTCCAGGAATATTCTCTCCTGCAAAGCTCAGGAGCCCCGTGTGGTGTGACCAGAGACAGATGATGTCATTTATATGCTGGTGCCACCTTGCTGTGTGCAGTGTGAACTCCCTCTGGGAACCTGTGGCTGTGTTACTCAATAGGCAGGGCAGCCAGACTGTTTTATGGTGTTCCATGGCTCTGCTGACTTTATAGCAGCTACCACAGCAGGTAGCATGACTGGATGAGTAAACTGCAGTACAAAGGAGTTTATTCATCCGTCCCAGCTCCTCACGCAGGGCAGAGCACACCACCACCTGCCTTCCCTCCACAGTACAGGATTCCCACAGCAGAGACAGAGTGATGGGTTTTATCTCTGGATGCACAGTCTATGGCTCAGACACACACCTGTAATCACCCCTTTGTGTTTTGTGGGCTTATCCCTCATGGAAAAACCTCCTGGCTCCCAACTGGTGACTGCTGTGGCTTTAGGAGGAGAAGGAGGACGAGGAGGGCAGCTCCAGTAGTGCTTTGGAATGAAGCAGGAGCATGCCCAAGACAGACAAGAATTTCCTGTGCTCCAAAAAAGCCATGGATCCTCTGGAGAAGTGTTTTGAGGGTGATTACATCTGTGTTGTATTTCCTGAGGTGACACAGCGCTTGAACAAGTACATATCTGTACAAGGAGAAAGAGCAGATCCACAAAACCAGGATCCCTGAACATGAACTGTTCAAGGCCATCTGCGAGACCTTCCCAAAATCATCAGCATTAAAGAAATAATTAGTAAAACTTTGACAGATCTGCAATCACCTCAGTAAAATAGAGGAATATTTGCACTGTTGATCTGGCAGAGGAGGTGTAAGAACCCCCAGCAGCATGAAACCATCTCACAGTTTCTGTGTACTCAGGATGAGTTTAAAATGCCCCTTTCACAAAAATTTCCAGGCTTATGACAAGCAAGTGCAGTGTGTGCAGGCCACAATAGGATCCAAGTACATGGAGGAAGCCTTTGCAAACTTCTGTCCCCACTTCTGCATCACAGCAGACAATTTTAAGCAAATATACAGTGTTTGTACGACAAACAATCTGCATGGAAAAGGCACCAAACAGGGGATTTACCTGTCTTGGATATGCAGCTTCTGCAGCTCCTCAGCCACGGCCTGAGGCAGCATCTCGGGGGGCACCTGGCAGCGCTGTGCCCAGCGCGCCACCCCGCGCGCATCGCAGTGACGGAGCAGCGACTGCACCAGCTGGCCTTGGAGCCAGCGGTTCTCCCCAACTGTGCTCTGCAAGGGGGGAAGGCAGACTGTCAGTGCAACTTCCATTGTGGGGGTTTCTCCCCATCCCAGGAGGCACCCTCGTTGTAAAAACCTTATTCCTTATATCTAGTCTGAATCTCCCCTGTTTTAGTTCAAAACCGTCAGCTGTTGTTCTGTAGCCATAGGTCCTGCTAAAAACTCTGTCCTCATTTTTTTTTATTGGCCCTCTTTATGTACTGAAAGGTTCCTTGGAGTCTTCTCCATGCTGAGCACTCCCAGCTCTCCCAGTCTGTCTCCAGAGCAGAGGGGTTCCAGACCCTGGAGCATCTTCTTGGGATGGCTTAGGACAGACATACCTTGTCTCTCTAGGGCAGATGGTGGTGTGGGGTCTCCTCCATCCTTGGAAGTATTTGGCCAGATTGTTGGGATTGCCATAGGAGGCAGGGAGGGCATATCAGCAAAGCTTTCCTGAGTGGTGTTCAGAGCCAGGAAAAGGCTGATATCAGCCTCCAGCCCCCTGCTCCCAGTGCTGTGAGATGGGGGCTCTGGGACCCCCCCAGCGTCAGCCACAGCTGTGGGTGGAGCCCAGGCTGGCAGTGGTGTCACCCTGCATTGGAATTCAGCTGGATGAAATGTGCTGTGTGAGTCCCACATCCAGCTGGGGTGAACAGTGATTGCATAAAGGAGTCCTTCCCTCTGTGTCTGTTCAAAGCCTCTGTGAAGGCGAGAACTGGATTGTTGCTTTGGGACAAACGCACTCTCAGATGTCACTGTGACACTCCCTGTGTTCACCCTGCAAACAGGGAGGCCACTTTAGGACATCTCCCGCTCTCAGCTGCTCCCTGGAGGAAGGGAATACCTTGGCCCACTACAGAGCCTGGGGACACCAGCACAAACTCACCCTGCCTGTGGTTTAAACCTAAACTCCAGCTCTGGCCAGAGCATGGCACAGTGCCCACCCTGGCAGCGGTGAGCAGCCACTTGAAAGGGGCAGTGACAGTCCCCAGGGTGACAGCTGGATGCACCAGAGCTCTTCTGCCTTGACCACCTCTGAGAGGTGCAGGTGTAAGAGGAAATGCAAACACAGTAACACTGAGGGTCACACCAGTTCCATGGGGTGGGAACGCCCCCCCTCCTCCCCCGCCAGCCCAAATATGCTGCAAACACCCCGGAGCTCCCACAGCCATGCAGCAACTTCTCCTCTCCGACTTAGTCATGGATCTGCCCTTGAAGTAAATATTGTCAAGAAAGCCGCTAAAACAAGCTGAAACCCTACATGGTGGCCCAGGACCTGTAGCTCTAGGACTGGCACTACAAACGAGAATTTCAGAGGAGTGAAGTGCAAGATATGCCCTGGAAGTCCATCTCCACCCTGCCATGCTGCTGCCATCTGCCCTGTGCTGCCCACCCGCCCTGCTCAAGGGCCCGAGCCTATTCCCAGGGAGGGCAGCACCTTGTTCCCTCTGCCCAGCATGTAGGAACAGCTCCCAGCTGGGTGGGAGGCTGTGGCCATAGGGCCTCATTCCTCACATTCCTTCAGTAACTAAAAGGTGAGAATTTGTCTTCAAAGCAGGCACAGAGATCAGGAAACAAATCTGTTGATAGCCCCAAGGTAAAAAGTAAGGGAAACAGAAAGCCAAGGAGAAAAAAGAATGACCCCGCCCAGAGGTGCAGGAGGGGGCAGAGGCTCAGAACAGCTCGGAGGGATCTGGCACCCCAGGTGGCAACAGCCTGCTCACAAAAACTGCTGCCTCAGCACTCTGTCTGCACCTCGGAGACTCTGCGAAATGCCAAACCACAGCTCTTCTCATGGATGTGTGGAGGAGCAGTTTTACTGCTGTTCCCAAGGTGCTGGGGGCACAGCAGGAGCTGGGGGGAGCAGGACAGGGGTCCAGCAGCTTCCCAGGGCCTCAGGTACACGAGGGAAGGGGCAGGGCAGGAAAAGGACAGGACACGTTCCCCTGCTCATGCTTCTTGCCCTCTACATTTCCCCTGGCCTTGCCAGTCCTGACCTTTGTGCCTCTCTCCCCTCTCTGCCTTCTGTGACTGAGCTCACTGAGCCAAGCACTGGACACGAGAAGAGGGGCCGAGTTAAACCCTCCTGCACATCTGCCAAGCCACTTCTCAGAGTCCTTCCCAAAAAGAACATACTTTCTTACTAACATTACAGAGCAATTTCCTTTTCTTGCTCCCCCTGTGTCCATCCTATTGTCTCCCTGCCTTTTTTCTAAAACACAGACTCTTTGGTCATGGAGCTCTCTTCAGTTCACCTCGAGTCAATTCTTAATAAATCTCATTGTGGCAGCTTTATTTCTGGAAATAATGAGGTGCAGATTTTTTTAATGTTATTTTAGTGATAACAGATTTCTTCTTTCAACCACAAAAAACAAGTTTGTAAAGAAGGTTAATGTCTCCAGAGATATCCCATCTTGCAATTCTGAAACAGAAAATAGCTTTGTTTGTCTTTTTATTGAAAAAAAGAAAAATCCCAACGTTGCTCTAAAAGGGGAAAGGCTTCCACCGCAACAGCTCTGCAAGAGGCAAGAATGTGGAAACTCTGGCCCCAGAAGATGTGGGCACAGATGCAGAGAGCAGTGTTTCACCAGGCAAAATTCATCAGCACATTTCATGTGCTTTGCTGTCAGTAAATGAACTCTTCTCAAGAGGAAACTGGCACGGGTGCTCTGATCAACATCAGCGACATCTCCAAGCAGGAGAAGATTCTAGAGAGCATGAGGCTTGTTTACATCCCTCTTGAAATTCTAGACATATCATACATTCTTTAATTCATATGAGCACACAGAAACCCCTGATACCAACAATAACCCGTGATTAAAGCTTTCCACAGTGACGGCGGCAGATTTCCTACCCGTAAATCCTGTTCTTACTGCCAAGTCCTCACAAAGCTCACACCAACCACACAGGGCAAGCTCAGCAATGTCCTGACCTTAATCCATCAACCATTTCTCCATTGGTACCAATAACTTTGAAACCAAATATTCAATACCTCCCTTGGAAAACACCCTATTGAACCCTAGATCAATTTTATCTGTATGTGTTCAGCTACATTTCAGCCCCAACTAATTCTGCCCTTTGCCTCAGCATCTTTTCCCAAAGAGGGACATTATTCACACCACTGACACTGGCTATTTGCAGAGTCAGATTTTAATTTAACTTTTGAATGTCTTGGCCAATTTCTCCTGTTTTCAAGTGCTTCCAGAATCAACAAAAACCCCTCCTGCTAGTGTAGAGAAAAATGTCAAGGAGACTATTTTAGAGTCAGCAATTTTAAAAGGGGAAAAAGAAACCCAAACTTGAAAAGGACAAACTTCTGTCAGCAGTGGAGGGCATTGACAGCACTGCTGAATTCCCTGTGGTGTGGCAGGTACAGACACCTGTGCTTTAATATTCCCTGAACATGCCACTGTGGTAGTGTCACTGCAACTTTATTGTATTTGTGCTTTCTGTTACAAAGTTTCCATCATTTGTGCTGCATGGGGAGACGCTGCAATGTCACCATCAGATGTCACTGAAGGGAACTCCTTGAAGCATAAGGGTGGAGCTGGGACCCTCACAGCCAGCTTAGACCAGGGCTACAGCCTGTTCCCTAAGGGGAGGGGGATCTTGCCTTCTAGAGAGGCTACAGAGATCCAGCAATCCCAGACTACTTTGGGTTGGAAGGGACATTAAAGCGCATCCAGGGCCACCCTTACCATGGCAGAGACACTTTCCACTGTGCAAAGTTGCTCCAAGCCCCAATGTCCAGCCTGGCCTTGGACACTTCCAGAGATCCAGGGGCAGCCACAGCTGCTCTGGGCACCCTGTGCCAGGGCCTTCCCATGCTCCCAGGGAAGGATTTCTCCCTAATACCTAATCTAACCCTGCCCTCCTTCAGCTTAAGGCCATTTCCCCTTGTCCTGTCACTGTCTGCCCATGTAAAGTACCTCTCCCTCTTTCCCATAAAAACCCTTCAAGTCTCAACAGCTCACAATAACGTCTCCCTGGAGCTTCTCTTCTTTGGGCTGGACACCCCCAACTCTACCAGCCTGGCTCCAGACCATCTCTGTGGCCTCCTCTGGACTCTCAAACAGGTCAATACCTTTGTGGTGCTGAGGACCTCGGAGCTGGACACCGTGCCCCAGGTGGTGTCTCAAAAGGGCAGGGTGGAGGGGGAAGATACTCTCCCTTGGATAAAAGAGGCTAACTTTCACTCCACTCCGTTCTAAGCAAGGTTTCCTGTGAAAGCAGCAGTCACTTGGCAACAGCCACCACCCACCACCCACAGAGCCTGAGAACAACCAGAGAACACCCCGAGAACATTCAGAGAACAGCCTGAGAACACCCCGAGAACACCAGGACAACAGTCTGAGAACACCCGGAGAAAACCCTGAGAATAGCCTGAGAACAGCATGGGAACACCCTGAGAACAGCCTGGGAACACCCTGAGAACACCTTGAGAACATCCTAAAAATACTTGGAGACCAGCCTGAGAACAGCTTGGGAACACCTCGAGAACAGCCTGAAAACACTTGGAGAACAGCCTGAGAACGCGCTGCTTTCCCATCACTTGAGATGCTCTCTCGCTCACAGGCGCTGGGCACTCAGCTGCACTCATTTATGAACTGGAGAAGAACAGAATGGGCTCCATTGAGAGCCCAGCAGCCCGGCTCTCAGATGGCGATCAGGGGAGTCACTGCCAGAGCCACACTCCGAGCTCGGGAGCCCATTACTACATCAATGCCGGGGAAGTGGGCTTGAGCCTCCTTTCACAAAGCTTCCGCACCCGCGGCTCCCTGGGGCATGTTCACACTACCTCGCTCCTGCTTTGTGAATCAGGACGCTCAGCTTCCCGGCCCCCCAGTGCCTCTTCCAAAAGGCAATTCAGAGGAGTCTAACTTAGGATATCACTGGCAGGGATCAAGGCAAAGGCAACTCTTAAAGTCAACTTGCCTCTGTGCTAGGGCTCCTCACAGGGAGCTGATTGTTCTGGGAAACCTGGCGGAAGCTGCTGGTTTGTGGTGAGCAGCTGAACAATATTGTGTGACAGGATGCATGTGCTCCATGTTCCCGTGTGCCTCACACAACCACGGCCAAGTGGCAGCCAGAAGAGTCACACCACACAGCTCCTCTGGTAAAGCTCACTCCCACAGGGGCTTTAGAAGTTCCTTCCAATGCAAACCATGCTGGGATTCCAGGAGATGGTCACTGGGTTGGAGCACATGGAGAGGCTGAGGGAGCAGGGTTTGTTCAACATAGGGAAGACTTAGCTGGATGCAGGGGAATATAATCCCCTCTTCAGTTTTATCAGGGGGGACCACAGATAAGATGGAGTCAGATGATCCCAGAAATTCCAGCCAGCCAAAAAGTAAAAAAAGAGACAATGAGAGTAGCTCAGTACTGCAACAGGCCCAGGGGGACAGTGGAACCAGGCAGGGCATGGCAAAACCTTGTCCCACAAAGCTGGCCCTGCTCTGAGCAGGAGGGCAGATATGAGTTCTCAGAGAAGAGCTAATTTCAAACTGAAATGAGGCTCCGATTGTGTGATTAGCAGTGCCCTGCATTCCCCAGGCTCCTCTCCACACGGGCGGCTTCTTACAGCAACTGCTGCTTTCAAGTCCCAAGCACCTCCCGGGTGAAGAACACCCAAGATCTCATTTACCCAGAATACAGGATGGTCCTGATCATGCTCAACAATACTACACAGAGATCCAACTACATTTCCTGCACTGGGATTCCTTCCAAATTTTTGTCAGGCAGCCCCTGAGGGAAGTAATTAATTTTCAACAGATGAAGTCATTGTGTCTCTAAAATCAGCTCCGGCTGCCACAGATGTGAGCAGGTACAGAGCAGAGGGAAAGAACCAACGCAGCTTTCAGAGGCAGATCTGGAGATACAGTACCTTCAAAAAACACTGAGCAAGAGGTTGAGACATTTCCTTCAGCATATTGTTGGACATCCTCCATGGGCCTTCACACACCTCACAGAGCCACGCTCACAGAGCAGCTCCATGGCACAGAGCACGGACACTTCCCTCCACAGAGACAAAGGACTCCAAACAGGATGTTTCACTGAAGTGAATCTGGCATGATCATTCCCAGATTTCACTTCAGTAGCTTCAGTAGTGGATAGCAATGTTTCTTGGCTGGACAAAGCACAAACTCAAGCAGAAATGGAGAACCATGTAATGTCCTGAGCTGGGGGGGACCCACAAGGACCAGAGAGACCAAGTCCTGGCCCTGCCCAGAACCCCCCAACAATCCCCCCTGTCCATCCCTGGCAGCTCCTGGAGCTCTGGCAGCCTCGGGGCCGTGCCCATTCCCTGGGGAGCCTGGGCAGTGCCCAGCACCCTCTGGGGGAAGAACCTTTCCCTGATCTCCAACCAGAAACTCCCCAATAGATATTTAACAGGTTTAAGAGGGAAGGTGCAGTACTTAACAGTGACATTGCTCTCATGTGCCCAAGGAACCATCCAGCACAGAATCCCCCAGACACTTCAGGACAGGCACCATGGTACATCTGTGAGATAGCAAAGCTCATCCTGACACTGGAGCCCACTCCCCACTGACTGAAAATGCTGTCTTAGAAAATCAGCTCTTACTGCCCAATTGGCCACTGCTGCTGCACAGAAGGATCTTGTCCCATTGCTCCTGTCACTGCAGACTTCAGACAGATCCCCAGAGGAAGGCAGCCTGGGGCTGTGCTGGGACCAGTCAGCAGTGCCACGTGTCTTTGGAGCCACTGATCAATTCCTGGTCTTGTTTAGCAGTGTCAGCATAGCCTGACACTGTGGGGACTTGCCCAGATCATAACCTCTTATTTTAACCCACAATGAACTAATTTTCCTCAGTTACATCCCACAACTCCAGGTATGGCTGATACACAAAATCACAACCTACCTGCAATACTTGTTCTCCCCTCCACTTAGCTGGTCAGGGAATGGCACAGGTGTAGCTCTGCAATGAGCTGTAGTGTCCGACTAACCCCATTAAAACAACTTTTGTTTGAAGAGAAAAGTAAATGTATGACATCCATAAACCCCCCAAAAAACAACTGCATAGCAAATAGACTAAGGTAATTTTACCCTACCTGCTTTTTCAGATATAATTTCTTTTTCCTACTCTTCTATGTGAGGTCTATCCTGAGGGTCTGTGCTTCCTCCCAAAATTCCTTTTTCACAACGATTGCAGAGGCACCTTCTGAATACCAGCCTAACCCTGGCCCCAGAGCTGTTGAATATTATTCATCCTAGGGATCAGCAAAGCACTAAGGACTTAGTTGGAATACATAAGCCACAGATTTTTTATATGCTTCCAGATTTCTCACACCTCAGTCCCATGATGGCAGGCTGGAGATATTTTCTGGGAGCACTCCAGCACTTGGCAAGACTGAAGATGAATGAGGATGGGGAAACTGGCCAAACTCTTTCAGAGTAGAGTAGTGTATTACTTATCACAGTAGATGCTTTGTCTAAGCCCAATGACACAGTGCATTGAAGACAAACTGGCAACCCTTATCTTCCCAGTGTATTCTCCCTGCCTTTTGTCATCGTGTCACACACACACGAACGTAGTGTCACAGGGGCCAATGGCAAATCCTGCTCTCCAGTTTAAGGAAGTGGAGGCTCCCATTGTGCACTGGGTGACCTGTACTGCTGCTGAGCGTCACTAAGCCTGGGCCTTCTGTGACCAAACATCGTTTCTCTGGGCTTTCCAGCCTCAGAAGGTTTTTACAATCCAGGCACTTCCATAAATGTTCTACAGAAGTCACCATCCCAGAACTCTGCTCTGGTTTGTATCCTGAAGTACAGAAGCTTGCACAAGAAAAATATAGCTCTCTGCTAAGCTCTGGGGCTGCCTGAAGGGTGCCTATCCAATCTGAGCATTCCAAATTCCAGCTTAGCAGCAGCATCGACTTGTGCTATGGGATCTGTCTGCAGGAATTCCACAGAATGAGGAATTCCATGTGCTGCCAGAGCCAGGCCCACTGTGGGGACAGGGACAGGGCCCTGCAGCTCCATGTTACCATGGGGCTGCCAGAGCTGCAGGCGTGTGAAGGAGTGAAACCACTGCCTCTGTGCTTCTGCTGGGACCTGAACTCACAGGGTGACACCTCATCCACTTGTCGGGATGTGCGTGAGCCAAGGTCACTCCAATGCCTTCTTGGTTGGTTTGGAGCCCTGGCATTAACCCTAATGAGCTAAACCAGTGTGCAATTAACCCACTAAAAATTCCAGTCAGTGTTCCCATACCCAGTCACATACATCACGAGAATCCATAGACTCCATTTAGGAAAAAAAGTCTCCTCTTTTCTATTTAGGAAAGCCTTCAATGCAAATAAGCAAAAATCCTGACAATGGAAATACTTGCTCAGGAGCCCAAATTCTTCCCGTCATTAGTGTATGGAAAAGAGATGCTCACGGGACAAACATGAGTTACCACTGATTTCTGTTTTGCCATGCCCAAACCTCCCTGGCTCAGAGCCAAAGCAATAATCAGTATCTGTGCAAGATCTTTCCCAAAAGCAAAGCTTGGCAGTCGATTTTTCTCTCCTTTAATCTCTTTTGGTACACTTCAGCTCCTGGTGGTTTTTGTTCTGAAGGAGAAATGCTTGAGAGGGTTGACTGAATGAACTCTGAAATTCACACCCTGGTAAATTGGACTGATTTCCTAAATCCATAATTACAACATTCCTCAGAGATATGCATTCTTTCAGAGCGAACAAGGGAAGATTAGTTTCCTGTTTCTTCCCATTTACATGACTTCTCCGTCAAGAGGAACTTTTTTTGTTTCTAAACAATCCTCTGTTTATGTGGTTCTCTTCTTGGCAGGGAACTGGGGAACTAATCTTGCCTAAAAGTATAATACAGCCAAACTATCAATTGCCAGCAGCCTGATTCTCTGTGTGCAAGGCAGCTGATTTGCACAGGGTTTAGAAGCCAATATCTATCAGTGAGCACTCAGACAGAGACTGATCGATTACAGAGGGTTTAAATAATCTGGGATGATTACTGAATGGCTGGATCATTTTACTGCTGGCTGGGTAAGAAGGGCAGAGAGGGTCTGTGTGTGAGAGAAGGCTGAAAAAGTAGTGACACTGGGCAAATGGAGCCCCCACACCTGCACAGCCCCAGCTCACAGCAGCTCCTGCAGGGCGACGGCATTGTGGGGCTCCTGCCATGGAGCTCTAGGTAAGAACTGGCTCCCACCTGCAAACAGAGTACATGCAGAGCCCTGCTGTTTGCTTTGGTTTTTATCACTGAATCCGTCCTCTACTTCTGTGCTATCCTGGGAAGCAGGCAAGCTCCATGTCCCATCTTCCCTCCTTTCCCTATATGGCTGCACAGGTCAGCGTCAGGGCTCTTGACCAGGGTTCCCTTGGTCCTGGAGCAAAAGGAATAGGAGGATTTGCCAGTTTGAAAGTCGCCTGTCCTCAATTTTACTCTGTGGGATACAAACAGGAGCTGGGGTAGTTCAGCTGGGAGAAGGCTCTGGGGAGACCTTGTTGTGGCCCCTTGGTACCTAGAGGGAGCTTATAGAAAAGACAGAGTGACTTTATACAGAGGCAGTGACAGGGTGAGGCGGAACAGTTTTAAACTGACAGAAGGGAGATTTTTCTTAGATATTAGGGAGAAATCCTTCCCTGTGAGGGAGGTGAGGCCCTGGCACAGGGTGCCCAGAGAAGCTGTGGCTGCCTCTGGATCCCTGGAAGTGTCCCAGGCCAGGCTGACTGGGGCTTGGAGCAACCTGAGACAGTGAAAGGTGTTCCTGCCCATTGCAGGGGGATTGGAACAAGATGATTTTTAATGTCCCTTCCAACTCAAACCAGTCTGGGATTCTGTGACTTTTACCCTGTACTTACTTCAGTTTGCAGTCACTAACAGGTGTCCTGGACACCACTCCTGATGTTGACTTTAAGGACCTGGTATGTTCTACACATTCCTATAAGGTTTTGCATGATCATCATTCCTGTTCAGTTTCTTACTCCTAGGATGCTTTTCCCACTTGGCAGAACTAAACCTCCCCCAGCACACCCCAGTGGAGTTGAACAGCTCACTGATGCTCTTAACTCCTTAATCTAACCCTGACCTCTCAACCTACAGCCATAAGCCAATTAGCTCTTCCTTATACCATACAAATCTCCTTCTGATGAAGCTATGCTGCCTAGCAAATGCCTGCTAGTGACAGAAATGTAATTAGAGTGCTTAGCAGCATGCTGGCCCTGGCTGGTGGCAGGGGGCTAAGGTCAGAATGCATCTCTAACACACCAAAATAATTTAAAGGAGATTCTTCCTCCTCAGTGTGTTCTCTCCAGTTTCCTCTCTTCACTCTCCAGTACTTAATTCGTTTGCACATTAAGGCTATTTGGCTATCAACTTTAAGACTGAGGTCCTGAGCTTTCCAAGGATCCCTTACCAATCCCTCCCTGAAGCAGAATTTGACAGCCAGCTCTTTCAATCCCCAGCTTGGCCCTGTAGATCCACACTTCAGTAAATGGAGGCTGATTTTCTAGAGTTATTGAACAAACACATCTTACATCACTCCAGAGAAATTTTTGGCTGACTTTTAGAATTATTTTGGACATTTTTGACAATTTGGTAGATTGGACAGCAAATGATGGCAGATTGTCTTGGCTTCTTTGTACCCACTGTAATATTACACCAGAATTCATCAGCATCTTTGTGCTTAACCACAATTTATTTATCTAGCAATGTCTAGATTTGTTATAACTAAAACTATTACAATCACAGTAGACACACCAGCTCTCCAGGTCCTACAGAGAATTAACACAACCTAAGCCATGCAGGAAGTAGTCAGAAGTATTTACATTTACCTGTACACGTCATCCCTTGACAGACTCTTCTTAGCTGGGGAGGCACAGAACATGCTGCATGTTTGGCTTTTCCCATGTGCTGTTTCCCACAGCAGCTGGGGGTTTGTTCAATGCAAAGTTCCCATTTCTTTTAGCCCAGCAGTGCAAATTTCATTAGTACAGGTGCACATTTGCCTGCTCTCTCCCAAGAGCAGAACACAGCCACAGAACCGAATCACAGTCACACAATCAGAATATCCTGAGCTGGACGGGAACTACAGGGATCATCGAGTCCAGCTCCTGGAATTATGGAATGCTGTTCCTGGTTACAGACGTGCCTGTTCTCTGCAACAGCCCCATCAGTCATCCTTTTGCTTTCCAGTAACTGGTGTTATTTCAGCTTCCAATCAATATATGACTCCACTGACAAACTAAACTGAAAAATGGAAGGAGATTGATACTTTGCCTCCCCCTTTTCCTCCTACTACAAACTTCAGTTTGTCCGTGGTTTAATATTCCCTTTAAACCATGCTGTGGCTGTGCACTCTCCCCAGAAACCTCCAACAAGAATAGTGAATGCAAAGAAATTGGCAAAGGGAAAAAGCAGAATGAGCAGAAAAAGCACTCAAAGTACTGTCACCTCCACTGAGCTCCTGCCAGTCCCTGAACAGGGGACAAAACACAGGGAGAGGAATAGGAGGAGAAATGGGACCTACAAGTAGACACTGAGGGAAGAAAGGCTGCCAGTTCAGATCTGAAATAAAGCAATTCCCCGAGTCCTGACTTCCAAAGAGAGACAGCAGACCTTAAACATGTCACTAATCCAGGTATAAACACCAGCTGTTCTGTAAAGGGGAAAAGGGAAAGAAAAATCAAACCTTCTCTTTTCTGCAATGGTAGCTGTTAGGGAGCTGCTTAAAGCTGTGGAAAGATAAATGCAATTCTTTTGCAGATGGTTGAAGTGGCAGACTGCAGGCAAAACCAGACCAGAAGCAGCTCCTGTATATTCACATACACCCTGTACTGGGAGCTGCTGGGCTCCAGTGGCTCAGCACCTCAGCACAAGCACCCACGTGCAGCACCACTGGTGGGACCATGAACATTTATTTCAGCTGATGATTCCTCCTTGAGACTTCTAAGATCAGAAGGAACAAAACAATCATCCAGTGGTTTAATTTCCTGCTAAAGAAGTCCCTAAGTACTGACAGGGGACTCCACACGGCTGGTTCAACTTGTTTGGGTTCCCACCTTCCAGGAAAAGAGCCAGTCTGGGTTTGACACTTGAGTGATAAAATCCATCCCATCCTTGAATAAACACTTCACTCCAGCCAGAGGGAAAGATGATTTTGTATGCAGCCTTATACTGAGAGACATGTCACTTATGAATCAGCTCCAAAGCATCATTCTCATCTGCTCAGCACACACTGCTTCATTCCCTATGGATATTCAGTTCCTCACACTGCAGAGAGGTTGCTGTACTCAAAACAATTGAAAATCTTCCCTAAATTCAGGGGTTCCAGGAAAAAACAGTGGATGTGGTTATTTGCAAAGTGGTCTTTTTGACTCCCTGTCCTTATTCAAGACTCCCCAGAGCAGGAGTTCTGGCCAGGTGTTCTGGACACAAAAAAACCTTTGAAAAAATAAATGGCATTCTGCCCTTTAAAATCCCTTTAAAAATTCCCTCCTTGAGTGTAACAGCTTTTACATTTTGTTCCAGAGGTAGCTGTGTCAAAATGGCTCTTACAGAAAGAATCTTGGCATCAGCCACTGCCATTTAGAAATTAATTGGTCAAATAAATAAGATTACATCAACTCCTTGCTGCAGTGCAAGGTAATTTACACATATTAAGTACCAGGAATTGTCAATGTTTTTCCAATGTATTGAACAGAAAGAAGGGCAGATTTCTGAATATTGTCTATAAGCAGCATAACAACCCTTGAACTGTTGTGGAACTGGAGTTCTGCATTTCCTAGGAATTACTAGCATCTGACCCCTACTCACCCAGAGAAGGAGTTGGCACAGTGCTTCATTTTCATGGTCAGAAATTCTAAAATAAATAAGCTATCTCACTATCCCAGCTGGAGGAGGACAGAGATCAGCTGCAGGCTCTCCCTGTGTAGAACAAGGGAAACAGCTGCCCCCAGGGCCCATCTCTGCATCCTTACAAGCCCAGAAGAGACTGAGGAGCTGCAGGACAGGGTTCTGAGGAAAATGAGGGCACTTTTCTGGGAGGTGCATCCCTGCACCCTCCTCTCAAACCACACACCAAGGTTGGAGTGGTCCCAGCCAATGCAGAATCAGAGAATCATTCAATGGTTAAGGCAAAAAGTCTTCTGAGATCATCAAGTCCAACATCAACCCAATACCAACCATATTCACCACTAAGCCATGTTCCCAAGTGCCATATCCACACATTTTTGAACACTTCCAGGGATGGTGACCCCATCACTGCCCTGGGCAGTCTGTTCCAGTGCTTTACAACCCTTTCCTTGAATTTTTTTTCTTAATATCTAATCTAGACATTCTCTGGTGCATCTTGAGGCTGTTTACTCTCATCCTGAACAAGAGGCCCCTGCTCCCCAAGTGCATCCGCAGAACAAGTAACATCTTTCCAAACAGCAGTGCTTTTCTGAGCACCAGATTTGGTGCTCCTGAGCATCAGGAAGGGTTTCAGAGGTTTAATTTTGAGAAGTTAGGTTCCCTGTGCAAACACTAGCACAGAACAGTTTGGGATGTAGCAGCAAAAGGCCCCTTGGCTTAAGGTCAATAAAAGTGAAAATCCCACTTCTACCCATTCCCTGTCCTGGACACCTCTCACAGTGGTTATAACACTGACAAATCCAAATAAACCAATGGGTTTGAACCCTGCTCAGTGCTTCTTCCAGTCACTGTCCCCAGCAAGAGCTGCAGTGCTGGGCAGTGCAGCCCAGTTCTGCTTCACAGAGCAAGGAGTTTCATCGCAGGAAAGGCCAAACAAACACACAGAGATTTCTTGGTATAACTTCTTGGTATGTTTGAGATAACATTTTAAACTGATCTGGCACTGATCAGCCCAGGTGAGTCCAGAAGGGCCTAGCTACAAGACCCCCAAAACACTGTTGAGAAAACAGCACTGAGAGCAGGGCAGCAGAACCATCGAACCATCCTACACCCAAGTCCTCTGTCAAACTGGGACATTTCAGGTCACCAAAATGCAGGTGTCTGGTGTTATTTGAGATGTCCTGGTACTCCAGCTGTCCCCTGAGACAGAAATATCCCTCAGCAGGGCCCTTCTCATGCTGCCAACCTCCTGGAAGTGTCTCAGTCACAGGTGGACACCTAAATCCTGACAGAAGTGACACCAGAGTCACTCCCCTACCCTGCTTCTCATTGATATCACAGTTCCATGTGTGTTTACTTTTTGAAAGCCTGGCATGGAAAAACTCCTTCCATGGAGAAACTCCTTCCATGTTTTTTAGTGATTTTGTCCTACAGAATGTCCAGGGGAACATCTGGCCTCCACAGCCCCTCTTGCTGCTGACCTGCAGTCGCTGGCAGGACCACCTTGAACACATCTGAGCAGAGCCACAGACCAGCTGTGCTGGGCTTGCTCTGCCCAACTCGACCTTCTTTGTGCAGCTGCCGAGGCCAGGACAAACACAAAGCATGCAAAAACGGCAGTACAAGGGCACACACTCTTTTTCCCTGTTTATCTACCATCAATATCCTCCACACCTTTCCCTCTTGCTGGCACTCCCTGTGTTCCAGCAGCCCAGGATCCCTTAGGAAGGGAATGAAGAGCAAGCAGCTGGCACTGAGCACAGAAAGTCTCTTCCCCTCCCTCTGCCCTCCAGGCATCTCCTCTTGGAGAAGGTGTTGCAAGGGCTGACCAGGCCTGCAGCAGCCAGTGGGGATGAGGGCAGCTTTCCTGGGGTATGAAGAGGTTTAGATCCCTTTCCTTCCCCTTCTGCCTCCTCTGCCATCCTTGCCTGGACACTGGCACAGCCACTGGGAACTGGCAGGTGGAGGGGGCAAAACCAGTTTGCTACAGGGCTGAAAACAGGTTTTATTGGCCCCACAATTAACTCCTGAGTTTCTGCCATTTATAGGAGCAGTCAGATCACACCTGAGATTCATCTCACAGAGCAGGAACAGGAAAAATCTGTATTTACACTGCCCAGGGTGAACAAAAGAAAATCCCAGTCCCAAAATGTCACTGGCCAGCAATGGCAAGCTCCGAGCAAGGACAGTCCAATCTTCACCAGAGCTCCTGGTATATCTATAATTCCTAAGATCTTAACCTATATAATCACTAGAGCTAGTCATATCAATATAATTTATGGGTTTTTTTATGGCTGCAGCAAAGAATTTGAAAAAATCTGAAACTGAAAAACATCCCATGAAGACTTCCAACCTCTTTGAACTTCAAATTGAAAAAAGTATCCAAAAATGATCCAGTAATTCTGACTGAGCATTTGCCATTGTGGTGTCTTTTGCAAGTTTTGGTTCCTACTCCTCCAGGTGACCAGAGGTCACATTATATGTCATCCTCTTTCTCCTGTCCTTAATAATGCCTGACCAGGCAAAGCTTGGTCAAACTTTATGTGAGCCAGAAGCCTAAGGAATTTTTTTGATCAAACATGTCAGGTCACAGGTGAAGCTCTAGCCTTCTGTGAAGCTGTTGCCCAGAGAAGCTGTGGCTGCCCCTGGGTCCCTAGAAGTATGCAAGGCCAGGCTGAACACTGGGGCTTGGAGCACCCTGGGACAGTGGAAGCTGTCCCTGCCCATGGCAGGGAGTGGAACTGGATAAGCTTTAAGGTCCTTCCCACCCCAAACCAGTCTGTGATTCCATGAATCTCTGAGTGAACTTTGAGCCATTCCCTCCTATAAAGCCCAACCTTTCAAAACCAATTAAGTCCTGGACAATGTTAGTTTTTGCAATGAAAACCAAAACTTCCTCAAAGGTCCTTCCTTTATTCCCTCCTTTCCCTGCCAGCAGCAGCCACCAGCCTGCACAGGTTATTTCAGCTTCCTGCAGATGCACAGGTACAGATTCCCATCACTTTCAAGTGATGCCAGAGACAGGGATCTCTGACAGCACCGAGTCAGGCTGATAACAGGCAAGTTTCAGCACCACTCGGCTGATAATTACACAGCTGTGAAAAATACACCAGTTGGCAACAAGCAGGAAATACAGAGTTTGGAATCCTTTAGAAAGAAAGACAACACTCTGCCCCAGTGCAGCATGCATCTCTGTGCTCCCAGGATTTACCAGGCACCACATATACACTTCCCAGAGATATCCTGAGCCTCCTTCTCCAGAGTGGGAGACTTGGGAGCGTTACCCCACACTCCATCATCTACAGAGACTCCTTCCCCACACACACCAAAGCACATCCTGATGTGAGAATCATGGAATCTCCTGAGTGGAAGTGACCCACAAGGATCATATGTCCAGCCCCTTGAGCTGCATGGAAGAACCCAACAGTCCTCTTGCTTTGCCTGTGTGTCCAAACAGTGCCTGAGCCCTCAGAACCCTGAGATCATTGGCCTGGCCTGTTACCACTCAGAGCCCACACTGACCCTTCAGATGGATTTTCAGAAATCCCTAATGGCTGCAGAATTCAACTTGAGAGGAGTCACAGAACAGGAGCAAACACTCACAATGGGCATGCAATTCCATAGGGAAATCATGGACACATAAATAACCACTACTGGTTTATCACCATGGAATTTCATGCTGTTTCGTTGTCACATTTATAATTATTGTAGGATCAGGCCAAACCATGATTGCCTATATTCTCTTGCTTACACCCAAGAAAAGCCCACCCTGCTCCCTTCTCCTTGTGCTGGTAAAATTACTTGTGTCCTGCAGCACAAGACAGAGAGGTCACCTGTTGAAAATGGTCAGAGCATGCACAGGGAATCTAACATTTATCCCAGTTTCCTCACACACCTTGCTAGCTGCTGAGGAACAGCCTCTTTTCCCCCTTCCTTGT
This sequence comes from Toxostoma redivivum, assembly GCA_013397375.1. Taxonomy (NCBI): domain Eukaryota; kingdom Metazoa; phylum Chordata; class Aves; order Passeriformes; family Mimidae; genus Toxostoma; species Toxostoma redivivum. Next base: position 116,080 of record VXBI01013977.1, on the reverse strand, counting down.
CATCAATCAATGTAAATACTTGTAGTGTTCACTTACAAGTAAGTGCAGGAAAGAAAAAGAATGTACTTGACAATCTTACCCAGATCACAGAATCACAGAGCCATGGAATATCCTCAGCTGTAAGGGACCCACAAAGATCATTGAGTCCAACCCCTGGCCTTGCAGAGACACCCCAACAGTCCCATCCTTTGCATCCCTGAAAGCTCTGTTCAGACATTCTAGTTTGGCTCCAGCCAAACAAAAGCATTTTCAAAAACATAAAAGGAATTAAAATACAAGTGTTCTCCCTTGCCCTTCCCTACATTTACAATTTTGCTTCCAATGTGTTGAGAAAGTGCAGAACTGTGATAGCAGGACTACAGCATCCAGAGCTAGAGATGCTAAAACATCTTAAAATAACCTGCAAGCAAAGAACCCTGTGAAAGCAGGAGAGGGAAATCCACACTCACCTGAATGTGATCTGCCCAATTCTCCTCAGTCATGGTTTTCTGAAAAGACAAAATCACTGCTGAGCCATCTTAGAAAAGGGAGGATGTTCCATACAGCAAACTAGAAATGAACATCTCATTGTCCCCACTGGCATCACCTGTGACCAAGGAATGCACCCTGGGACACACAGGACACCTCAGCTCCTCAGTGTCTCCAGCTGGGGCATGGCAGAACAGAGCTTGGGTGGGGGAATTCAGGGAACTCTTACACCACAGCACATGAAGCATAAAAATGCCTATGCAGTTTGTTTGACTACTCATCTCTCCAGCCATCCTGAGGGCTCTAGCCAAGGGAGGGATCTCAGGGCTCATCTGCAAGGCTGAGCCTTCACAATATAAAAATACAAATTTTATCAAAAATCCTCTAAAATCATGAGGTCTGGGAAAGGAACCTGACAAGTTAATATTCCCATTCTCATGCAGTTCAGAGCCAAACTTGGGGAGAAACTCAAGAGGGGACCTGATCTCCACTCTGCCAAGAACTGCATGAGACCCACCATGAGTCTCACCACAGAGCTGGCAGAGGAAACAGGGAGTGTCAATGCCACTTTTATGGAAAGGTACAAGAGCAAACAGAGAGGAAGAGCCTCAAAGAAAACAGCTTTGAGATATCCAAGCATGTAATTTAAATATTAGTGAGATAAAGGAGCCATTTAACCAGAGCTCAGACACAGCTGTGAATGGTAAACAGAGAACACCAAAGAGCTCTCAGAAGGGACTGTGTCCAGAAACAGCTGCCAAATGTACCTTAATGGAAGTAACTGGCCAGCTTAGATACTTTAAATCAAGCAAATTGTCCAAAACAAAGGAAGTAGAATGCCAGAGAGAGCAGAACACCAGATCACGAATCCATCCCCTCTGCTAAACAAATACACCTGGAGAAATGCTCTCTGCTCTCTCTGTGGATGACCAAGCTCCCTACAGTGATGTCATCCAATATTAAAGCTCTGCAATGCAGGGGGTTGAAGTACTCCATCCTCCCCAGCTCCTCTGGCCGTGGTTTGGCAGGCAGCAAAGACAGATCAGAGCCTTCCCTGAAGGACTGGGAGGGCTTGGGAGCTGAACTTGAAAAAAAACTTGATCATAAACTATTGATACGTTTTGATTATCTTAATGATTAAAAATATAACTGAAACAAAAATCCTTATTCCACACACACAAGCACATACCTCAACAAATCTCTTGTAAAAGAGGTAATTCAGGGTTCTCAAGTGCCGCTGATTTATAACATTAGGGCAGAGGGCTGAAAGAAGGAAGAAGACATTTGAGTACACAGTATTTCCTGGAAGTTTTACTGTCTAGACATTACACTTTTCCTTCCCCAGTGTCAGACTGGGTTTGTGGAAGGCAGGATGCCCTCACACTTGGAACAATGAGGGATAGAGTCGCACACTGTCAGCTTATCTCAACTATAAACTGTTATTTACACTTTCATCCGTGATTAACAATGCTAATTCTCGGGTCTGATATCTCTGCTTCCACCACCCCTGAGCGATAAGATCCACTCCCTGGTTCAATATGCTCGACAGTCAACGACTTTACACCTTTAATTAGGCAGCATCCTCACACGGGCACCGCCTCAGTCTCTAGAGGCTGCATTCTTTCGGGTTTAATTGGACCCGTGTTGATAACTCATTGAAGCAGTTGTGAACAGCTCACTCAGGATATAAACTTGTGGCTGAAGTTTATCCGATAAAACACAGATCCATGAAAGAAGCTCCACATCCATACAAAGAGGGTGGGGAATACTGTTTTGCTGAGCTAGCAAGCCACAGTTGTTATTATTTTTATTGCTGTCACCTTCATTAGATATGGCTCATTGCAACCGCAAAACCCAAGATCTTCACACAGCAACTCGTTTTGAAATCCAGTGCAAGGAGAGATAAAGGCTGGAGATAAAAGACATGAAGTGGCATTAGCATAGGTATCTGTTAGTTCCTGCTGGATGCCTGGCTGCCTGTACAAGGGAAAGGCTTCCCCAAAGCCCTCCTTGGGCTTTCAGATGGAGCTAAAACCATCCCACTGGGAGCCAGAGGGAGCAGGGCGAGCAGTCACAAATACTCACAGAGAACAGGAATGTGAAATCCTCTGTAGCCTCCCTTCAATGCGCACCCACAGGGAGAAACTGATTCCTCATCCCTTTGTGTGCCCCACACAGGGGATGCCCAAGGACTAAACCCCAGGAGAACAAAGAGTGATCTCTGGATACCAGAGCCTGAGATCAGAGGGGTGTGGATTGGAGTCCCACTGGTCACAGCAGCTCTTCAGAGTGCCCTGAAGCATCGCCTCAGAATGTGAACGTTTTCATCTCAAACAGAAATGGTTAAAGCTGTTATTTGTAAGTTAATCTTCCACAGTGTGACAACAAATCCTTCCCCTCAAAGCATCTGAGGAAATTACTGCAATTATCATGCAGGATATTGTACCAGTAAATATAGTGATCTTTCCTCTTGATATTGTCCCAATATCTGGAGGAAAAATCATCAGCTCATGGAAAGGAACACTCTCTGAAGCATGTAAGATCAATGTAAAAATTAGTAGCACCACCACCTAACTTAAAGTTTTCAAAGCTTTTCAGAAAGAACCATGGCATGACCCCTCCAGGCCACCCAAAAGATCCACTGAATAGCTTTTTCTTTGAGATTCTAAAGAAAATATCCAAAGCACAAGCTCTGGCAGAACTGGGAAAGTTGAATGCTTCTGTGTGGAAAAGAGAGGAATGTGGATGGACTGGACATGTTTGAAGGCACTGGTGACATATTTTATTCTGATGGAGCAAAGGAATTGAGTTCGAATCTAGGTTTCTATATTTTATTGCAAAAAAAACCAGAGAAGGATGAATCAGAAACACACAGAGAGGTTGGACAGAGAACAGACTGAGAGCAGCCCTGGAAGAAGGACCTGGGGGTGCTGTGAGTGAGAGCTTGAGCTGCCCCAGCCCTGAATCCCCCTGCCCTGGGCTGATCCCCAGTGTGGGCAGCAGGGGAGGGGGAGATTTCTGCCTGTCTGCCCCTGTGCTCAGGTGAGATCCCACCTGCAGAGCTGCCCCAGCCCTGGGGCCCAGCTCCTGTTGGAATGGATCCAGAGGAGGTCATGGAGGTGCTCCAGGGGCTGGAGCCCCTCTACTCTGGAGCCAGGCTGGGAGAGCCAGGGGTGCTCACCTGGGGAGAAGGATGCAGAGAGACCTGAGAGCCCCTTCCAGGGTCTAAAGAGGCTCCAGGAGAGCTGGAGAGGAACCTGGGACAAGGGATGGAGGGACAGGACACAGGGAATGGCTCCCACTGCCAGAGGGCAGGGCTGGATGGGATATTGGGCAGGAATTGTTCCCTGGCAGGGTGGGCAGGGCTGGCACAGGGTGCCCAGAGCAGCTGTGGCTGCCCCTGGGTCCCTGGCAGTGCCCAAGGCCAGGTTGGACACTGGGGCTTGGAGCAGCCTGGGGCAGTGGGAGGGGTCCCTGCCATGGCAGGGGGGGCACTGGGGGGGCTTTAAGGTCCCTTCCAACCAAACCAGTCTGGGATTCTGTGGAAGATGTGAGGGTGAAGGGTAACTTTTAGAGAGACAGTAGAATGGAGAGCTGTGCTGGTATTTAACACCTGAGTAAAAACAGTCTGGAGGAAAATCACCATGGAAATCGGGGGTGGGGGGGAAAGGGAATAACCTCCTGCTCTCCCTCCAAAGGCATTCCTGTAAAGTTGGACAAGTCATTCCCTTGTTTCTAACAGAGCATCTTCTGCCTAGTGAGGGCTCCCAGGCCCCAGCTGGAGCTCTCCCTGGTGACTGCCTGGACATGGGCTGGCTGGCAGGTCCTCGAGCCCTGAGTATGTGTGGCCAGCTGTGGCTCACCTGTGCAGATGTGGCCGTGCAGAGCCAGCTGTGGGGCTCACCTGTGCAGATGTGAGGCCAGCTGTGGCTCACCTGTGCAGATGTGGCCGTGCACAGCCCTCTCCTGCCCTCTGCTGCCCCGCAGCGCGGCACTCCCGGCAGTGCGGTCACACGGACGGAAATCCCACGTTAAACCAAACGGACAACTGGGTGCTCAAGCGAGGGAGACATTCCTCCTGGTTCATGTTGAAAAACCTCTGGAAGCCCACGGCAAACACTCGCTCACACCGCTCAGAACCGGAGGTGCTGATCTGTCCCTGCCCCAGCACAGCCCCAGCAGTACCGGGCTCTCAGGTACCCCCTCTGTCCCCTCTGTCCCTCCACTCGGATCTCCCTCACTGGCACGGAGGCACTAAGCCCAACAGATGAGGCTGTTACACTTCTCCGAGCAGGATCCTTTCTACCTCAGACTCGGGAATTGTCAATGAAAAACATCACTGAACTCTCTGTGTCCTGGCAGTGCCAAACGACAGCAGAGAACAGACTCAACCATGCCAAAATCTGGGAAGGATCTCACCTCTGAGATCTGTTTTGACTGAAACTTGCATTTGTAAATTCGATCTCGAAGGTCTCCAAAGGCTATTAAGTAATTAGCTTGCAAAAACTACAGGCTTGTTAAGCCAGAGACACTGACCGAGGTGTGAGGAAAGACTCTATAAACCTCAATTTCCTCAATCACACACCACTTCTGCTCAGCTTCTTCCTTCCCCAATAAGGGTAATTAAACGAAATAGACACACGGTTTATTGGGACACCTTTGGGACTCGGCAGAAAATTTCCCACTTCCCATGCCCTGTTTGGGAGTTAACAGGAATACTGAAATACAGCTCTGGAAAATAACAGGAGGACTAATCTAAGAGGATGGTTTTATTTTTTTTTTCCCTGAGGTGTGAGATCTTTTTTTTTTAATTGGGCCACCTCCTATCTGGCTCTGAAATTTAGGGCTGGCAGTTCCCATAAGCGTTCTCAATTGCTGATGGACACCTCAGCTGTGCTTGGCAGTCAGTGTGATTTACCGTGAGTGGGCAAGAGTGAGCTCAGGCAGTGAAATCTCCAAGTCGATTTGGAACTGCAAGAACTGAGTCACACACAAGTTTGCCTTCTCATACCCAGAAACCCCATCCTCCTCCAGCCCTTCTCACCAAAGCCACTTCCCTCCGTGCTGCTGCTCTCAGGCTCTCACAGCGAGTGGGAGTCTCAGGGAGGAGGAGACCAAAAGCAGCCGCAGTATCAGATGAGCTCAGGTGAGGTGACAAGAAGTACGAGCTCTGCCTCACCACCAACGTTTGGGGGAGCTGCTCAGAACAAGAGAAGTGAGGGTTTCTTTTATCTGTGTGTTTTGCCCAGGCTGCTTACTTTTTGTGTACTTTTCCCTCCCAGTAAGACTTGCTTTCACTAAAGAATGGAGAAAGAACACTCAGAAATTCAGCAAAAGGGAGGGGAAAGATGGGAAGACAAAGAAAGCCACATTAATCCAGCTGCCAGCATTTCCCAATTGAGTTCCAGCACGCCCAGCACTAAGGCAGCAATTCCTCTGCAGGTATTCATCCCTTCAGCACTTCAAAGGAAACTGACAGCCACAGTTTAGCAATGTGTGAATTCCTGCTTGTAATTACACGTGGTATGATGTAAAGAATAAACACCTACGTCCTGTATGGGACTGTGGAAGTCACCCAGCACTGGCTTTAGCTGAAGCCCAAATCAGGTGCCCACATCCCCTCTCACACCAGCAGAGGTGGGCAGCCTTCTTGAGCAAGGACTTGCCCTGCATTGCAGACACTGCAGTTTGCATGGGAGAAAGGGCTGGAAGGACATTTACCTGGAAGGAATGGGATTTGTATTTACCCCAAGGAACCTCCTCAGCAGTGAATGGCTGTGGAGGATCAGCAAGATCTGGCCATTATAATCAGCAACTACAACATCACCAGGTCAAAGCACGCTGCATCCAACAGAGTGCACCTGAGCCCAACACATGCTCCTCTCCTACATTTTTATTTTCTTTAATTATTATTTCTCAGGATTTTGCATGTGAATAGTTACATCATTTCACCTCTACCATTATATCATGCCCTTGGTGGAGCTTTCATAAGGAAAGGGGAACAACTCTTTTCTCTTTACAGATCATCAACGTCAACACGGCTGACTGAATGCCCAACACTGCCAAAGAGGAAAAACTACTGAAAAGTAATGAGCTCCTGGGAAGCTTTTAATTTCTAAATAAATCATTCCCATATGTCTCAGCTTTCACATGAAGGTGCTGGGTTTAATTATATCCACTTCTCATCCAGTGAAGGTTTGAAAGGTTTATCTTGTTAACTTTTGAACGCCAGTCTGAAGATGGGAAGATTAATAGTGTTGCTGACAGGTATAACAAGCCCACAATTAGTCGTTAAAAAACCCTTTTCAGTCCAAGAAAAGAGAATTGCATACCTTGGGTTGATGATGGAAACTTCTGCAGGGTAAAAGTTAATGGTGCACCTAAAAGGGTCTGGTGCAAGGCCCCAAAGAGAAGGAAAAATCAATAGGCCCCGCTAAGAACCAATGCAAAGCAGATTTTGTTAGAGAGCTGCTGGCGAAGTGATGGAAAATGTGCCACTTCTCTTGCAAGGCTGCAAGAGCCTTAAAATTCTCCCCACCAACCCTAGTTTATGCAAAGAATACAAAGGGCTGTGGGGCTCCTGCTTCCCAAGGGTTATCTCCTCCCAGCTGACACTCCTGCAGCTCAAGAAAACAGATCCCCAGTGAATAATGACTTGCCTCTTATGTGAGAGAAATGGAGTCATAACTCAGAGCTGATCATGGTGTGTTTATGCAGAGCCATGCTGAGGTCAGGATTTATTTCAGATCATGGCAGAAGCACTCTATTAGTCACCAGCACTTCATTTTTTGACAGCACAAAGTAATAATTCCCATAACTTATCAGCTTTGTTTTTCAGTATCATTAATTAAACCCTGAAATTCCTCAGGATAAATGACAGCAGAGATTCCTTGATGAACATCAAAGAAGACAAATTTACTTCATTCTTTATTACTGAGATAACTCCACAAAATGTTGCAATATCCCATACCTGGGTCAACGCTGAATCTCTCCAGGAGCCTGAAGACCAGCTTGCTGAGCACTCTGCGGTTAAATTTTTCGGGTTTGTACCTGGACAGGCCTTGATATGGTCTGTAACAACACCAGAAAGACACATCTGTGGCATCACCTAAAGGATGTTTCCCAAATAGCAGACATTTAACAGCAGAGAGACTGGGGCTTGCAGGATGTTGATAAGGACAGGCCCCTGCCTTTCCCAAGGTACAGTGAAAAGCCAACAGCATGACCACACAAATTTCAGTCAACCACTTGAAGAAAGTCCAGAGGCTCATTTTTAAGAAAGAGAAAGTGAGCAACTCCTTTTCATCTCTTTTTCAGAACTGTCAGCAACTATTGCAGCTACACTGTGACTCTGACTGTGCTGCTGGCTCTGAGTGACAGGAGTTATTTGAGTGAGAGGCAATTCAGAAGTGAAAAGACACACCATGAGTTGATGAGCACAGGAAGGTTAACCACTTGCATCTCTTGTTTTTCTGCTGCATCATCACAGTGTTATCTTCCTGCCAAACCTGTACAACCGATACTGAAAGTCACCCTTGTCTGCAGCAAAGCATGAGAGGCCAATTGTTCCAGCCTCCACAGGAAGCTTTGATACTGCTCTGCTGCTGGGGTGTCCTGCACAGGTTTCATCCTGGCAGGAATGGAGCATCTGTCAATAGCAAGGATTCTTCTGTCCTACAGGCTGGATCACTGGAGAAGGCTCCGGCACAGCCACCAGAATTTTTCCTTTTCCAGCCAAAAAGTCAATATATTGCACTCCCTTATGCTGGGACACTATCACAGCCAGCCAGCCAGGGGACAGACACACTGTGCTCTGATCCCAATACATCCAGGGACAGACACACTGTGCTTTGACTACAGCCAGCCATCCAGGGGACAGACACACTGCTCTGATCCCCACACAGCCAGGGGATAGCCACACAGTGCTCTAGCAGCACCTTGGCCTAGCTGTTCAGAAAGACAAGTGTTTATACCTTGTGATGTCTCTGATATTGAAGCTGGGGTCACACCACTTGTCTAGGGTCTGCAAGAGCTTCCTCTGGAGCTCGGGATATTCTGCCACATAATCTTCCACCAAGTTAGCTTTATCCTGGAGCAGTAGTGGGGTACACATCTAGGAGAAGGAATTACATTAAAGCAGTGTGCCCTGCTTTTGATCCCCATGGAAGATAAGAGTGAGTCCCAACCCTGCCCAAGCCATCTGTGCTGCCTACAGGAGTGCTGTGACATTTGTTACACAAATAGCAAAGTACTGATTTCTGCCTCAGTGATGAGCATAGCCAGGATTTGTTATAGCAATGGCTGCAGCCAGAAAAACCGGGTAAGAGGTGTAATGGGAGCTAACAAACCACTCTGTGCCTAGCCTTGATGTAAAGGTACATCAACAACACAATAGGGACTTCCTGGGAATGGAGTATAGCCTCAGGTGAAAGGCTGCAGGACTTGGAGGGCCCTGATGGATCTCTTGCTAAAAAACGGTGGATCTGATGACAGAGAAGCCTCCAGAGGAAATGACTCACCTTCTCTACATCTTGATCTGGCTGTAATTTCAGCTTAATACTCAGTATGGCTGCCTAGAAAACATGAAAAAAAAGTTGTGTATTTAGAAGAACCCTACAGTGGATAAATGGGCATTATTCCAAAGTGAAGTAAAAATGCTGTTATACACATTTTTAATGTGTTAATTATTTCTGTTATGTTGTCAAGCACAAATCCTGCAAACATTTGGCCACATTCATTCCACAAATGTATAAGAACACTCCTGGCAGAGCTGCATATCCTGAGTAGCAACAGCCCCTGGAGCAAAAATTAAAGATCAAGTTGTTGAGAAGAAAGCAAGTGAAGCACTTGGACAAAACCAGCTGAGATGGATATTTCCTATCAATTTCATGGTAAAAACACCTGATCCACCATACCTTTCTGAGCAAACTTTATCAGTCTCACTCTGCCTTTGAAGTTTTGTAAAACAGTTGCATTTTGTGAAAGCAATTCAAGATTTTAAACATCCTGAAATCAAAAGGTAATAGTTTCACTAATTCCTGAGTCACTCCACACCCCTGAAAGCGCCAGGGTCACCACAGGCAATTAGATGGGAAGAACTGTGGTTTTCCCTTTTGTGAGATCTCTGAATCTTTGATAGGCCAAGACCTGCCACATTCAAAATTGCCTCCAAATCAGGATCTTCTGGAACCTGCTGGGATGAACTGCAGGAACTCAAGCTCAGGAGAGCTGAACAGCCTGTCCCATCCCAGTTGTGGACCACAGGAATGGATGAAGCTCTAACTGTGCACTGCTTGGGAAGCACAGACACAGATTAGGATTTACAGGAGGTAAGAGTGTCTCATTTCTGTTGTGTGTGAGAACACTCGGATCCCAAATACAGAATAAGTACTTAATGGGTGGCTTTAATATAGTGCCTTGTGCCAATAACTGGGGCAATCAGGGCAAGGAGCCTTGGAGCACCTCTGTGTGTTAGTGCTGAGCTGGGAGCCAGGAATGAGGAGGTTGGACATGGAGTATCCTTCCAATACCTCTGTCAAGCCAGGCTGCATTTTCCCAAAGGGCTGTAAGCAGTGCTGAAAAGACATCTGTGACCCTGCCAGAGCATGTGTGCAGGACTGACCAACGATGGGATGGAATCCACTGAGCTCACAAACACCTGTTATTCAGATGAGGATAAAACCAGTGTGATAGGGCTTGGAAAAGCTCTTCTCTTCCATAGGTTTCCTTGCTCTTGGTGATTATTTTGATTTGAGAGAAAGACCAGGAAAATGATGCATTTGTTAAAATGAATAGACATTAGAGCTCTGCTATTTGTTGGATATAGAATCGTAAAATGGTTTGGGTTGTAAGAGGCCTTTAAAGCCCACTTAGTTGCAACTCCCTTGCAGTGAGCAGAGACATCTTCAGCTGGATCAGGTTGCTCACAGCTGCTGTCCAGGCTGAATTGGAATGTTTCCAGGGATGGAGCAGCCCTAGCTTCTCTACACAACCTGTTACAGGGCCTCACCACCCTCACTGTAAAAAAATCTCTTATATCTAATTTAAATCTCCCCTCTATTATTTTAAAATCATCACCTCTTTTCCTACCACTCCAGGCTCTGCTAAAGTGTTTGTACCCATCTTCCTAATAGACCCCATAACACACAAACAAAATGCAGTACCAAATGTGCATTTCCCCAGGGAAAGAGAACCCCCACCATTACATGTCACATGCATGAAAATTTTCTGGAAAAATACCAAAATAACCCGAGTGGGGGCAGGCACATGCCTTGAAATTCATTTCCTGTGATCACTCAAGTGCCACCTGAATTCACCCCACCACTGGCAGCACATGTCCTGCAGAGCCACACAAGCCCCACAGACACCTCACAGCTCATCCCTGCTCACAGCAGCAGCAGATTACATTCCTTTCTAGGGAATTCCTGCCTGTATTTCATGCACTTCATCACAGACTGAGTGTGCAAAAGCAGAGAACCAGGACACACCATGGAAGTTCACCTGCTCAATTCTACTGCCCCACTTAGAAGTTTTTTTTCTGTTTGTTTTAGTTTGGGTTTGGGGAAGTTTGGGTGGTTTATTTTTTTTTAACACTGTTTCATTGGAAGTCCAGGCTTCATCTTCAAAAGAGAAATCAAGAGAAGTTCTTTAAGTGACAAAAAGCAGAATTACCATTAATGCAGAGACTGAACAGAAAGACACAGGAGCATTGCTCAGCCCAGCTAAACCTCAGCCAAACCTCTCCCTTGCTCCAGGCTTCATAACTATTCCACAAGTCAAAGAGGTGCTTCTTTCCTCTCATGTTATCAGCTTAACAACACAATGTTCATGCTGAGTGATTATTCTCAAGTTGAAAGCTGCTACTTGTGGTGTGGACCTGAAAAAGGGGTTTGGGTCTCCAAACTTTGGCAGATGGTTTTGCTTTTCTCCCAGCTCCTCAAGTTTGCTGAATTAAAATAAATCATTTAAACAAAAAAGAAGAAAGTATTTGCAACTCTCAAGGCCTTATTTCACCATTTGATCTCATTAGTACCTCCTATTGTAGCCTTAGTTTTAACTGCAACATCCAACAGCTCCCTAATGGCTTTTTAATGTTCAGATTAACCTAATTGCAGCACTGTTATCTACATGGCAGAAGTTTATCTCCAACTCTACTAACTGTACAGGTGACTTAATCAGATGAACATGTGTGGTGTCAGGTTGGGTTTTCCTCTTTCCCTGGTTGGATATTCCATCCTGTCCCAAAGGGTGTAGAAGAACAGATGTTCATTGAACAGATGTTCATTTTCATGGCTGGCAGACAGCTCCCCCACAGCAGGCCTGAAGGACAGAAGAACTCCAAACACACAGAGATGGAATCCTCACGGTTGGAGAAGACCTCTAAGATCACCAGAGCCAACCATCAACCCAGCACCACCACAGCCTTCACTGCCAAACCATATCCTCAGGTGTCACATCTATGTTTTTTTTAACATCTCCAGGAATAGTGACTCCATTGCTCTGGGCAGCCTGGCCTAGTGCTTTACATAAGCTGGTTTTTAACAGCAATTTAACATCTTCCAGCTCAAGTAGGGAATGGAGCAGGCAGAGCAGTGGTGCTGCTGGCAGAGCCTCCCTGCAGCAAGGAATGCTCCTGGAGCAGGGCAGCTGCTTTGTCCATGCCTGAAGCTACACATGGAAGGAGAAGCATGAGCTGGGCCCTAGAAACAGGCACCAGGTTGGATCAGGGTGCAGCTCCAGGGGCTGGGCTGAGCTGGAAGCCAGCAGAGATAACATCAGCCTGTTTACAACGGGAATAGTAAAAGAAGAGATATGAGTAACAGTAATAAAGATGAAAGTGCCTGGCAGCTGTGTCTGTGGTCTCAACTTCGAGCTATTTTAAGATTTTGTTTTGCTATCATCGTGTTTTGAATTGTTTCACTCCACAAACAAATTTTGTGTAAAACGACCCTATTTTTAACAGTCTGTTTACAGCCGATAAGATCTCCAGCAAAACAACACCTCATTCGCAGGCTCCTTTTGACTCAGAAAACAAACACTTTAATGAGGCCGAGGAGGCTGTAGCTGAACGGGTGAGAAACCCCTTCCCCACCCACAGCCAGCATTCCCCATCTGCAGTGCTGGGCTGGAAGGCGAGTCAGGGAAGCTGGAATCTGGCAATCCCGGTCATCCAGCTGCAGATCCTCGGGCTGGATCAGCAGAGCTGCCCAAGTCCTGAACACCTGAACAGCACGTATCCCCCGACTTCACCAGCTAATCACTAAGAGCCAAAACCCGAGGCAGGATGCAGGAACATGGGCAACCTCCAGGGAATGCTGAGATATTTGCACCTATCAGGGTCTACTCACTCCCTCAAACACCAAAGAGATTATTATTGTCATGGCTGGTGCTACAAGGAGCCTTTGCACAAAAATATGTTTCATCCACAGAGAGTTTTTAGCATAATCTAATAACAGCAATAATTATCATTATTGCAGCACATAACAGTGTTCAACCTGTACTAACCCCCCACAGATGACAACTAACCTGGGAGAGGCTGGTCCCTCTCTTGCCTTGAACTCCCAAGTATACATGGGAGACAGATGTGATGAATGCACTGTTTACTGCAGGAGAAAAGCTGATGGCCACTGCCTGATCCAATTCCTGTCCAAGCTTCTGGAGTCTCCTCATCCTTGGGGAGCTTTGGGCCATTCTTTGACTTAATGATGGTGAATGGAAAAATCCCATCTGGACATTTTCTAATAGTTTTGTCTCCCAAGGATAAACCGTAAATCCCTAAAATATAGCAGAGGGCTGGTTGACTGTGGGGCAGAATTCAAAGCTGGGCAACACTACATTGAATTCCACCTAAGCCACGTGTAGGTGCACTGACCAAAGGATGGGAAAAGTTTCCCAAACCCGACATGTTCAGGCCCAGCCACAAGCACCAGAACACTCCTGCAGTCACGCGAATGCAACCCACGAGTATGGGAAAGTGGGGAGTGCTCTGGAGCCAGCACAGCCCAGACACCCTCACCAATACCTGCCCCTCTCAGCTTGTTTTCAATGCAGTTGGCTCTGTCTCATCGAAAAATGACTATTCTTTCCACATACAGTACGAGGTGCAGGAAGCCACACAAGATCTTATCTGCAAGGGCATGTGCACTAGGGTGGTGTCTGCACTGACAATTTCTGCAATTTTCCCACGGTGGGGTTCGCAGCAGAGGAATTACCTCGTGCATGAGAACTGCTTGGAGTGCTGAGGCAGGACAGACACCAGTGGTTGCTGATGACTCCTGCTCTTGGCTCTGCTGCAAGCGAGCTGGGACACCACAAATGCAGATATGTCTGTGCCTGACTGAGTGCACCATTTCTGAACACACAGTGAGGGAATTTCTGAAAACCCAAAGAATAAACTAAACAACAGAAGGAGACTTTGCAAAGGAGGAACCAACATCAACTCCAAGAAAATCACAGTGATCAAAGACTGGATAGTGGCATAAATAATTGAGTAAAAGGCACACCAGTTATTAATCATTTGGCACATCTGTTTTGTGTTTTGGAACTACTCATTTCAAACTTGAGGCTAATCAGCTTTGCTGAGCTCTCAGAGTGCATCACTGCACAGTGGATGACATCAGGTTTGATAGTTGATTGCTTCCTGCTCAAAGGGCACTTCATACACAGCTGGCTGTTGGAAGGTCTGCAGAAACCAGGGAAACAAGACATTCCTCAGGTCAACACTCAAGAGACCAGGAAAAGGTGAGACCATCAACATGGAGCAGTGACAGGTTGTTTATTCCCAGCCAAAGAATTTGAGCTAGAAGGAGAGAAGTACAAGTCCAGGTTGGGAATATGCACAGGTGAATGGAAGAGGGAACTGAAGCCAACCCTCTCTGATTTGTGTCCCCCAGGTCACTCAGCAGTTTTAGATGGGGTTTAACTGCTTGGCTCATTCTCTGAGCATTGCCCACCTCCACCAGACCCAGACTCTGCACAGCTGGATCTGCTGCACATTCCCAGGGCTGTCCCAGAGCCCAGAAATTCTGGCAGTAGGAGCAGAACTCTAGTGTCTCATTTATGACTCCCAGCAACACTGAAGCTCCTTCCCCAGCATTCCTCAGGTACAGCCCAGGGCAGAATGGCTCTGGAGGCTGGGGAGGGAAGCAGTGGCCCATGGCCCAAAGGCTGGCTTCCTCTGCTCCAGACAGGCATCACTGGGCAGGCAAAGTGCCACTACAGCTGTCCTTTAGCAGCAGGGTATGTTCAGAGGAAAAAGGGGTGGATACTGAAACACCACCATCTTTACAGGAGAAACAACTGCTGTAAAATTTTCCTTGGGCTTCTTAGCCAATATAGTTCATAATTTAAAGAAAAAAGGAAATACAAATGCACACACTTTAAAATATAGTAAGAGCTGAACAAGTCTTTGTATAATTAAGGTGGTGAATGGAGATAAGAAGCAATATCAGAGACGTTTTCCCTGGCCGGAGAACAGCTCAGAAAAAGCCAGAGTGAAGAAATCCAAAATCTGATTATCCATTAATGTGCTCAATCAATGCTAACACTGATCTCTACTGACAGATCTGCAAAGATACACGTGTATAGTCCAGCACCATGGATGCAGTATGGCTACACCAACACCCCTGACTCTTCAGAACATCCCTGCACTGAAACTGAAGGGCATGATGGGGATTGAACTCTCCATTTTTACACTTCTGAGTATTTGTGCTCCTTTAAGTTTAACTCTGGTCAATCACCCTTTCTATTATGTCTGTAGCAGTACTGCTGACAAAAACTTGCAATTCTGTGTCTACACAGCTTTTTTTCTGGGTACTCGAACATATTTTATGTCAAATTTTAACTGAACTCTACCAGATAATCCACATTATCTTAATTGAAAGAGCAAACATTAACCAAATTTAACATACAAGCCTTCATTATTTCTAGAAATTGGTGGATAAAACATCAGAAAAAAAAATACTCTGCTTTAGAAAACAGATAAATCTGAATGGACAGCAACTAAAAATCCTGCTAAAAATAAAATATTACTGGCTTCATCCAATATTCTTGTTTAAGAATCAAAGTGATGAAGGGGAGAGAAACTCTGTGAATCACTGACAGAGAGGCTGGAGTGGGAGGTCTCTCAGGCCCAGGAATATTTCTGGTTGTCAGAGGCTAAAAAGATTATTTATTGTTTCCTTCCTAAACCCAGCTCCACTGCCACCTGTTCAGAATTTACTATAAAGCTGTTAAACAAGATGAGAACTTTGATGCTGACTGTGAAAACAAGTTTCACTGTATCTGACCCGAGCAGCACTCACTGCTGATCCAGAAGCAAAGGAATTTGATTTTTTTCTTTAAGCACAGCTATCTTTTTACCTTTATAAGCTGTTTAAAAAATGTAAATAAAATAACTCAGTGGACAATAGAGGGCATTCATCCCCCAGAAAGACAGCCGCCACCCTTAGACATGAAATATCGCAGCACATTAAGTCATGAGACCCCGCTAATCAAAGCTGACAGGGCCCTGAATGTGATTTCTGCTGAGACTTAGCGATATCATGGGGCACTGAAGCATGCACAGCCTGCCAGACTGCCCCTGTTCATGTGACAATGGCTTTTATTCCCCAAAGGGGCCTGCGAGTGACAAGAGTCCCCTTTGTCTCCAGGCTCCCGCATTCGCAGTGCAAGAGAGGTTCATTCAAGCAGCCCCAGACACTCTTTGAAAGGCTGAAGTGTAACATAAGATGACCATGAAACACTAGCTTGCCTTCTGCCTACCCCTCATTCTTCTCTAGCACAGCCTGGCCTATTCAGGGCCTCTCGTAGCCCCGCTCACTCTGCATTACCCCCGGTCTGCTGAATCTCAGCATTGTCCTACGGGCACCCAGTACCCTTCCCACACCAAATAGGGTGCCCTTCCCACACCAAACCTGGTGTCCTTCCCACACCAAACCAGGGTGTCCTTCCCACACCAAAACAGGGTGCCCTTCCCAGACCAAATAGGGTGCCCTTCCCACACCAAAACACCCAGTGCCCTTCCCTCACCAAATCCATCCAGAGTTCTTGCACCACTTCCACTGGCACCCAAGTGTCCTTCCCACACCAGAACCACTCAGCACTCTTCCCACACACACCATATCCACCAGCACCCAGAACCCTTCCCACACCAAATCCACCCACTGCTCTTCTCACATCAAATCCACTGGTACCCATTGTCCTTCCCACAGCACATCCATGCAGAGATCTCCTCACACAGCATTCATACAAGGCCCTTCACACAGCACATCCTCCTGCACACAGCTCCCTTCCCACATGGTGCTCCCTTCCCACACTGCATCCGCCCCGCAGCACACCTGGGCTCTGGCACCTCTGGCACAGCCCAGGTCGAGGGTAGCACGGAGTCATGGCTGGCTTTGGGGCCTTCTGGGAAGGGGACAAGGCTGCTGTGCTTCACTGGAACTCCCTGAGCAGGAATGCTGAACCCTCCCATCTCCCCATGCCATGGGGGCCACGATGAACAGAGCTGGGAGCCCCTCGCCCCATTCAAAGCTCTCACTGTTCAGTCACAAAAGAAAGATAAAATGCCACACAGCCCAGACACCTCAAAAGCCAGTTCCACATCCCTGCTTTTCCCCAGCTCCCAGTATCTGCCTGTTTCCCCGCATCCCGGGAACACAGTGCCATCCGCTGGCGCTGCTCCCCTGCAGGTGCCTCCCCAGCACAGCCCTTAACAGCTGCTAAACCAGAACCATCCCCTCCACCTGTCCCCAGTCCCCTCTCCTGTGCTCTGTGCCAGCACTGCCCCAAGCCCCGGGCTCAGCCTCCCACCAGCTCCCCCAAATCCAGGCGTATGGGAGGGACAGAGGTGTTTCAGCAACAAACAACTGCCACGGACATCCACAGGGATCTGGGATCTCACTTTCCAAAGGTAACATTCTCCAAAACCTTCATGAGGGAAAGAAGCCTTAACTCTCAGGGCAGAGGACATTCATGGTTTGCACACCACAGACAAAGGAAATAACCTGCTGTAGAATAAATCACAGAACCCCAGACTGGTTTGGGTTAGAAAGGCCCTGCAAGCCCATCCAGTTCCATCCCCTTCCATGGGCAGAGACAGCTTCCACTGTCCCAGGCTGCTCCAAGCCCCAGTGTCCAACCTGGCCTTGGACACTGCCAGGGATCCAGGGGCAGCCACAGCTGCTCTGTGCCAGGGCCTCCTCACCCTCACAGGAGGGGATTTCCTCCCAATATCCCATCTAACTTTCTCCTCTCTTAACCTAAAATAGTTGCCCTTGTGCTATCACTATCTGCCCATGAAAAATGTCATCTCCCTCTACTTGATAAGCCCTTTTAAGTACTGAACTGTAAAATGCCTTGTGTTTTATTGCAAATACAGCAAGAAAATAAAGAATGACAGTCAAGATTTGTATGGATTTCTGTCCTTTCAGGAGAGACTGAAGAGCCAACAATCCTACATCTGAGTCTGCTTCACTGCCCCAGCTGAAAGATGAGGAAGAGCAGGACAGATGTACAGCCAGAGCCACTGTAATGCTCAGAGCCTCCGCTCCACATTGTTTGGGGTTACTCTGACTTAGGTATGTTCAGTCCCCAGGGGCAGTAAAAGACTTCCTGTTACTTTTGAAGAGAATTCTATTCATCCTTCTGGTAACAATAGAAAGCTAGAAGAAAGCTATGGCTGAGAGTGAGGAGCTGTTGAGGTTTCCTGTTCTTCACACTGAGAATGAGCAGTAAATGAGCTCTGCTGTGAAAGGAAAGCCAGAACAACAATTCCATCAAAGAAATCTAGAGCTTTCCAAAGCTGGATCTAAAAAGAAGTGTATTTCTAATGAAAACAACAAGTATCTTTGGAATGAACCTAAAAATCTCACTTGAATATAATCAAATAAGACATTTCTGTTGAAATTGTCAAATATTCACATTCAAAAACTTTTTGAGCACAAGACTAAGTCTCAAGCAGCTACTGAGGAACCAAATACAAAATACCTTTGTTTCAGTATTGAAAGAAATGAACAAGAATGGGATTCCAGGATGCCACCTAGGAATTCAGCTTTACTGAAGAACAGGATTTTAAGAATGCTATTTGAGTTTTACTTTTGCTAAACAAGGTCAAGTTGTTATACACCACCAACCATGCTTCTGGGAGAAAAACAAACCCTTTTGCCTTTAAAAGAGAAAGATCACAGAATGGTTGGGAGGGACCCTCAAGACCATTCAGTTCCACCCCCTGTCATGGGCAGGGACACCTTCCACTACCCCAGGTTGCTCCTAGTCCAATCAACCTGGCTTAGAACAATTCCAGAATGGAGTAGCCATGTTGGAGATGCTGTAGTGCTGTAGAAAAGGGTAAAGCACACAAGATCCTGGGTGTGGTGAACTCCTGCCTGTGTCAACTACCCAGATACACAGATACAGGACATGTTACACACTTGGAATATGAGCCTCAGTGGTAAAGAGGCTTCAAAACTCCTCCAACTGAGACCTGAGGTTGGGGCAATCACATGGGACCAGTGAGGTTTTCCAAGCCCTCTGGCTGCAGGTGGCTGGAGATAGCACAGCAGGTCTATGACCAAGGACTAAAATCCCTTTTTTTTCTTGCTAAGGACAAGGAAAACAAAAAAGAACACAATCATCCCCTTAAATTCTCCAAATTAAAGCCTATTAAGCTGTTACTTTCACAGGTCAGCACAGGAGTGGAGGGAGGATTCCCTGGTATTCTGTCCTCAGTCAGCAGAAAAGCTGAGGTTGAGCCCAGGCTGCTCCTGTACATGGGAAGAGCACGTTAAACTGCAGCATTCACAGCATGCAGCTGCTGGGATGAAATGGAATTCACATTGAAATGCATCCAAAAAAAAGGACACAGACATTCACAGAGAACTGGCAAGGTAAATTTATTTGAAAGACATGACCCACCTCTTTGTAATTGCCCTGGAGATAAAGATGACTGACATGTTCAAGCAAACAATTCCGGTCTGCTGTGTGGAGCTGGTAAATGCTAATCAGGGGGTCAAGCAGATTAGCTGGGCACTGGGAGAGCATTCCGAGCACACGCCCCTGCAGCTTCTTCAGCTTGGTGCCAGACTTCAAAAAACAACAAAAAACAATCAAACACAGGTTTGGTAAAGATGGCTGCGATTCAACAGTGGTTGCAAATGCAGCTTGTTTAAAACAGAGCAAGCAAATTCCTCTGGAAGGGATTCTCCAATTTCCCCATGGAGTCTGCAGGCAGAAATCAGAACAATATGATACACATTTTTTCACAGCACCCACTTTAAGAACATAAAATCTTTGTGGGGTAATTCTGGAGAAGGCATAGGACGTTGTGTAAAAGTAAAATCTGAAACCGGAAAAATGCCCTCTGTGCTAACAGAGCTCTTCAGAAATTCTCCCCTCTAGTTCCCAGCACAAAATCTCTGAATCCAGCGACTCCCCTCCAGGGAGATCTCACCTATCAGTCATAAGAATTCTATTTTCATTCCCAGGCTTGCTGCTGGGTGCATGAAGGGTAGGGAAAGCAAAAGCACTATCAAAAGATACACAGACACAGGTATTAATCCTTGTGTTCCCACGTGATCATTCACTCATGACACAGGGATTTCAGTGCCAGTAGCACTTCACTACACTTTGCCCATCCTGTGATGGAAGAGCTCAACATCTAACCAGAGCCATTTGGAAAAATGGGAAAGGAAGCAACACAAATATAAAAGTATCCTGCTGTTCAGAGCCAAAAGCTTACAGAAAAATCTCAGTAGGTCAGAATATCTGAGGGCAGATGGAATGGTAAACATTAGGACATAAAATCTGATGACCCAACTTTACAGAACTAATCATTCAGCTGCTGAAAAGGCAGGCTGTTCCCATTTTCTGCATTCCCACCATATGGCAGGAATTAAGCAATCCTACAGTAACTGGCTTCTATTTGCAGAGCTGGAAGAACACACAGAGCAGATTTCTGCAACTGGGTTTCTCCTGACAGCAGGGATGTGGGTTCCAGTGGGAGAGCCTCCAGCCGGGAAAGACTGCAAGAGCAACGCTCAATCAAAGTGGTTTGATCTGGAGAGATGGAAGTCCCAACTTTGGAGGGGAAACAGCTCTGGCAGCATAGCTCCCAATATGATTTCATTTTCAGGCCAGGCATGCCACAGATAACAATATCTCACTGTGAGTTTCACATCTTGTCACACTCTGTATAAGGCTACAGAGAAGATACTGAACTTTGGAATAAAGTGAAATTAGAGATACTTGAGGAACATTAAAATCAATTACTCTCTCCTCTCTCCCAGCTCTCTTGGCTTTCTCTTTTTCTAACCTGTGGGACAGCAGGATGCGTTTTTATCCAAAGCTGCAGTTCCGTGGTGATGCAATACCCCAGGGAATGCCCTTTCCCCTTCCAATCACTGCTGCTCTCCAGCATGGCCAGGAGTCCTGCCAAAGGGTCCTCCAGTCTGGCAAAGCCCCGCCTGATTTCTTCCTTGAGCTGCCGAGATACAAAACCACATTGTCATGTACAAAAAGATTAGTGAATCCTCCCTTCCCCCAGCTGAACACAAAGCTTTATTTTTTAAAATTTAATCTATTCAGAGAGGTAACTGTTGCTATTCAGCCACCATCCGCGCCTCCAGTGACTTTTCATGTCATTACAGATTCCTTCATGGCTCACTGCACCTCAAACCCAATGGGAAAAGCAGCAATTGTCCACACTAATTATCCCATAAAGACAGAGAAGTTGTTCTGTGGGGCGGACAAAGGGGCTTGGGATTTGGGGGAGGGGGAGAAAAGAAGTGAGCTGGTGAGAGGGGTGTTATTGGGAAAATGGCAATATTGAAGGTAGAGAAGTGGGCTCAAAATCTTCTGATCTTCTAAGATACCTACAAGTAGAACTCCTCCTCATGGCTACACCACAAACCTGCATATTTGACCTTATGCCCACTTCAGCCACAATAGTGCCCCTAATTGGAATATTTGGGAGTCTCAAAATAGTTTGGATTTTACACTCAAAGTGAATGAAATATCTGAGTTCACATTCTGTGAGATTGTCATCCTCCAAATCTGTGCTCCTTCCCCCAAAGCTCCCTGAGCACCTCCTGCCCACTGCACACCTCCATGAGCTTAAAGGCCCCACAATGGGGCTCAGAACATGGGAAAACTCCACGCCATAAATCTCAGAAACCCCGGGGTGATGTGTTTAGAAATGTGAAGGAATTGGACCCTCACTTTGTGAATGTTAATAGGCTACTTACTACCCATCTGGTAGAAGTGATAAATTAGCAGTACTGAGCAATATCTCTATAATGTTTACATTAGAAGTAGTTTCCAGGGAGCTGGGAGGGTTGGCAGGGTGAGGAAGTGGCATCCTCAGTACCCACACAGGACCTCTCACTGCATGGTACATCATCAGCGTGGAGCAGGGCGAGAGCAGAGACAGAAAACAAGAAATCGCTGAGACCAGCTGCTCTCTTTCTTTTCTGGCTAAAAAGGCAAATCCAAAAGATGCTCATTCCTGCTACAGCTAGGAATGTACTTGTAATTTACTGGATTTCAAGGCCCCATTTGGAGCTTCCAGTCGAAACTATAAAGTTTGAAGAACGACATGGAAAACAAAATATCATCTACAGAAAAACTGCCAATTAATTTTTTCTTTTTTTATTCATCAACAATATTTACTGGAAGACAGTTGTTTTCCAGAGTGTCTTTCATGTCTGGAAAACCCACAGAACCTATGGTTTATGACAGAAACTGTTTCTTTCTCATCAGGCTATCAAAGGCATTGTGAAAAAGTTGATGACTAACGGAGATGGGACCTTAGATAAGAGATTTCTCCCTCTAAGTTATTTTCCCTGTGGCAAGAGTTTGCAATGTTAAACACAGGGCTCCAGCTTTGCTGGGAGATGCAGCAGAAGGCAAAGATGAGCTCTGATCCAACCACAAACATCCAATACAACAGCCAAAGGAAAACAAAGCAACTCGCCAACTCCACTGCACTGTTTGGAAATGGCTTTTTACCCCCCCCAAGCCCCCCTTCAGCACATTTGGAGCTTCCACCACCCCACTCAGCTCCTCCTTGGGCTGGAGTCTGAGCCTGGGCTCTGGCAGGATGGGCTCCAGCAGACACCAGATCCTGCTGGCACAGGCAGAGCAGCTCCTGGCACTGACACCTTCACCAGCAGCACAAAATGTGCTCATCTGCACTGAGTCTGGCCTTCCTACCAGTGAGACTGTGATGAGCTGGGAAAAAGCCTCCTTCCAAACCCAGGAAGCCTTCAGCCATGGCATCTGTAGTCTGAGGGGGAAAAGCAAAGAACAAAAAGGGCACGAGACACCTAAATCAGAGAGGAAAGAGTGCTGTGCTGCTTGGCTTGTCCCTCTGCCAGAGGGGGACTCCTCTCAAACTCTTTTTGCAATTGCCATTTCCATTTCAATTGATTCCCATGGCAGGGAATGGTCCTTGGGGAATTTCTACAGCCTGACAGATCATGGGAATAGGAAAATGTTGCTGGATGCTCAAACTACACACTCCTTTATTCAGCTTCGGTCCCCTGCTTCTAGTCCCACAGCTCTGGGCAGTCTTCTGATGCTTCCTGGTTATTCCCAAACTGTCATTCCTATGTAGGAAATGACCATTTATTATACCCATTCCAGATCTGGGGTCGTGTCCTGGCAGACACATTCCTGCCCATGGTCACTGATTGGAGACCAATGGGCTGATTTACCCCAGCTCATGGACAGTACTGACCTACAGGCATACAGTGAGAGGCAGAGAAGCTCCTGCCACTTACCTGGCAGTGGGGCAGGCTGAGCTGGATTCAAGTCAACTTATCTCAGTTACTGGGGCTGCACATCTGGGTGGCAACAGCAGCACAACCCACCTGAGCTGCACACAGAGGGCAGAGCAGCCCAGACCCTCAAAATAAAGTCTACATTTTCTGTGGGTGCACAGCCTGGGGCATGGATCAGCCCATCCTGGTGGCAGAATGATGAGCACGAGTCAGAACCCACTGGGACATTCCTGCTGTGTCTCCCCAGAGCATCTGGACTCACCACAGCCCTACCCCTTACTCCAGAAAGGCTTTCCTTGGGCACCCTCCAGGCTGAGAAATATCCTCCTGCCTCCACCTGCAAACCCCACTGGGGACCTGCAAAGCCCAGGTGCCACTGGGATGACCAACAGGAGAAAGATGTGGAGATGTATGAATGAATCTAAAGGAGACCACTAAGTTGGTCTGAGGGCTGGAGCCCCTCTGCTCTGGAGCCAGGCTGGGAGAGCTGGAGGTGTTCACCTGGACAACAGAAAACTGCAGGGAGAGCTCAGAGGCACTTCCAGTACCTAACGGGGCTCCAGGAGAGCTGGAGAGGGACTGGGGACAAGGGATGGAGGGACAGGACACAGGGAATGGCTCCCACTGCCAGAGGGCAGGGCTGGATGGGATATTGGGCAGGAATTGTTCCCTGGCAGGGTGGGCAGGGCTGGCACAGGGTGCCCAGAGCAGCTGTGGCTGCCCCTGGATCCCTGGCAGTGCCCAACGCCAGGCTGGACACTGGGGCTGGAGCAGCCTGGGGCAGTGGGAGGTGTCCCTGCCACGGCAGGGGTGGCACTGGATGAACTTTAAATTCCTTCCCAACCTAAACCAGTCTGGGATTCCATGGCTTGAGGGGATCCTGCAGCTTTTCTGCCCCCAGCAGAATACTGCAGTGCTCTCTGCCAAAGGACACGTCCATGAGAGGCTTTGTCTTTTCCAGAGTGTTTTTCTTCCCAATCCACATACATATCCCAGGGTACCCAGTGCACAGATTTTGATGATTTCTCTTTCCTGCTATTGTTTTGTGGGATTAACTGCCCTCCAGACCTAAATGATAATATTTTTTTTCCTCCAACTCTAACAAAACTTAATGGAAAGCTCAAGTCTTCAGAGTTGCTGAGCTCAAGTCTCCACCAGTGACTGATCATTTGGAAAGCCACCTCTCACACTGGGTTTCCAGTTGTTTATTCCAGCTGGCAACCACAGACTACCAGTAATGGAAAGTCTAAGACCAGCAGCCCAGGACAGTGACTAAGCACTGCAGACACCCAGGATGGAGCACGTCCACCAGGTCCTTAGCCACGTTGGCCACTCCACACAGGACATGCTCCACGTGGTTCTGTGGGAGCTGAAGGGCTCTGTGCCTTCTAGAAAAGGAACCATCTCACTTCTGAACCTGCCTGAGCAGCACAGAGCACATGGAAAACTCACCCCTCAGCTGATGCATCTGCTGGTTTTGTTAGTTTTCAAGCTTCCAAACTTAGATGAAATATATTTTACTGCCTATGAAAAATCTCAAGAGCCCATAGATTGCTGTATAAAAATACAGCACTTATTTTAGACAGCAGTGTAAATTGCATTCACCACTCTTAAAGGCAAAAACAAACCAAATCAGGAAAAAAAAAAGAACACTGCAAATATGAAAGCTGTGATATATCCACTTGACAAAAAGCACTTCTCTATCAAGTTCAACTTTCAATTTTTTCACCTACTAGCAATATTCTTCCCCCTCCCCCCAAGATCCTCCATTTAATGGACAAAAAGGGTTCTTAAAACGAAACAAAAGCAACTTCGATTTTCTTTCTTTCTGTAACTCAGCCCTGGAAACTCCAGTTCTTTTCTGGGAGCCCCTGAGCTGCTCCTCATCACAAAGCTACCTTTTCTTTTCACTTGTAGCTGCAAATGCAGAGGCTCTTCCCCTGAGTGCTGGAATGAAAGCAGCCCTGAAGGATGGCGGGTCTGACATGAGCGTCCTGTGCCTGGACATGCTTTGGATCCAGAGGAACTGCTGTGTGCAGGGCTCAGCCTTACCTTCCCCAGCTCTTGCTTTGTCCAGAGAAGCTGAAGGGTTTTCAGCAGCAGGAGTGGGTCCTGGCCTGAAGGAGGGGGAAGAGAGAGAG
Organism: Toxostoma redivivum; assembly: GCA_013397375.1. Classification (NCBI taxonomy): domain Eukaryota; kingdom Metazoa; phylum Chordata; class Aves; order Passeriformes; family Mimidae; genus Toxostoma; species Toxostoma redivivum. The sequence continues at coordinate 90,693 of VXBI01013977.1, read as the reverse complement.
AAAAGGAGGGAGAAAAACAAAACAAAATAAAACAGATTTATTTGCTCTGCAGAGACAGCCCAGGCATTGTTTCACCCCAGAGAAATCAGCTACTCCATGCTGGAAACCACCAAGCTCCAACTGCCAGTCAGGATTAGTGTGTAAAACCCTGCACTCTGAAATCCAAACAAAATCACAGCCAGCAGCCAGGTACGGCTTTAACTCAGCACCCTGTGGGCTCCTGCACTCCAAAGCTGTGCTGCTGCAGCTCCAGCCCAGTCCTGCTGCTGCTCCATGCCCTGCCCACTCCCACCCTTCCCACTGGAAACCAAAGGCTCCTGGAAGAGCCAGCACCTTGCACAGGTCAGGAGGGATGATCAGCACAGGAGTTTTTCATGCATGGCTCTGCAGTGGGAGCTCTTGGCCAGCTGGGGATGGAGGAGGGAGAGGGTGACTTTGGGCCAGAACAGGGACCTGGATGTGCTCAGGGGTGCTGCCCTGCCAGGCTGGACAACAATGGGGCTGCAGTGGGATTCAGGCTAGAGGGTACCTGAGGAAGAGGGAAGATGAAAGGCTGCTGTGATGTGTGGCAAGGCTAACCCAAGAGGGATAAAATATTTCAAAAGAAGGTTATTTGGAATTTTCCTCTTACTTTTCGCCTAGTTATTGCAGAACTTGCATTCAGTTGTTCTTTTGTGTGCTATCATTCCTCATACAGTCATTCATCATACCATTATTCATCATACCAGTATTCATCACACCAGTACTTCTAAAGCAATTGTTTAGGAATATTTCATTTTAAAAGCAACAACGTGTTTGATATCTGATTTTACCTAATTCACAGTCATTTACTTATGAAACCACAACACAAAATATTCTGAATGAAAATAATCTGCAGCATCAACAGTTTAAAAGTCAAGAATGAATTTAAAAATCTGAATGAACTCTCCAAAACCACTCCTTTTAATGCACCTCCTCTTATGTTTTCATACAGCCAAAAGAAAAATGTTAAACTGAAAAGGAAACTTCCTTTTAATCACCTTCTGTGTTTTACAATTCCTAAAGAGCTCATTTCCAAATGCTAGATTTCATGCTCAGCATCCCATCACACTTCATATTTCAGGTCACAAAAAACTCCTTCAGCTGTGAAAGGCTCTACCTCATCCAGCTGAACTCTGAGGCACCGCATTCATAAAATATTTGAAGTAGCAAGCTGATTACTGGTTGAGCCAAGAGCATGATAATATTCCAATTATCCACTAACCTCTGGGAAACACCAGCCAAATTAAAAATGCCACATTTACAATTCACAAGATAATATTTTCTCTCATCTCCGGTTGTTCTGAAATGTTGAGCTCTCCAAACACTGGCTGTTCTCAGCTACTGCTCCTCCTTTGGAAAAAGAAAAGGCTCTTTTTACACCAAAACAGAAGAAAAGCCAGATCCCTTCTCCTCAGTAAATTAGCAAATTACAGTCAAATTCAGTCCATGTGTGTATGTGTATCTGCACACTCTCCTCTTGGCCTGACTCCCAAAGAAATTTATACACACACAGGGAAAAAAAAGAGAATGCAACGCAGTGTGTAACTAAATACACTGTAAATCTGAGCTGTAATTAACGCAGAGGACAGGCTGGAATGATACAGGAAATGAGAGCAGTTAGGAGAGCAATGTTTCACTTCAGATGCAACCAATAATTCAACTTGTTAAAAGCTTTCTAAACCTCAATCAACAAACCCAGCCCTTTTCATACTGTTTCCTACCTTACCTCCCTACCACTGAAACCCGAGCTGATACAGCCAGAGGAAAACATCTCTGCAGTCAGTTTTAACTAGGTCAGTGGTGCCAGCGTGGCACTGAGCAGCCACAGGTACACAGGGACACCTTCCTGGCCATACAGCTAAGCTCTGAACACACCCAGAGCTGGGTTATTTCCACAGAGCACCCCTGGAGCATGGCATCCACTCTGGGCTCCTCAGCACAGGAGGAACATGGACCTGGTGTACAGACTCCAGAGGAGAAGGCTCCAGTGAGACCTGAGAGCCCTTCCAGTGCCCAGAGGGACTCCAGGAGAGCTGGAGAGGGCCTTGGGACAAGGGATGGAGCAATAGGACAAGGGGGAATGGCTTCACAATGACATTGAGGGCAGGGACTGAACAAGAAGAGAAACTGAGAAATCTGCTGGTGTCTGCACAGGGCTGTCCCCTTCCTCACCTGGTGAGGCCTCTGGGAATCTAAGGATGCAGCACAGTCAGGGGCTAAACATAATAAAATAACACACAAGCAGCTGCTCCCAGAGCCAGACATAAACAGGAGAGCAAAGCCACCTTGTGCCCTTGTCTCATCCCACCAGAAGGAGAACACCGCAGCTCAGGCTGGACCTGGAGCTATTGCATCCAGTTACTCTCCAGATGAGACAGAAGATGGAAATGTGAAGGTCCACATCGTTTGGTCTCCTGAAAGAAATGAACAATTCATCTGCTCTGTCTCCTTTAGGACCTCTTTGGAGGACTGTCCTCCTCACGGTTCTCAGGAACCCCTAAAGAGTGATAAATGAGTGTCTTTGACATGGATAATTCATCAATAACTACTGGAGGGATACCACACAGGTACCTGCCCACCCAAATCCGAGGAGGAAGAAGAAATGCAGCAATAAACTAATGCCAGGACATCCACGGAAAACAACAGGACCATACAGGCAGTTTCATAAGCCTTCCAGAAAAACCTGGAGAGTGGGTGGCTGCTCCACACAGCAGGGAGCGAGGGAGAAGTACAAGGGAAGGAGGGATAAAGCAAAATGACTGAAAACCAAGTGGTCAGGACTGAACCACAAGTGCATCTGGGCTCAGCTCTGGACAAGAACAAGGCAAGGATGGAGCATGGTGGCCAGAAAAACCCCATCATTCCCACCCAGGACACCCGGAAGCTCCACTGGTAAAGATAACCTCAGTCCTGCAGAGTCCTACATCCTGAAGAGATATCCAGCCATTAGGAAAGGGCATTCAATGAGCAAAATAAAAACAAGGGTGCAAAACAGTAAAAAAACTCCAGTGTGGAAAGTCAGAGAACACCAGGCCTCCCTGCTCCAGATGTGAGCAGCTGAGAAGGGTTAGAAGACATGTCCCAGGTAGCTGAGCCCACCCAGTGCCTAGACTGAGCTCAAGAGAAAAGTGCTCAGTCTGACCCTTCACAGCTCCAAAAAATGGGGTTGTAGACCTTAAAACAGCTGGAAAAGCCTTGCCAAATCAAGGTTAGAGCACATTAGTGAAGACTGCAAAAAGACACATCTACACCCACGCCAACAAGACACAAAGAACTCAAGTTTTGGCACTGACAGTTTCTCCCAATAGCATGTTCCTGTTTTAAACATTTTACATTAATATATTTCCTTTGAACGTTTTTAATTCTGAAAATTAATGAGTTCTGCCCTGAACCTGAACCAAAATTGCAGGAGATGGTAAATCAAGTGTCTTCCAGTTCTCAAGATCTGTGGTTACATTTCAAAACCATATAAACCACAAGGCTTATATTTTTGAGTTAGAAAAGTGCCCTTGAGGAAAGCCATAAACTACTTTCTGTTCATTCTCTCAATTTCCTTTATGCATCCTTTACTCAAACCCTGCTGTGATCACAACAAAAGCAGCGCCCAGGGGCTGGTGAGGTAAGCACTGGATTTGCTGGTAAGGTTTGCAGTGGTGTCCTTGCAAAATTCTGCTGCATTATTCACCAGTGCAGCTAAAACGCCCTGGCAAGAGGCATTTGACTGAGCCTTCTTGTGTGTCTTGCCTGAAGAAAGGGTGACATCCAACCCCAGAAGAGGAATTTCCTAAGGAAAAAACCTCCTGACACTTTCTCTTTGGGCCCAAAGCCATTAAATGCCTTGTGGCCCAAAACCTGGAAGAATTACAGTCAGCAGAAGAAAGTATATTGAATGAAAAAAAAACCAACCCCAAAGAAGGTGGAAAAAGTGAGTGAAATGCAGGGTCACAGCCCCTAAATGATCACAGCTGAAAGTCATGGACAGGAAAAGTCAAGAACAAAATGTTAATAATGAATCACCAATTTATGGAATCACAGAATCTCCTGAGCTGGAGGGACCCACCAGGATCACCCAGTGCAGCTCCTGTTCCTGCCCAGACCCCCCAACAATCCCAGCCTGTCCATCCCTGGCAGCTCCTGGAGCTCTGGCAGCCTCGGGGCCGTGCCCATTCCCTGGGGAGCCTGGGCAGTGCCCAGCACCCTCTGGGGGAAGAACCTTGCCCTGATCTCCAGCCTGAGCCTGCCCTGGCTCAGCTCCAGCCCTTCCCTGGCTCCTGTCCCTGTCACAGAGCAGAGATCAGGCTGTCCCTCTGCTGCCCTACAATGATTATGTTTTCTTTAGGCAGCCAGCTTGTCCCTCTGTCCTGCAAGTTAACAGAATTTTAATAAATGTTTAATGGAATATCCAACAAATTCAACCCACACAGTAAACAAACAGTGAATTTTTACTATTACTTATTGTTTAGTGTGCCTTCTGCCTCAATAAATCCCTGGAATCTGTTCTCAGTGAAAACTCCTGTTTATTTCAACATATCTTTGAAAGGTAGTTCTGAAAGGAAAATTAAAATTCAAGGTATTTCCATGTCCCTCTTAGGGCAGGTAGCCCGTTTGGGCTTTAAAACTCCAATACCTCAATGAAGGCAATGCATGAGCTGGGGGTTTGGGTGAGCAGAAGCATTCACCCTGCTCCTGCTCCAGCAGCATGAGGGGCACACCCACTCTGAGTCAATTAAATTGAAGCTGAGGACAAACAAATTGTGTGCTATGGATGAATTAATCAAAGTCTCTTATCCAAACCTAGTTTGTCCCAATTTTGTTCAGAAGTGGCTACAGCTCACCAAGTGTGTGCTGGTTTTGCAGAGGAACGGGCACAGAAATAATATCACTTAGATGGAGCAAAAATGAATGGATACATTTTCTAGTGCCCAAATCTGAATCTCTGAGGACAAGCGGATCTAATTAAAAAGGTACAAAATTCCTCTGTAGAAACCCACAGATTGTAACACCTTCCAGGTGTTCATGCTGTGCCTCCCTTTAATGAGCACATGTAACATAAATAAACCTTTCAGTTTATTATTATGAGGAGTCAGCACTTGGTGATTGATCCCAATCTCCACTGACTGCAGTGATGAGTCCACCACTAAAGACTGAAAGCAGCCAGAGGTGTTCCCTGCACTGCTCAGGTAGCAGTGCCTGCAGGGACAGGGAATGCTGCCAGAAAAGGCTGCTCCATTGAATCCAACGGAGCCAAATTTACAAGAGGATCAGATGTCACGAAACTATTTAATTTCAAAAACAATACACTGCTCTGCTTTACCACCATTTCCAGAGCTCCAACAAATACTGCTAAATGGTGCTAATTCTCTCCTCATCCCAACAAACCATTCCTTCACTGTGCCTCCCACAAAAGGCAAATGTGCTTGATAATGTCTAACTGTGCATTTAGCTGAACTCACACAGCAAGGAAATTAAGCAAGAAGACAGAGAGAGTCCTTCTTTATTTGGCCTTCTTTATTTGGCTCACTCCTGCCTTGGCTCAGTGTCCAGTTTCAGCTGCTGTTTTCTGATCCACAGAGCTTTGAACTCAGCTGCACCAAGCCCTTCACATCTTGGGAGGGAAGGAACCACACTAGTGACCACAGTCCTGAACTCCTCACATCACATACCTCCCCTGTAATTTTAACATTAAAGACACAGCCTTTTTGGAGGTCTGTGAGCCCAGGTTCACCAAGGCAAATAAAGGCATTTCTTACTTGTTCCTCCAGCTCTTCATCCACACATTTGGATTCCCCTTCTGCACTAATGCAATCAGTGGGAAGATCTACATCAGACAGGAGGGGAAAATATCCCAAAACACTCTGAGTTCCTCACTTGTAATCACCTGACTGTGAACATCAGCTCATTCTCAGTCACCAGAAACCTCATGTAAGATGAATGGTTCCACATTCATCAGCCAGTTGTTACTGCTCTGTTTCTCCAGCCCTGTGATGACAGCCACCTCCTCCTGTTTGCCAGGAGAGACACAAAGGCCCCTGCGGCCTCTCTACAGCAGAGGAAGATTCCCACAGCTGGGACTGGTACTGAAATAAAGGGGTCACATCACCTAACATACTGCCACAAGCTGGCCCAGGCATCACTGGGAACTGCAGAACCAATTTATGTTTTGTTCATTGGCTCCTGTGAAAAGTCAGCCCGGAGTGATTACCCCAGCCCATAATATTTTGTTTCACTTCAGGGAGGAGGTCAGTATCTAGAGGCTTATCTTTTTGTGGTTCTTTATTCTCTTCCAGACAGACCTGGTTTAATAGAAACCTCTAACTCAGTGATGCACCTTGCAAGGTATAGGCCAGCAATTCCTCCATGAGTCCCTGGTTTGCATCTACTCTGTTAATGTGCCAACATCCAATCACATACCACAGAATTAGTCCTACTGAATGTGTGTTCTCTAATATCCTTGCATAAGCTTATACCAAGCACACAACCACACAATGCCTGGGGCTCCATCTGGCTTTGCAGGCAATACTCATCTCATGTTCCTCATTTGGTTCCTCTAGACAAAAGCCAGAATTCCTCAGGTGCCATTAGCTGAGCCCACACTTTCCTGGGATCACTCTGTGAAGCCATACCTTGGTCTGTGCAGCTGACTACCCCATTATTGAAAAGCCAGAATTAGGAAATATGGTGGAGAATGAGGTGCACAGGCAGAACACGGAGAAACTGCCCTGCTGGAGAGGGACAAGGGAAATGAACAGTGTATTGAAAGCAAGAAAATTTTTCTAGAAAAGAAGCCAGCCTTTCTCAATGGAGACAAAAATCATTCTGTAACTAAGGGCAAGTGAGATCCTTTCCATTCTGAGAAATTTGAGTTATGAAAACATAATAGGAACCCTCAGCATTTGGCTGATACATGCTTGATTTCTAAGTGAGTCAGAAGTTCACATTCTTCTACTGCAGCCTCCCAACTGAAAACAATCCCCACACTTAAAGCACAAGAATAATAAAGCACGCATATGCTTCTTATAAAACAATCCTTACAAATAACCATGCCTTTTGTTTTCATAATGGCTAAAATTCATCATTTCCCCCCAAAAAGCACAGATCAAACGAACGGCACTCTCATTAAAAGAAAAGGCTCGCTTGGCTGAACACAACAGGCAATAAGACATTGCTCTCTTATTTTCTTAGTGCTTTTTGTCAATGGAGAGACTGGAGAGCTGCTCCCCAGGCTCTGTGGGGCAGGGCAGGCTCAGCACAGCCCCACCAGTGCTCCAAACAGGGTCTTTGCTCTCCCTCTCCCCACATCAGCCTGGAGAACATCCTCATTCCTCTCCCTCCCAGAGTGTAGAGACACCTGAGCAAAAATGTCACAGAATCCCAGACTGGTTTGGTTGGAAGGAACCCTAAAACCCATCCAGTGCCACCCCTACCATGGGCAAGGACACCTCCTACTGTCCCAGGCTGCTCCAGCCCCAGTGTCCAACCTGGCCTTGGGCACTGCCAGGGATCCAGGGGCAGCCACAGCTGCTCTGGGCACCCTGTGCCAGCCCTGCCCACCCTGCCAGGGAACAATTCCTGCCCAATATCCCATCCAGCCCTGCCCTCTGGCAGTGGGAGCCATTCCCTGTGTCCTGTCCCTCCATTCCTTGTCCCCAGTCCCTCTCCAGCTCTCCTGGAGCCCCTTCAGGCTCTGCCAGGGGCTCTGAGCTCTCCCTGGATCCTTCTCCTCTCCAGGTGAGCACCCCCAGCTCTCCCAGCTTGGCTCCAGAGCAGAGGGGCTCCAGCCCTTGGAGCCCCTGAGCTTGGTGGATCCTCATCCTCATCAAACCAGGGCTTGTACTCTTATATTCAAAACTGTTTTTGAACAAAACCCAAAGTTTCATCATACAGTTTTTCTTTTCCTTCAAAAATTCAGCCAGGCTACCCTTACTTTCTTTAGGCACCAGCTCCATGCATTTTTTTTAGCGATGAAGATAATTAGGTTTTGTTCCCATAAACCAGCTTAGTGTTGAGGGAAGGGTGAGGAGCGAGTCACCAAATTCCCAGAAGGAGGACAACAATCAGTGCTGTGGAATGAGGCCTTCCTCACATCCCACTGTCCTGCCAACCTTCTCAGGCTAGGAGCAGGAGGATCTGTCACAGCCAGGGTGCCAGTTAATATCCTTACACTGAGTTAATGGCACTTTCATAGCAATGGAAATTCACTTTAAAAACACCTAAAACAGCATTCCAGAAAACTAACCATTTCTTCTTTCAACCTTATCAATCCTGCAAAGGAGAAGAAAACTGATATTGTCCAGGATAAAAGGGGAAACTTCTTAATTATGTAAGAGACTGAGACTGCCAGGAACAGCAGCAGTCCCAGAGGACTTAAGTACAGGATGGGAAAGAATCTTCAGATCCAGAGTACTATCATACAGCTAAAATGATTACTATATTTTTGCCTCCAGACATTTCTGGAAATCCCCAAGTTCTAAACCTAACAACCTTTAACTGTGTATCCTAAGTAGTTTTATATTTAAAAACCCACCTGGTAATTCTAAAAAGCTGTAGTACATATTTTGAAGCCATCCAACTTTCTTCTGAGAACAGTAACAATAGCTTGATTCTTGTATAAAAGACATTCCCACATTTTCTTCTGCCAGTTCCTCACTTGAGCACATTTCAGCAGCACCACAGATGCTGAATGGGGGTAGGGCCTTTCCCTCCCCAAGGTCAGTGTGTATGGTGGTCATGGGCTGAGCCAGCCAGGCCCTGGACGGCCCTGGACAGCCAGAAATGCTGGGCAGTGGAGGAGCCACTAGCCTTGCAAGTGTTCAAAAGAGGTGAAGATGTGGCACCTGGGGACATGGTGACACGTTTACTCAGGTAAACAAAGTGGAGGAGACCCATGTGTCCAGGCTGAATCAAGCTCTCTGGGGCAGAGGGAAATTGCTGCTTTGCTTATGTTGAATAAAACAGTAGTTAAGCCCTAAGTTAGAAGAATTTCTCCTTCTTCTTCTGGCTAACTACATCTCAGGGTGGTAGATTAAAACTCCATCTCTGGTAGAATCCCAGACTAGTTTGTTGGAAGGGCCCTTAAAGATCATCTCATTCCAACTCTCCTGCCATGGGCAGGGACACCTTCCACATGACCAGCACTGACACTCAGCACTATCAGAACTTTCAAACAATGTGTTCTTCATCCATATTTCTGCTGCAGCTTTTGAAAATCCCACCCTGAGGTGCCAGGAACAGTTCCAATCACTCCCAAATCCTAAATCTGCTCTCTCCACACACAAAGCTCTCCAGGTGACCCTTAAGTGACTGCAGAACAGCCAGATGCTTTTCCCAAAGCCAGCTGGCTCAAGCCACTTGTCTCTAGGACACACTGCAGACGTTAGAGGCTCAGGCAGAACCTTGCCCAGTCCCTCACACCACACTCCCACTGACTACAGAACTGCCTTCGAGCCCTTCCAATGCTCCTAGCACCAAATCCATGGCCAAATAAAAGATCTTACTGCTACTTAAGACAAAAGTTGTGATGGCTGTTCCCTTCCAAAATGTATAGCTACACTGCCTAGATAAAATTAAAAAAAACCTATTTTTGACACATTGAAGTCATAGCTCTGGGGAGGCTAAGTGGAAAAGCCAGGATAGCTGTCAGCTCAGTACCAATGTGTTTGAAGGGATTTGGGGGTTTCCATGGCAATGGGGAGGGTAAGGGGCTGCCTGGTTCCAGCTCTGACTGACGCACATCTCAAACAATCGCTCTCTTCCTGTTCGTATGGCACAAGAAAAACAGGATGCTGAGAGGTGTTTATCTGAGACAGTGAGATAAGCAAGCGCACTGTGAGTTCTCAAAGTACAGGAGTTCACCAATGAGATGTTATAGACCTTCTGTGGAAAAAAAAAATCCCACTGCTGCCGTGCTGAACGTGATTAAATTATGCATGGAAAGGTCCTTTCCCTTGGAAGCCGCAGGAAACTGTGCAGAGCTGGTATATGAGCCCTGAATACCAATGGAAAGTCTCTTTAGTGTGTGGTACCGAGTTACAGTGCTGAATGAAAGCGGAGAACCAGCTCAGTGTGTGATATCTCCCACCCCAAGCCCTGCCTGGGGCCCACTGGGGGGGTGGGCTGCAGAGAGTGGGGGGCTGCCACAGCACAGAGAGCACAGGCTGCTCTAAAGGGCTCTGTGCCCATGAGCACCAGTTCACAGGCACTTCTCAGGCCTCTCACCCAACCTGAAGATCTTTGCAGCATTTTAAATATCCCTCAGTTCCTGAGAGGGAATCTGCCCATTTTTTATCCCAACTTCATCAGTGACAGAACCTGCAAACCACCCAGTCAATAATTACCTGCTCTCTAACCACCACAAGCTGGTACAGCCCAGCAGCACTCTGGGGTTTAGAACTGAAAATTTCATGTCCAAAAAGCACAGCAGCATTGTCCAGGGGTGGTTCTGGAGCAGGGGAAGGCACCTTCACACCCCTGTCACACGTGGGCACAGGCAATACCCCTGTCCAGAGGCTGGGCAAAGCCTTAGCATGAAGCCAGGGCCTGGCTGGACATACTGGAGCTGACCTGGGGTCACATTGGCTTTAATGCATCTCTACTGTTGATTTACAGAATCGCAGAATCTCCTGAGCTGGAAGTGACTCACAAGGACCACACAGTCCAACACTGAATTCCAGCTATATCAGTCCCATCCATGTGGCTACCAAAACTATCCCATCATAGCCAGGAATTGTTAGAGCTCAGTTTTTAAGAACAGGCCTGGTTCCCAAAACCCTGTAAGAAACAACAGCTGAGCTTTGCCATCTGTGTCACCCACACTGGAGGACACAGGGTAGGACAGGGCCGTATGACAAAGTGGATTTCTTCTTTATGCAAATTTTGTTTTCCCAGTCATTGCACATATTTAAGACAGTATCAAAGAAACAAAATGGGAACCCAATCATTGTCTCTGGCTTGGCTGGCTTACAGATCAACTCCCAGCCTTTAATTCTAGGAAGTGAGTGACCACGGAGCCTCCTGACAGCCAAGGGCCCCCCTTTTTCCATCTGACTTGCTGTTTGTCTTGGAAGTAGCCAGGTTAAGGCTGTCCCATTCAGCCTGCAGTAGAATGTGGGGCAGATGGAAAGAGGGAAAGACAGACAGACACTGCAAAGACTAACACAAAGCCTGGTGGTGGGATGAAAGAGCACAGAACGAAGGCAGGGCCCAGCCAAGCCAAACAAGGTTTTCCTTGAGTGATTACATCTGCCGGAGAGTCCCCAGCTTGCACTCTCCTTGCTGAGAAATTCTTTTAATTGTGTCTAGGACATTTTAAAAATCCCAAGAAAAGCTCCTCTGTAATCATTGGAGCTCTGAACTGTGTGAACTTTTGTTGTGCTGAATTGCCAATAGCTCACTGCAGACCTCTGCCACCAAAGCAGGGCTTTGCTGAGGGAGAGCCCTGGGGAGGGCAAACTGGTAATAAATCTCCATTTCTTTTTTCCTAAGGAAAAACAAACAATTTAGACAAATTCTTCTCCCTCCCAATGTCTGTATAGCTCAGTGCAAAGTGCATCCAGCAGAAAATGAAAAGAGATCCGTTCTCAGATTAGCCAAAATTAAGTAAGGTTAAATGAGCGATGTGTAGAGCCAAAGCCTACATCTCTGTGAAATGGGCAACTCCCAGGGGGCCAGCAGGGAAGGTGGATCTTCCACAGCCACCAGAGCCACTCAGTGCCGGGTCAGGGAGGAGGGGAACAGTGGGGCAGGAGTGTATGACCAGCAACTCCACCACACAGCACCACAAGGTGCCGGGGCACCTTGCTGATATGAAAATCAACTCTTGCGAGCCAGAAAGACGGAGAAATATTAAGCAATCTTCCAGGGCTGTGATCTTGCCTTGACCAGACACACTTCAGGTGTTACCTGAATGCCACTGCCCCAGGCTTCATGTCATGGGTCCAAATCCCTTGTCTGTGGCAAACCTCCTTCATCTTCAGGCCTGTTTTCACAGCATTAATTTCCCTCCACCCCTCACTGTGATAACCAGAAATGCCAGAGAGCTGACAGACTCCAAGCATGTAATTTCTCTCCTTCAGAACCCACACATCTGCCTGCACCCTCAGGTAACTGGGTATTTGTGTTTGCCACATGTGAGGGTCAGTCACTGGAGGCTACTACACAGGTAAGGCTCAATGTCAAAGACCAAATCAAAAATAACAAGGTGGGTGAGCTGCCTCTCCTGTCCACAGTCACACAGACCACCATGCCACAGGGTGGGGTACCCTGGTAAGGAGGGAACACCAACATGTCTGTGCCCCTAAAACAGCCACCCAAAGGTGGGCTTGGTGTGTGCACATTTCCTCAAGCACTTTGAATGAACACCTGGCTGTATTTCACCACTTGGCTGGTGCTAAGACATTCTACTTAAGACATGAGCTGTCCAAAAGCAAATCAACTCGTTCTCATTAGAATCACAGCATCTCCTGAGCTGGAAGGGACCCACCAGGATCACCCAGTGCAGCCCCTGGCCCTGCCCAGACCCCCCAGCAATCCCAGCCTGTCCATCCCTGGCAGCTCCTGGAGCTCCGGCAGCCTCGGGGCCGTGCCCATTCCCTGGGGAGCCTGGGCAGTGCCCAGCACCCTCTGGGGGAAGAACCTTGCCCTGATCTCCAGCCTGAGCCTGCCCTGGCCCAGCTCCAGCCCTTCCCTGGCTCCTGTCCCTGTCACAGCTAGCAGAGATCAGAGCTGCCCCCCTGCTTCACCTGCACATAAAATGAACTTGGTCAAAACATGAATCTGCTCTTGCTGGGCCAGGGAATTGAAGCAACTCAGTGAAGGCTCCAAGGTACCAGAACAGGAGCAAAGAGGTGACTTATGTGCCAGGACTGGGTGCAAGGGCATGAGAGAGAAGGGCAGAAGCAAGACCTTTCTCTTGCAGCTGTGATTCAGCTGTTTGATCAGCCAGCACATCCATCTGCTCCATTCTGCCAGAACACACATCTTTCCTTGTCACATAGAATTCACAGTACTGACTGCACATCAGGTAGTGACACCTATCCTTCAGTGACCTCACAGGTGCTGGGGTTTTATGTGCTCTGCCCTGCAGAAGACAAGACTCCAGCTGGAGGCAGACTCACACATCAGCTCCAGGACAGGATTTCTCAGCTTGCTGCTCCTGGGGGTGCCATGAGCTGATCAGCAACCCAAGCCCCTGGAGCAGAGTCACCAGCATTGCCAAAGGATGTCAATGCACAGGTGAATGTCGGCATCATCCAGATTTGTTTTTTAAACATTGTGTCTTATAGAAACTTTAGAACAGTATCTGTAATTTTAGAACAGAATTTATCCTTATGATAGGCAGCCTTTCCAGGCAGAACCACCTCCTCTGCTCTCAGACCCTACATTTCAGAAAGCACAGCACAGCTAGGATCATGCCATGGGGAAACACCACCTCAGTTTCTGGTGAACAACACCTCAACAAGGCTGAAGGAAACCTCAATGGAGAAAAACACCAGATGTTGCTGAAGGAAGGGGGACAGTCAGACCAGGTGGCAGCTCAGACACAGAGCCTGATCAGAACCCGTGAGCAATGGGACTGGTGCTTCTCCAGCCCCCAGTTACAGGGAACAAACAGCCTGAGGCCAAGGAGCACCATTTGAAAACATCCACTGCAATAATCTCAGTCCTCAAAACTATGGGGGGGTTCCCTGAAACCCTCTGGTTTGCTGGGGAGGAAGTTGGGATTTTGTTTTATGCTTATTTGCCTCTTGTTTTTGTCCTGGTAGATAATGTTCATTTCCAGTAACTGTTGACCAAAGTGGAAAAGGAGGATTTAACAATAAAGTGCAAGAGTCCATCACAAGTAATGGCAACCCATGTGCTCTTATGAAACAATAACACACCAACATAAAATAAATCAGTGCCTTTAAATTTAACAATGTAAATTACCCTCCCACCTGCTGTGACTCTCCATAAGGAGAAAAAGCTGGTGGTGTATTTACCAAGCTGTCTATTCCAATCCCATTCTGCACTGGCCTCCTGCCCTGAGGTTAGACTGTAGGACTCTGTCATCTCTTGCACTCGTATGACCTAAGAAAGGGAATGCGGCCTTTTTCCCACAAGCCCAGAGTGAGAACATCATAAAAGCTGAACTTTAGCCCCCTTTTTGGGCAGGCAGCACAATAGCAAGGAGGATGCTGTTACTCCCCAGAGGCTTTGCTGCTGAAAAACATCACCAAGCTCAAGTAAAAGGTCAGTAGTTAGGATTGCATCTCTTGTTTTCTTCAGTTTTCCTCCTCCGTCAAAGGCAGTTCAACATTCTTTGCACACCCCCCTCCCTCCTTCTGAGAAATGCAGGAAGGAAGTGCTTGCAAAATAGTTTAATTTAAAAGAAGGCACAATCACCCACAGCAAACCCTGCTGCAGCCCCTGAGCAGGACATGTCCACTGCTCCCACTTCCCACTGCAGCACAAAGGAGTCCCTGCAGCGGCAGAGCTGTCCCTCCTTCCCCACACACACGGGCAGCACATCCTTGTGCTCCCAACACCTGGGCTGGAGAGCTGTGGCTGCATGCTGCAGGCAGCTCCTGCTCCCCCAGAGCACACAGCACATCTGCCCAGGGAGCCAGGGCTGTGCAGGACAAGAAGGGTGCAGGGAGCCTTGCAGCCTCCCAGGGCACTGCATGGTACCAGGCACCAAGTGGCAGCACCATGGTCCTGGCTGCAGGACAGTGTCACCTCCTGCCTCTCTCACAACTAGTTCTTGTTTGATTTCACAGGATGTTCTTCCACCAAGGCTTGTTACCTGACCCTTGCTAGGGTTTGGGAAGATATTTGGAACAGTTGGATTTAACCTTGACCCTTTTCTTCACTAGATTTATGTGAAAGAACCAGAGTGGGTGGAAGCAGCTGTTATACTCCATGCCTTTTTGTGAAGAGGAATGTAGAGACCAGCAGGCAATTCCTGGAAAACTCCTTCATTACCCATCAGGTTCTGCTGTATGACCACATATCCAACCTAAAGATCATTCTTCCCAGGCACATGGTGTTTTTGTATCCCTGGGCAAACAGCACTTACTATCATAAGCCTATTTCTTAGTCTTTTCCAAGACTCTGGCAGTCCCAAAGACTTCCCTTGAGCCATGAACCACAACAGCCACATGTCAGGACAGGCTGGCAGTCAATTCCTGCTCTCCCTTCTTTGAGAATTCCCAGTCCTCCCAGCCCAGTGTCCTCAAACAAACCCCTCCGTGCCCGCAGCCTCTCCCAGTGCCTGCAGTGGATCCGGTCCTGTTCCAGCGTCCTGCGTTCCCCTCATTGCTCCTGGGTTCATCTCCAGCTGGCATTCTTGGACTTCATGGGACACTGCCAACAAACCACAGCCCTGTCTCTTCTTTAACCCACTGCTGTCACAGTGCATCATGAGATTAATGAAATAACAGTGCATGAAGGACCTGAGCAGAATCACACCCATGAGCACTCGAGTGGTGCCTCCTTCCAAACAGGATGCCCAGGACAAGCAAACACACAATCAGTTATTTTCTAGAAGGAAATTTAAAAATGCTGCATGCTGTTAACGTGAGCACTTTCCTGTGTACAGTCACACAGCTTCACAAAGGGGAAGATTAATGCTCTCCCAAACAGGGAAATGAGAGTACCTAATGAGCAGGCTGGGGACTGGGGGGCTGCAGCAGGACCTGAAACCAGGTTGCTGAATTTGGCTTTTTTTATTATAAAGTTGACAGCTTCAATTTCCAGAATCTACACCCAGCACTGAGCATGGGGAAACCTGCTGTTCTCTAGCTCTAGGCCAGATGGGTAAATTTTTGGGATTAATGTTTTCATAACCATGCAGCCAGGGCTGCTGTTTATTACCCATCCCACCCCCTGTAACTTCTTACCTTCTTTTCTTTTTCACTTGCTGTTGCTTATGTGCATTTCTGATAGATTTAAAAATAAGTGTTAGCACTGCAGAAATACCTTCAGCTGTAAAATGAGGGTTCCGTAATCCTGCATTCTTTAAAGACCTTAAATAAAAAATTATTTCTGTCCTGCAGTGTTGTAAAGGATTTAAGGAGCTTACTGCCCACCCCATGCCTGCTGCAAGCCCAGACAAAGGACAATAAAAATTGAAACAGAAGAGAAGGAATGAAAGAACCCCAGAAAGGCACATCTGGGAAGATGGAGGTGCTCCTGCAGGTAGTCAGCACAACGCCTGACCACTCCTTCAGTGAAAAAAAAATTTCTAATATCTAATCTGAACCTCCCCTGTTGCAACTAAGGCCATTTCCTTTTGTCCTATCCCCTGGCACAGGGCAAAAGAGACCAAACCACCACCTCACTACACCTCACTTGAGGTAATCGAAGAGGGGAATTCCCAGCTCAAGGTTTGTGAGGATACTGAAGCCATACTGAAAAATGTAAACACAAATAGTTGTTTTAAGGAATGGTTAAAAACAGGTTACAGAGCAGATAGATCTGAAAATATGACCCAAATATTGTAATGGAGAATTTAAACAAAAGTAGTGACACAGGAAGAAAGATCCCATTTCAGTTCTGAGCCTCTTCTTGGAGAGAATCCTATTCAGCAAAGGTGATCCAGTCAAAGGTGAGGCCCCGCCTGACTTGGTTCCTCCTTCTTTAAGGCATCACAGATGGCTTTGCCTCAGCACTGCCCTGAAGAATTATAGAAAGCTCTGCCTCCATCCCAGCACTCACAGTGACCCACACATCACCCCAGAGCATCCCCAGCACGTCCTTGGCCACCACTGGCCAGCACAGCAGCTCCTCAGCAAACATCCGCTCTTCGCCTCCTTTCCTCCCTTTCTCATTTGTTGAGATGCTTCTTCGAAAGGGAACTTTGATTATGAAGATACTTAATGATAAAGGGAAGGGCAGAAAATGTGCAGTGCCTGCTGCCAGGCCCAGCCCCAGAGGAGGCTCCCAGGCCCTGCTCCCGCTGTTTATCCCGGCTGGGTGTTTTCCCCTCACGCTCCACGATTGTTTGGCCGGGCAAGTGATGGATGGTGGAGAGGGCTGTGTCTGGAAATGCTCCCAAGCCATCAGGAAGCTGAGGGGGCCTTTGCCAGCACTTCCTTCCTGCATACAAGGGGAGGACAGAATGGGAGAAACCTTGGCTGTCTCACCCTGAGAAAAGGTCTCCCTTTCCAGCTGTATTACAGTAACAATATTTTAATCTTTCACAAGATTGTAATATCCTTCCTCTCTAAGTATAGCTCCAGTGGCAGCTCAGAAAATGAAATGAACCAACAATGTAAAATTCAATAGGTGGTGCTAGAAGCTGAACAAATGGAGCCAGGATATAAATCACCAGTGATCACACCTGTCCTAACTCAGGACTGGACTCCAAGAGCAACCAGGACTAAGCACTTCAACAGGTTTAAAAGGTACATAACTAATACACTGAAAACGTGTCCCTCTGGAGAGATTAATTCCTGTACCTGTGTTAGAGAGTGGATCTAAACTCAAACCACAACATTTATTACACCTGCAAAAAATAAGGCTGCAATGAGCAATCTATGAATATTCTGACCAGACATTTCTCACAAGCACCCAGGATGTGTTACAGAGATTTGTATGTCTTTTTCCCCAACCTCAGCCTCTAGGTCCTTCTGTGGATGATTCATGAATCTCTGTGACATCCTGATGTGTCATCATCACCTGTTCACAGTAATAAAAGTACATGCTAAATATTAGAGAATAAATATTTCATGCTACCACAAGAATTTTTCTAAAATTCTCCATTTTTGAGTCCCAGATTCAAAACCATGGACAATGGCAAGGGCTTCAGTGCAGGCAGATCTTCAGAATCCCAAACTGCTCTGCCCCAGCCATGTGGCCTGGGACAGCCAGAGCAGGGCACACAGGCGGTGGCTCTGAGGAGCCCTCTCACTGCTGGCCCAGCAAGGGGAGATCCCAGCAATCTCCTCATTTGTCTGGGCAAGTTCGCCCAAGCCAGCCTATAAAAGAGAGGAAGAAATTCTCAGGACTCTTGACAACAAAAGAAAACTCCCCAAACCTGTGAGCAGACAGGTCTCCTAACAGTCTCTATTTCTGACAAAGGCCTCAGACAGAAAAGACCTCACCCACAAACAAAGAGTGGGGAACAATGGGAACTGTCAAAAAATAGCCCTAACGTCAGAGCTAAGAATGCCCCTTGACACTTCCAAAAAAGCCCAGGCTGAGCAGAGCCTGGGAGGCTGCAGGCACAGTCCCTGGCATCCGCCTCTCCCAGCACAAACTGACAGCAGCACTCGGTAAGCCTGAACTCCCACAGCCAAAGATGGGGATGGAAGAAGAGAGCAAATTTATGGCAGGTCTGAGCCAGAAGTAACAAATTTCTGTCCATCCAATCTCTCCTGCAGGGGCCCTGGCCCTCGGACTTGATGGGACATACCTGACAATGGTAATCTTCCCTTATTGCAAAGGGTAACCAATCACCAAAGCAATTAATGAGAAAACTAAGTTATGGCAAAATGCAGAATGATTTGTCTGACACAGTAATAAAACTCCTGTGTTCTTCTGAACTGGTGAGAACTCATAAAAAAAATTGCAAGGAAAATTTTCAACCTGGACTAGAATTCTAAGAATGCTGATATCCAGATGTGGACAGGAAACCTCAAAGATCCAATAATCTTTATGGCATGCAATTTAGCATTGATTCACATGTTTTGCTTTATTTGTGACTCAGCATTCTCCTCCAATAGCAGTAAGAAAATAAATGGAAAGCAAATCATGCTGAATGAAAACTCACCCGTGGGCTGATCACTTGAGTAACTGTCCTGATTCATCTTCCAAAAGGCAGCACCAGATCAGGATGCTGAAGTTGGAAGTCTAAACTCAGAGATGCAGCCCAAACTCTTGCTTCTGAAAAGAAAACATAGAGTTACTGTCAAACTGTAGGAACTTCACCCTGTGTGAGAAAGGGAATATCTTGTGTGTGGTCTGTTGTCCTTGAATTTAGCAGGAGAGTGGAGAACCTACATGCATGTGCAACTTGGTGTAGGAGCCATAGGACACGTGCCTGAAGATCAGTGAATCAATGGGAAACTGAATCAACCACGAAGCACTAGAAAGTGGCATCTGAGAGCACATGGAAGGTAAAACAACATGGAGTTAAAAACACAGCTCAGTTCCTGGAATAGGCTGAGTTCCAGATTTGAGCTGCCCAAACAGGAGTCCCTAATGCTCTTCACCCGAGTAGCCAAACAGAACTTCTACACAGGGTGAAGAGTTGGACTTGATGATCCTGAGGTTCTTTCCAACACAGCAGAATCTACGATTCTGTGCAAACCCCAGACCTACCTAACCCCAATCTGGACAAACAGGCCATGTGAAAACATGTTTTTGCCAAACCTACATAGCTCCTCCTCTTTGCTTGCTTGCCCTTCCACTCATCATCACTGTGGTAGAGTTGGGAACAGAACCCCTGTCTCCCAAATCCCAGTCCAGTGCCTTAACCACCACATCCTTCCTGCTGAATCACATTGCAGGATTGTTTATCAGGAAGGAAATTCCCCTTTGAGGGCACTCACTCTGAGTGTGCTGGTGGAACACAAATGCTTAGAAAAACACAAACAGAGGCAATAACAAGTGATTGAAGTCCTTGTACTGGCTGGAGGCACAGCAGCACCCTGGGTTTGTTGTGGAGCAGTAGAAGCGAGGCCCCATGGAGCAGGACATGACACAGAACAAGCAGTGCATCACACAGCCTCCCAGGAACAGCCTCCTGCTCTCCACACATGATCCATGACTCTGCAAGTCTCTCCCCCTGTGTGTTGCTCAGGGCCATTCAGAAGGTTTGGATTCCCGGAAGGCACTGGGAGGGTCACCTTTGGGAGCAAAGCTGCCAAGTGCAGGTAGCTGTGAACGTGATTCAGAGGGTCAGAATTAGCCTCAACATCAAAGGGCCCTTGCTTTCTTTAAGGTCTTAAGCTCTAAAACTAAAAACAAAGCAGGGTGTGTATGAGGGGAAGATACCAAAAATGGAACAAATATGTTTTAGCCTAACACACTTTACACATTGGTCTCCTAGAAAACAAAAAGGGCTGTAATTCATCCACGATCTGTAGAAAAACACAGATGGCAGATTCATGGTCCAGGACTCTGAAGAATTTGGCTCTGCTCAGCAGCTGGGCAAAGGGGAAGAATTTCCCTATTCACAAGCAGTGGCTTTCCAGGTTGTGTCCCATGGGACCCCACCACAGTAACCAACAGACTTGGGCAGATGGCAGAGCTTGGACTGGATTTCAGGACACTCCCTTTAAATATCATTGTATGGGAATTCCAGCAGGACCTGAGGACTCCTGGGGTACAGAGAAACAAAGCCTCCCTCTCAGCAGCATCCTGGGGTCACACCCAGATCTACAGCAGCTCTAACAAACCCCGAGATGGGGCTTCTATTACTGTAGAAGTTTCACACCAGAAGGCACTTTGAGGCACTTCAATTCCTTTGAACAGTTAAAAAAGTCACAATTTCTACTCAGGGGTTCTTTTAACCTTGACATGATCTGGAATCTCTCAAGCCTTGTTTTTTGATGTCATATGAGAGTAATTCAGGAATTAACATGAAATGTAATTCCACTGTTCTCCATTCAAAAGGCTATTCTCTCATTCCTTGCCTGCTATTTTTAGGATCAGGATCCACTTTGTAGCTTTTTCCATTAGGTCTAAATCAAGTGTGTCCAGAGAGAGAAGATAACTGCATGTGCTCAGTCCTGCAGAATGCTGTGATTGATGTGCAGGGGTGGGTGATGGCCCACAAGAAGGCAATTGCTGGAACGGGTGTCTCCTGCTTGGCTCAAATAATTCCCTGTATGGAAACCCGTCATGGAGCAGCCAAAGGTAAAGGCTTCTGCAAAGAGCTGCCACACTGCTTGGCCAAGGACTGCAGGCTTTTCTCCTGAGCAGGTGTGGTCACTGTTGAACTCTTGACTGTGATGCTGAGCTCATGGCTGGTACCCTGCAGAAATGTTTTGCTTTATAGTCCAACCAAATGAGCTAAAGGTGCACACAGTCAGCCTGACTAACACAGTGCTGAGGGATGGATGGATGGATGGATGGATGGATGGATGGATGGATGGATGGATGGATGATGGATGGATGGATGGATG
>VXBI01013977.1:0-69294 GCA_013397375.1 Toxostoma redivivum | reverse complement strand
ATGATGGATGGATGATGGATGGATGATGGATGGATGGATGGATGGATGAATGAATGATGGATGGATGATGGATGAACAGATGGACAGTGTCTGACACCTACCCTGCCTGCAGCTCACACCTGCCACAAGGGCAAAGCAACCCTCAGGTGGATTGGGACAGTGTGAACAGAGCTCCCATTCTGCTTCCTCAGTAAGAGCTGAGGCCACAGCCATTGCCAGACAGGGAGCTGGGGGCCACTGGTTTCCTCCTGAGTGATTTCAGTTCAAGCAGGGCCATTGCTGGGCTGGAGTGAACAAGGTGCTGCTGACCCATGCTGGGAAAACCAGGAAGTCTCCCTCCTGACAGTCTGGTAACTCTCCATGGGATCAGCTCTGGATTGGTATCTCAAGCTCTGCCTGAGTCGGTGCTTCCTTAATGCTCAGTAATGTGGTTAAGTGACTGTATAAAAAATGTTATTTCTCCTCAGAAAATGTACCCCCCCCCCAAAAANAACAAAACAAAACAAAACCAAATAAGCCCCCCCCCCCCCAAAAAAAAAAAAAAAGGTTTCTATTCTGCCTGGGTATGGAAAAGACTTGAAAATGTGAAGTGAGAGTAAATGAAATCTTTAGAAACAAGAAAACAAAGCAGTACTTATTTGTAGACCTCTCCATACAGGGATTTTGAAGCCTATTTCACATTTTTACCTTCCTTTATTGCTTTGGTGTTACAGAACATACAAACATACAGGCGCACACAGCAAAAGATATCACAGAACCACAGAATTCCCTGAGCTGGAAGGGACCCAGAAGGATCCCCAACAATCCCAGCCTGTCCATCCCTGGCAGCTCCTGGAGCTCTGGCAGCCTCGGGGCCGTGCCCATTCCCTGGGGAGCCTGGGCAGTGCCCAGCACCCTCTGGGGGAAGAACCTTGCCCTGATCTCCAGCCTGAGCCTGCCCTGGCCCAGCTCCAGCCCTTCCCTGGTTCCTGTCCCTGTCACATCCAGCAGAGACCAGAGCTGTGCCTCGGTAGGAAGCTGCACATTGCTCTGAAGTCTCTAGTGAGATGGACCCCTCTCCAGAAAAAAACACAAGTTAGAAGATGGTTGAAGGAGCTGTAGTCCTAGGAGTGCCTGTAAAAGCATCCTCTGAAGACCACAGGTGTGTTTTCACTGACTTTTACAGGCTTTGGATTCTGTAGTCAAATCCAGTTTAGATTCAATTTAGCTCCTATCAGCTGCAAACTGAGTACTTCATTCTTAAATAATGCCCCAGCTAAGCTACACCACTCAAAATCTCTGCTTAAATTCTGGAATCTCAGGCTGCAGTGTCACAAATGACCTGCCTCCCAAACCCTTTACAAGCTGTGTCTGTAGCATGTTCTTTCAAAGTGGGCAGAAGTGATGAAGAGGCTCAGCCTCTCTGCACCTCAGGTTGAAATGCAAATCGCAGTTCCACCTAATTTTACAGACTTCCCTTTATCACATAAATCTTTAACTACTCAGAAATAGAAACTTCACTTTCCTGTGATATAGGAAAAAAACACTGACACAAGCAAAAAAAAAATTAAAAATTCAAACCGGGCAGTGTTGTGTTCAGCCAATGCCTGCTATGACTCCAGGCCTGTGTGAAGAACCCCAGGCTACCTCCCCTTCCCTCCAGGGCCCCGAATCTAGCAGGGCTCCAGGACATCCCATCTGGACAGGGCTGCTCAGCACTACCAGGACCACTGGCACAGCAGAAGCAAAGGGGCCAGGACACAACCCTGCCTCCTGTATTAATTCATCTGATTGGAGCTTATTCTAAGGAGATCACTTCACTTGAATGGAATTTTTATTAGATGATTACTGACTTTTGATAATTTATGGGAGTAATTTAATAATTTTGCACCATTTGTGCCATAATAAAAGTCATTGGAAGTGCAGAAGGCTCAAGGCAGAACACTCATGGAAGAAGCCAGCAGAGCCACACTGCTCCAGAGAACCTGCCTCTGCCTCACTAGCTCACATATTAAAACTGGGAAGCAGCTGACAAAACATCAACAGATGTCTGTCAAAGTCTGCTGGATTTTCAAGGCTGTCCTCTCAGCATGGTGAAGCTCGCCAGCTTGACAGGAATGTATTTTTCATGGAATTTCTGCCCAAGTTCTTAAAATCAATAAGCAAATTGTTGTGACACCAAGGGCATAAGTACAACCTGAACCCCTGGAGAAAGCCCTGGATACCATAGACTGCATCTCCCTGCATCCTCCTGGATACCATCCCCCTGCATGTCTGCATGCCTGCAGAGTTCCATGACCCAGTTCTCCCAGCTCATTTCACTCTTCTTACCCATCAATCACATCCAGCCACTGGGAAAGTGAACCCTGAGACACAACCAGCACACCTGGAGAGGCTCCGGGCAGCAGTGCCAAGACCGTGCTGACGCTGGGGCGGCTCTGGCCGTGCCGCAGCCCCAGAGGCTCGGGCTCCCCGTGCGCTCCCTGGTGCGCTCCCCGTGCGCTCCCTGGTGCGCTCCCCGGTGCGCTCCCCGGTGCGCTCCCCGTGCGCTCCCCGGTGCGCTCCCCGGTGCGCTCCCCGTGCGCTCCCCGGTGCGCTCCCCGGTGCGCTCCCCGGTGCGCTCCCCGTGCGCTCCCCGTGCGCTCTCCGGTGCGCTCCCCGTGCGCTCTCCGGTGCGCTCCCCGTGCGCTCTCCGGTGCGCTCCGAGCGAGGGGCGCGGAGCAGCCGCGGGGCTCTGGCACCCTCTGCTGACAAACCCGCGCGGGGCCGGGCTCCTTTTGCTGCATGAATAGCCCGGAGCTTAACAGGTTTTATCTGTTTGCTCAGGTATTTCCGTAAAATTACACTGATCACAGCAGGCCCTTCCTCTCCAGGTTTGCTCTGGGAACCGCGCACAGTTCCCACAGGGACATGCCCTACTCTCCTGTCTCCGGGGTCACCTAAACCCCCCCGGGTTACCTAAAACCCCCGGGATTTATTGTCCTTTCCACCTCCCAGCACTACTAGCTCCCTGCAGGCAGCATCGATCCTCTCCCATATTTCTGAAAGGTTTGTACATGGGAGGGGACCCCTCAGTCACCTGAGGGAATCATCCCTGGAAGGGAACTTCCAACCCTTCCAGACCCACCACTGCAAGATTCCCTCAGCAGTCCCCATGCCACCCGTGGCACACGGCAGCTGTGACCCTTTCCTGTCCCTGAGCACAGCACAAGAGCCGTGGCAGAGGAAGCCAGAGCTGTGCCTGGCAGGAGGGCTCTGTGCCACCCCGTCCACCAGGGCAACCTGGCACCGAGCAAAGACAGGGAGGTAACCACACACACCTTGGTCACACATCCGACATGTCCAACCCCCAGTGTGTCATACAGAGACATCCCAAGGTGCTGACTGGGACCAGTGACACACACCCTGCTGAGCCAAGTCACAGCGTCCTGACCCTGCTGTGCCGCATGGGAAGGCTCCCGGGGAATAATGAACACCAACAACAGAAAACTCTGTGTAAAGGCAACAGTGAAACAGAAATCTGATAGTTTGGGATGTGTTAACTTCAGAGGTTGATTTTCAGTCTTGTTATTGTCTGCATTTTTCTGATTCTCGTTTCTTCTGCACTGGAGTGAAGGGAAGGCTGTGAGGAGGTGACAGCACACCCTGGGTAAGGCACAGAGCACACGGGCTGAACAGAATAGCACTTTCTAGTGCTATTTCAAACCCATGCAGGCCGTACTTAATCTACCAAAGGGTCTGCACCTCAGGAGAAAGAATCTCAAAAGATCATTTCACCTTCAAACCAGCACCTTAAACAAAAAAAACAAGGAACAACTTTGGAAACAGGCAATGCAGGATTTCTGTCAGAATAAAAGTGTAAATTAAAATTTTCAGCAAACAGAAAAATAGCTCAGTTGAAGACACTTCACGAATTTAATTCCATTTTTTTGGCTACTACTGAAAACTACTATAATATAGAAAAATTTGGAAAGCTTTAAAATGTCGGGGGACTAAATAATCAGGGTGATTGTAACAGTAACATGTAAATCCTTCTTACTAGGAGATCGAGCAGAGTTACTTTAAATGCTGAAACTCAGTCTCTCTTGAACTCTCTTACATTAGAAGAACTTACTTGGCTTGCTTTTTTCCCCTCCTAGAACAGCTTTGTTAACACTATGAACACAACACCGCTGGGGACTCAGTGTAGGACTTCAGCACTTGCCAGAGCCAGGGCTGCGTCAGTGAGTTCTTCAGACACTTTGACTGCTTCCCAGCACTTGGATTTCAAGTTTAGGCAGCAGTGTTAAGCCAGTATAACCAACATCTGTCCAGTGCTCTCTGATGGAATGTTTGAACATTCCCTCCTGGATCGCTGAGGAAGCTTTATTATTTCTCATAAGCATTATTCACTTTTTTTTTTAAAGCTTGAAGTATCCTCCATAGTCTGACACTCCTAAAAGGCTCTCGCAGCAGTGGCTGTGGCAGCTGCAGCCCTCATGTTGCCAGATGTTTGTCCCACCTTGCCCTGCTAGGACAGCACAGCTGGCTGTGTGCCTGCCCCCCCCGAGGCCTCAGCTCACAGTTCTGGCACATTAATGAGAATAGTGGATGAAAAGATTTGTACAAAACCACTGGGCTCTGGGCTAACACACAGCAAGGCACGAATGTCTGACTGCAGCTGCTGGGCAGGCTCAGAACTGTGACACAGAGATACAGGCTGAGCTCAGCTCTGGATGGATCCCACACCTTGAGGGCTGTCCCCAGGGATCACCCAGAGACACTATGCAGTCACATCCCCCCTGCACAGTTTTGGGGGTACAGCTGTGTTGGTAAAAGTGCAGTAAATGCAGTCACGTCCTGACTGACACATGCTCCAGCAAATTCCTGGATGAAACAGAGAATTTAATGAATCATGGCATTTACAGAAGAAGGGAGAGAGGAAGGTTTGTCTTTAATAAAAGTACCCTTTTCCCCTCTTCTTCTTCTTTTTATTTATTTTTAATAGTGTTGAAGCTTTCCTTCTCCCCAGGGTTTGGCTTGAATACCTCCAGATGTAGATATAACACTAAACAAAAAGCTTTTACAGGATGGATGAGTAATTTTAGAAATCTGCTAAATTTTCTCCATCTTCATCTGCTTCTCTCCCTGATCTCCCTTTCTATTCATTCACAGGAGCTGAAGCTCCACTGCATGGATTTCTCCTTGATCACTTTCACTCCAGCCCATGTCTAACCATGAATCAAAGCAGAATAATCCAAGGATTTCCTCTCAAATCACCATTTCCTCTGTTTTCCCTGTTACTAGCAAATCCCTCAGATCCCAACTGTCTGCAGCTCCTCATCTTCCACCCTGGCTGGGAGTTCCTCAGCAGCCCTGCAGCCTGCACAGATCCCAGGCCACCCTGAGGGGCATGGGCAGCTCCTTTGCTGCTCCCAGAGACACTGCTGCTACGCCTTGGAAACCGTGCCACAATTCAGAACTTCCATAAGCTATTGGCATTTTCATTTCCAGGTTCTTTTCATGTTTAACTCAGATCTCCTTGTGAGTTTTATCTCCCCGAGATCTGATATACTGGGTCGACAATGAGCAGCTCCTTGTTTTAGTAAGTTTTGCCTCTTACTTCATTTCTGTTTGCCTTTTGCCCACATCATTGCCCATGAGTCCTCCCATGTCCTGCAGGGAGTATCCTTGTTGTTGATGGCAGCAAGGAGAGGAATGCAGGAGGACAGGGAGGGTGGAGAGGCAGGAGCTGCAGCACAGATCAGCTGCAACATCTGGTGATGGCTGAACAGCTGGAGGAGACAGTGGCTTTGTTGTGGCTGAAGATCCTGACTGCTACTTGGAATATAAATTAAGGGATGACTGATAGCTGGTCTGAGACCTTGACCAGTAGCTCTGGTTACAAGATCATGCCTTACAATGCACTGGTGGCTTTGTTTCCCCAGCCTCTGGAAAGAGCTGTGTCCTGAGCAATCCCACCTGCTGGCATCTGAGGGACTGACACCCCTGCGATGTCCCTGTTACTGCTCGTTCTTCCTGAAAAACTTTCATCTCACTGTCATCACCAGATGACCTCAAGGTCAATTAAGGCTGCTTATCAAATTCAATTAAGTCTTTGTCAAGCACAAAGCCAGTAGCTGCACCACACTCTTCTTGTACACTTCCTCACACTCACACCCACAGCAAGAGAAAAACATTCTGCTGGAGTGCAGGAATAGGGTCCAATCCCACAAGGTCAGGACAAAGACAAGTCACATTATTCATCACACACTGTGCACTAACTTTTTATCTCTTCCCAAGCCATGTCAATTTTATCTCCACCATGCCTGATAATAAATTGCTTTCCAAACGCCTTCATGGGTAGTTGTTCCTCACGC
This sequence comes from Toxostoma redivivum, assembly GCA_013397375.1. Lineage (NCBI taxonomy): Eukaryota > Metazoa > Chordata > Aves > Passeriformes > Mimidae > Toxostoma > Toxostoma redivivum. Next base: position 62,956 of record VXBI01013977.1, on the reverse strand, counting down.
TTTACATCCTGAACAAGCTTAGAGACCTTCTAAACTCAGATCCAGGTATCTTCTCTAAGCTTATTCAGGAGGTAAAGGGGTAGGGAAGCAGGTTCTGAATGCAGTGATAGATTAAGCACCAGTGGGATAAGCAAGGTCACCTTTGGTGGCATAAATGGCTTTTACAAGAGATGCTGGTTTGTAATCAAGTTTGTAGAAGATAGTACTATAAATAAGTAGTCTTGAAGTTGAAGTTTTGTTCTCCTGGCAGCACTCCTGGAAAGCCAGCACAGAAAAACCACTCCTGAAACTCCTGGGTTTTTCCACATGCCTGGAAGATGGGTCTCCAGCAGCCTTCTCCTCGCTCTTTGGTTCTCCTTAAAGCAAAGGCTTTACCCTGCAGCCTCCTCCTGCCTCACCCCCAATACTTGGGTCAGACTGGGGAACAGAGCTCTCCAATTCAAAGGCTCAGGTTAATTGTCACAAGTGTTTTGAGCAGCAACATACACAGCCACTATGAAACATCTGCTCAGATCAGGAGATCTCAGTAGCTACAGATGTCTCCACCACTGTCTTCAGAAGTTGAGAAAAATGCAGCCTTGCCCTGCTTTTGGACTGCTCCGCATCCACAAACACTATTTACCTGAAAGGCATGTGTTTTCTCAGCACGATTTATTAGCTGTAGTTAAGAGTTGCAATGATCATGTTCTAATTTTTCAGAAAGTACTACAGTTTATGCATAGTTTTAACCACCTTTTGAAAAACCTTTAAGTAGTGATGAATCGACCCATAAAATAATACAAATGTCAGAACCAACCTATTATTCTCCTTTAGGCATGGGCAGGGGATATCTGATTTTTGGCTGCCAAATTATTTGGCATCTGAAGAACTGGCAACAAATTCAAAGTGAAACAGCAAAACTGTGGGCAAACGCTGGCAAGATTGGGGTTCCTCCCCTTTGCATTTGGACATGAAATACCATGTCTGCTCTGGGATGCTGTAATCTAATTCACTTGTTCACAGCACAGCAAGTCAGCTCCATCAAGATAGTTTGTGTCTGCACTGCTCTGCCACAAAGCCATGAGCACATCTGCTGTAAAGAGATGAACACACAAGTCCTCACTTGATCAAAGGAACCACTGGAGAGAGATCTCACTCTGTGGTTCTCTCCTGCCTCACTCCCCACTGGAGTCTGTGGATGCCTACCAGAAACTGCAGGGGCTGAAAAGCAAACCAAAGGGAACCCTAGTGTCTCCTCTGGTATCATCAGCCCAGCCAGCCCCTGGGTGACACCTGCTCGTGGTGGCCTTTGAAGGACCAGGATAACACGTGCTGATAACACGTTATCAGCACACCTCAGCTGCGTGAGAGATCAGCTCCTCGGGTTCTTCCCTAAGCCCCCAGCAGGCTGCACAGTGCATAGGGCCATCCAAAGGATATGACAGCAGCAGTGCTGGGTGCTCTGGCTGAAGCCACAGCACAAGTGTGTCCTGCTGCATCTTCTTGGCTGCCCACTGCTCACCCTGCATCTCTTTCATGGCCACACGCTGTCATGGAAGCTTTGACACCTGCATGAACGTGAGCAGCAGAGCAATGTCTCTTCTGTCAATGTTCCATGCCACAGATGCAGCACAGAGCGGGGTAGGAAGCCCCAGCACAGCTCTCCCTGGACAATGACGGGAGATCCCAGAAAAAGGTCAAGAAATAGGAAAGGCACAAGCTGCAAAGATCCAGCACTGCTGCTTGTCGCTGTCCTATGTGTTTCTCGTCTGTCTGAGGTCACTTTGGATTCAGTGAGGGCCTGACTGCACTCTGCAGGTGATCCTTTCTCCAAGCTCAGTATAACCCTGGGCTGCTGCAGTCCCTCTTCAGGGACTTTTCTCAGGCTAACAATAGAAATAAAGTGCAGGAAAATTGCTATTTAAACTCGTTTTCAGAGAGGAAATTTCTCACAGCCTGATGGCAATTAAGGAAAACATTACTTTGTGGCTGAGGAAGCCACTGACTTCGTCCTCAAATAGCGCTGGATTCGGAAGAACTGCAACATCCCCCACTCTGTGCAGGTAATCCTGGTTGCACAAGCACATTCCTCACTGTGCCCCTCAGCTTCTCCAAAGCCTCTGGGACACAAACAGGAAATCAGAGGCAACATGCTGAAAATGGAAAATTGCAACCTCCTAAAAATTATTAATCACTCAAAATGATAAAACAATATCCTTTGTCAAAGTGCAGGTGGTGAAGTTGGCACAGTTCCTACCAAAGAGGAACTTGATCTTCACTGGTACAACAGCATGGAGCAGCATCCTGTGCTGATGAGATACTCAGCCTGAATTTCTTTCAAGGTGCCATTGCCACCTCTTTTAGCTTAAGTCTGTGGAAAACAGGAAGAGGGAAGCAGCCTGGGGCAAGAGTCACCTGAACCAGAGACACCCCAGGGCTGTAGCAAGAGGAAAGCTGCTCATTGACAAAAATTGAAAGCTATTTGTATTTAGTGGGAAGAAGAACATCTTATAGAATGCTGTGCATCATCCTAGGAAGCTGTAATAGGAATTCAGAATCATGGAATGGCTTGGGTTGGAAGAGACCCTAAAGCTCATCTCATTTCAGCCCTGCCATGGACAGGGATGCCTTCCATTATGCCAGGTTGCTACAAGCCCCCTCCAGCCTGGCCTGGAACGCTTCCATGGATGGGGAGCCCACAGGCTCTCAGGGCAACAAGTGAGCCACCAACCCGGTGCTCCAGAAACTCCCATGAGATTTGCAGGCAGCTGGGGTCAGCTGTGAAGTCCCTGCCCAGCTCCCCTGGGGCACTCTAAGCCCCACGCTGAGGGGTAAAGAATGAGCAGAAAGAGGCCCCAAGAGCAGTGTCTGTGCCCTGATAACGTCTTCACAGTTCCAGGCTGCAGCTATGTTTGTACATTTTAATTAACCTGGAGAAAGGCTTATTTTACACAGATTATTTTACTGAGAGTTGGGACACACTTGCAGACCTCTAAGACAGGAGCACTAAGAACACTAAGAGAACAAATCTCGGTGTCTGAGAGGGAGGAATTCTGCTCCCAGCTTCCCTCAGCTCCATCGCTGTCCCTGCTGCCGGGGATTCTGAGGACATTGCTGTCCCTGGACGGAGCAGGCAGGACACAGGCACGGCCTCCCCACTCTGCCCCACTGAGCACACAGAGAAGCTGGTGACAGCCAGATCAGTAACTGGAAGCCACAATGACAATCTGTCCCCAACACTGGACAGTTAATCCTGATCCACAACCCCCCCTGGGAATTTAAAATGCTTCCTCCAGCCCCTCTCTGTCTGTGGTCAAACAGGTGATGACACACACTCTGAGAGAGCAGCAGGGTTTCTGCTGGGGCCACAGAACACTACCAAGAGTAAAAAGTCTCCAAGAAAAAAAAAACAAAAAAACCCAAAACCAACAGGAGGCTTAAACCTTAAAAAATAATGCAGACACTAAGGGGCTTGAAAGTAAGATACAGCAACAGAATATTTTAGGTAGATTTAATTTTAAAAATTGCATTTTCTACATTATTTCTTATTACCCAGAATATGTTATGTGTAATTATTTGAGTATTAGGGTACAAAGGCAGAATCCAGTTTAAACCCAAGCAAACCAGTGCAAGCTGAGCAGGATGTTATACATAAATATTTCATGGCTGAGCTGGAATACTTTCTGAAGTACTGAATATTGATTTAAATTCTGTAGACACTTTGCTTTTGAGGAGTTACACATGTGAGAATTAATGCTAACACCAACATTGCAATGTACTACTTAAATCCACTCTCTGCTCATTACTTCTGTATTTCAAATTGGATTTTATGGTCAAGTTCAGAAGCAAGGTCAAGCCAGTGTAACACTGAGAGAGTGTGCAGAGCCACTGCACACACTTGGAATTCCACTGCTTCACACCCACTTGCCTATGCTTAATTAATTACCTCTTTACACAGATTCCCGTTCTGGTTCAGTTCAGAGTGTGGAATTTAACATGGCAACACTTGTCACAGATTAAAAATTAAGAAGAATGGAGCAAAGGAAAAGCTGTAACAGATAAAAGGACTAGTAATACCAGCATACACACGTGAAAAAATATGTACTTCCAAGTATAACTCACACACGTGAAAAAATATGTACTTCCAAGTATAACTCACATTGCCTCCCTCCTTCTGAATGCTCAGAACTAATTCACAGGCAGCTAAATTATAATTCTGCTTCTCAGATAACAGAAATTCAACTGAATATGCTCAAAGTAAGCAGCTCTGAGACTTGGAACAGAGCTCTGGAGACCTCCGGTGCTCCTCTGGAGAAAGGAAAAGCCAAGGGCTCGCAGGAAGGACGTGCCTGCTGTACTAAAAGGCAGATGCCTTCAGGGCACTGTATGTTCAGTCATCTCTTTATCAAACCCTTAACTAATTAAACAATCCTCTTGTCAAAGAGGACAGTCATTGTTTGTGTGACCGATGCCCTGTAAACATAATGGGATAATCTGCCTTTCTCCTTTTTCTCTCCCTCAATTCTCCCGAGCAGCTGGGGGATGCGCTGCCCGCCCGCCGGGAAGCCAAGGCTCATCTGTCGCGGCCGCACGCAGCATCAGAAGCCAAGCTTAGGACAATGACGCCTCAGACACTCCAACAATCCATCTGATCCTGTGCCATCGGAGAGTCCCCGGCCGCGGCAGGGCTGCACAAACAATCGGGGAGAAAAAAGAAGGGATTCCTGGATAGAACTGCCAGTTAAAACTATATTGATCTACGACAAACGATGCCCCAGCAAAAGCATTGCCGGCACCCTCCTTTGACTTGGTCCCAGGGAAGAAAGAGTCTGCAAACACCAAAGCTTTGGTCAGATGGCACCAGGCTTGCTCTCACATCTGCACAGTACAGCAGCAAAAGCTGTTCTTCAGCTGCTGGAAGCTCAGCAAGTCCCACGTTCAGAGATGGCTCCAGCCCCGGGTACCCGAGGGAACAGCTCAGCTCACAGTAACCCCGTCTGTGGATGGGTCATGACCAACAGCAGTTAGAGAGGGCAGCTATTTTCTCATGTGAAACGAGGACAATGTTTCAGTCGGTTGCAAAACCCAAATGTTTTCCCCTCTCTGTATTGCTGATGTGCGGGATGTCTTCCCCACAGCCCATTCCGCTCGCCCCTGTCAGCAGAGCTGCACAGCTCTGTCACCCCAGGGATAAACAGGACAAAAAGCCATTACCTGTCCCAGCCCTCTTTCATCAAAGTGTCTGTTTTCCTACTTACACTACAGCAGCAGTCTCTACTGATTTACTGTAAGAAATTTAAACTGCCCAGTACTTGAATTTTTGAATTAAAATGCAGTGTAAACTGAAACCAAAATTAATCACTATTACAAGGTGTAGATTTCATAGGGCTGTCATTCCCAGGAGTAAAGCAGAAAGCAGGTGGGTAGGCAGCCCTTCCTTCCCAGGTGAGGCTCCCCAAACCCTGGGGACTTAGGCTGGGACAGTCTATCACTCCTGTCCAGTGTGCTCTGGTGCCAAAGCCACACATGGCTCTACTGACCAGAACTGGTAACCACGGTATTATTCATCTCAGGCCACTTGTATGTGCTAGTTTGACTAAGGAGGGAATGTGGTGTTTCTGTGAGGGGTGAGGAGGAGGAGGAAGGGGCAGTAGGAAGGGGAAAGCTGAATAATATCCAAATGTGAAAACCCTTCAGTGCCCATCAAACATGTGAAGTAGTCATGGCCCGAGGCTGCCAGAGCTCCAGAAGCATTTGGACAGCGCTGCCAGGGATGCCCAGGGTGGGACTGTTAGGGTGTCTGTGCAGGAACGGGAGTTGGACTTGATGATCCCAGTGGGTCCTTCCAGCTCAGGGTTTTTGGTGATTCTAACAGAAAGCTTGAGGTCCACAGTCAAATCCATCCTTGGCTGTATTGTCCGAATTCCCGAATTCCCCAAACCTCCACTGACTCCCCAGACAGTGCCTGACAGTGCCATTTCAGCAGAGAACGAGGAGGACAAAGGGCTTAGCACAAGAACAACTCTGATCTTCTCCTGAGCAACATCCTCCCTCACAGCCCAGCTTTGAGGGAAAATCCCCTCCCCTGTTTCTCCACGGAAGACTTCAGACAGGGTTCAACAGTAACCTAGAGCCCCACTCCTGGCTAAAGGCAGAGTGAAACACCGCCACCCCATCACAGATCCATAGGGACAGAACAGTGACAAACTCCATCCGTGTGCACGCCCTGCTGAGAAACTCACAGATGTGTCCAGGTGTCCCATCTTCCCTCAGCCCGACCTTGGACAAGCTGCCAGTTAGCTTAAAGCTCCTCCAGAGGAGAAACAACACTGGTGTGCCCTGTGCTCAGGAGGGAAGGAAACCCAGGAGACAGCACGTACAATGCAAAGTCTTTTTGCACCTCATCTAGGCCACAACAGGAAAAAAAAAATAATGCAAAACTGCTCTATTTTTAACCTACCACCAAGAGAGACTTCACAGAGCCATGTTCAAATCTGAACAAGTTCCTCATTTCAATCCAAGTTAAACTCAGCAAGTGTAAAGCAAACATCCCAAATGGAATATATCAAAGCCAAAATGATGTTATCCTAGCAAAATTGCAACATTTTCCATATCTGTAACCAAAAAAATAGCAGTATCAGCCTTAAGGTTCTTTTTCTTGCTCTCTCCCTTATTTGTTTTCTCCCTCCCCACCTCATCACTGCAGCCAAGTTTTAAACAATATCCATGAAAATAGCAGCTTTCAAACTGTTCCTGGAGCAGCCAAGTTAATGAGGCCACATGGCATCCCAGGGCACTCCAGGGGGAAGGGCTCACACTGCTTGTTACTGCAGCCTGTGCTGCTCTCAAAAATGTAAAGCATTTCAAAGTGGTGAGTGCTTCCCTCTTCTTCTCCCCCAGTCTCCAAGTAAGAGAGTTCAGACTTTCAAACACATATTGTGGAAAGAATGAAGTACTTCTGGAAAAAATGAAAGACTGGTTTGCCTTTCTAAATTTAAAGATTTATAAATCAGTGCAAATCTTTTTCAAAAAAAGAAAAAAAGAAAAGCCAGCAGAACACGCCCATGAGTTCTAGCACAACCATAAGAGAGTTGTAGAAACAAGTACCTGTTTTTCCTGACCTACATTTGCAGGCTGGCAGGAAATCAAAGTTCGTGTCAAATTACAGCAGAGTTTGAACAGACTTGCATGTGCCCTCCAATCTCAGCTATTAAATCTGTTTGGGCCCTGGGAGTGAATGTTGAGTATGAAAGGTGCTGCTTTCTACAGTGACACATGCAGGGTATTATGTGAATGCATGCAGGTTGTCTTTTTGTTGTAACACTAAAATGGATTGGAATGGATTTTCCATAGGAGTTGGTTGAAGTAGAGACATTTTCCTTTCCTTGAACTGCTTATACATTCTCTTCTATATTTACCATAAAAGCCATATGGTTAAGCAGACACAACCACAAAAAGCCAACGTGGAGCTTTGTCCTAAATGCTTGGGCTATGGAACGGCTCCACAGGCGACAGCCGCCTGTGTGGGCTGAGGCTGGGTAAACAACAGCACCCAGCAAACAGCACTGGGGCTGAGCAGAGACAGGGACCTACAGCCAGCACACTCAGAGCAGCCAAGGACAGGCTCTCACTTGCACCACTGCTCACTCCAGCAGAGGCAACAGTCCCTTGGATTGTTGTTCTCTGAATGAGGCTGTGCTTTACCTGCCTCAGAGTGCAGTCCGTTCCTGCATTTGTAGTTTCAGAAGGGGTCTGGCCCATGCCAGGTAATGAAAAAGGCTGCAGAAGTGAGAAGGTGACACAGCACCACACTCAGGCTTGGAAATAAGCCCAATCTTTCTCTTACAGCAGGAGAATTTTTTTCCACTCAAGACCACTGAAGCTACTGTAGGGAGCTGGGAAATAAGGCTGCTACTGATTTACTTCATGTTTGGTATTATTGCCAGGCCCTTATTCCTACAGATGCACCTTTGCCACAATAGCCCAATGACTCATGACCTGTCCCACAAAACAGGGTCTGCAGTGAAGATGATGAGTTCTTCCTGCTTCCAACTGGCTAAGAAAACACAGCAGGAAAAGAAGGCCTAGTAATCCAGATTTTCCAAATATCCAGGCAAGACTGAACCCTGTGGAATGTAAAGGAATGGACACCTCAGCCAGTTACATGAACCCCCACACCAGATGATCTGAGATGATGTGGTTTAACATAAGCTTGCAAAAACTGTGTGATGGAAACACATTGAAAGTTTCCTTTATTTTCACGCCCATTTTCAGATCTCTGTGATTTCACAATGTCCATATTTCACTAAAATTAAAATCGCTGTGTTGCAAAAGACATTCAAGACAGAAGTTTCAATTAAGCCTTTTAAAAGACGTTTTTCACAATTGTGGCAGAAATTCTTTAAAACTGCATCTTCCCCAGGCCAAGACAAACATGCCTGAGAGGCTGCAGATGTAAACCCCCAGGAAGGCACTGACAGCAGAATTCCCACCTTTTCACACCCGTGTGAATAGGAATTACCTATGCTAACCAGTCCAAGCCTAAAATCCCCACGGTACTCTGCTGAATTCCAGTCACAGGCTGATATAAAGTAAAGGAGCCAGACATCCATTAGCAGCAATCTGAACAGCCCTGTGTTTTGGAGACTGCTGGTTTCACTTATGTTTTTTGATTTATACCTCATAACTGCAAAACTAATGAGATTCTAATGAAAAGTGGGACATTATTCATTTGGGTTCCCCCCAGGAGGTTCAGTTCATTTCCAACAAGCATGCTGCTCATTAAAACAGGAGGTAATGGTTTTAAGAAGCTGAAACATGAACCTGTTCCCAAATGTGCATGGTCTGAAATGACACAGTGGTTTCTGCAGTTGACAGTTTTACTGCCTTTATTGATATTATTTTGATCAGATAAACTTTTTAAACTGGTGACTTCTAAATAAATAATAAACATCTAATCTATATATCAAGTAACATAATTATTTTTAATAATTATTTTTTTTTTAAAAATCAACCCTCTGCATATTTGCTTCTTCCCTGCCCTAAACAAATCAAATATAAATAAAAACTAAAATATAAAACTATTTGCAACTGTTTTTTAAAAACTGAATGATACTTAGTATTGAGAAACTAAGTAGGTGCACATATCATTAAAAACATGTATCTGTATAGTTCTCTTTACTGAAAAGGCTGAAGACATAACCTCATCTATCAGACACTTCCAAACTCTATCTATGTAATACCAGCATCAGGCAAAGGACCTCTTTGAAAATCCTTTCCTTAGTGACACACAGGTCTATAGCACAGAGGTGAAGCTGCACACCTCTAAAGCTCTCTGGAATAATTGTTCCTCAGCCATATCCTCCGATCTCTGATCCCCAGTGGGCCTCCTGGAATTTGTACAGAACCAAGAGTGCTTTGCTTCACTGCTTTCATGGCTGGTGTGGCTCAGACAGTGCAGTGCTCCCATTCCTCCTACACCAAAGCCATAAAAAATGAAACACTGAACCAGAGCTTTTTAAAAAGCATTTTAATTAGGAAATGAGGTCTGGAACATAGAGCATTTGAACTGCCTGTTCATCAAGGCCAAGGCAGTAGGTCCACCAGTTACTGGAGGCAGGGACTCCAAAGTGGCAGTGGTGGCTTTCCAGCATCCCATCAACTCCTGACTCCTCCAGACACAAACCAGAAATGCACCAACTACAGATTAGGGAGGGACAATTTTAATAGTTCATGAAAGCTCATTCAGTTCCTGCCTCATGGCTGTATTGCACAACCCAAATAGAAAAGATTTTGATTCCAGACGGAAACTTCTCTGGAGTTTAGGCTTTCCCAGTCTCTCCCTCTCTCCCCTCCAGTTTCTTCTGGTGTCTCTTAAAGAGCCAGGCTGGGAGAGCTGGAGGTATTTAGCTTGGAGAACAGAAGGCTCCATGGAGACATCAGAGCCCTCTTCCAGAGCCTAAAGGGGCTCCAGGAGAGCTGGAGAGGGACTGGGGACAAGGGATGGAGGGATTAGACAAGGGGGAATGGCTTCCCACTGCCACAGGGCAGGGCTGATTGGGATATTGGGAAGGAATTGTTCCCTGGGAGGGTGGGCAGGGCTTGGCACAGGGTACCCAGAGCAGCTGTGGCTGTCCCTAGATCCCTGGAAGTGTCCAAGGCCAGGATGGACACTAGGGCTTGGAGCAGCCTGGGACAGGGGAAGGTGTCTGTGCCCATGATAGGGATGGAATAGGATGGGATGAGCTGTAAGGTCCCTTCTAACCCAAATCACTCCATGATTCTATGATTACTTCTCTTCCTAAATGCTACAAATTGGCTACTAAAGCATCTGTGTCATTCAAGCACTCCACCCCAGTAAACAGCATCACCTGGGGGCTTTAGGGGAACAGACAGTTCAATCTGTTCAATCGTAAATACCATTTTCTTTCTGCAGAAAGATAAACAGTTCAGTAAGTGATCCTGCAGCATTCACTAAAGATGAATGTCCCACAAAGCAAGCGCAAGAAAGATAAGTGGTTCCACCCATCTGAACAAACATTTCCTCCCAGTCACACCCTCTGCACATAAAAGCAGGAATCTTTCTAAACTCACACTGAACAATTGTAGTGGAAGGTCACAAACAATAACAATGGATAATTAAAAAAATAATCAGGCTTAGTAAGACAAAAATTAAAAGTAAATTGCTCATCATTTTTTAAAAAAAACTGCCCAAGCCTCAGCAAGAACACATTTTGGACTTGAGGATTTGAATTTAAAAGATTACAACAAGCTGCTGTTCATCACCAAAAGAAAAGTCTCCCCACTTTTGATGCTGTGAGATTCACTGTGGAGCAAAGGGACTTCGTGGGACAAAGGAGGACAGACTACAACAGTCTTGTTGAAGATGTAATATGCTGAAGTATTACACACAGGAAGGAACCTCCAGGCTGAACATATCCATAGCTTGGAGCTGGCTCACGGCTCATCCCACCAGCAGTGGGACTGCATTGGAGATACAGGAATGGGAGCGGTGTTGNAGAGGAGAGGAGAGGAGAGAGGAGAGGAGCAGGATAATTTCTCTTGAAAATAGAACCAGTATGTTCATTTGGAGTTTTCTGTGAGGAATGAAATCAGATGAAGAACAACTACAAGTCTGCAGAATTACACCTGAATTTTTAAATTGAAACCTCCTTCACAAGTGCTGCCACCTTCAGAACAGAGGGAAATGCATCAAAACACACCAGACAGACTGGAAGCCATGGGCTGGGAGTGCACCAGGTAGTGTTAGCTCTAGTTTTACATGGCAAACTGAAACACTGAGGGAGACAAGGCATTTCCACTGCCACAAAGCACATGCACACCTTCAGCTCTCGGGATTGGGGAGTTATTTCTTATTTTGTAAAGCACTCAGCTTAATATATACCCAAGAGATACTGGTACAGCTGTGTTGCTCCATGTTTGTCATTGAGTAGCTCTCATTAAACTATCCCAACCAGGTTGCTGGGAAAAATTATGAAAGATTTGAGACAGAGCAGCACATTTTTGGTAATGGATCTGAAGGAGAGATTTTGTGTCATTTAAACCTCCCTCTCTATTCACTGAGGTTGTTCTACAGGTTATAAACTACTTATCTGGCTCTTTCCTGCCTAAAGAGGATCCCCTTATCACAGCTCTCCTTCACCAGTCCTACTCCCTGACACTACCCTTACTGTTCTCTATTCCATAAATCCCTTCGCTTTTTCTTTTCAGGGACAATTTAATTGAAACTCTGAACATTGCTCTGAGCATACTCAGCTTCCAGGCAGCTTCCTCTGTCTGAGACCTCTATGGAGGAATTCAAAATAGAAGTCAGGTTTTTGTAGAATGCAGAATTCCCTTTCCTCCTGGAATACATTGCTCCATGCACTCTGCATCCCCTGCCTGGGGGTGAGAAGTGAGGCACAGCTGTGACAGACAAGAGCTTTCTTAACTCCCCACTCCAGAGCACATCCATCTTCAACACTGGGAAAAGCAACAGCTCTTGGGGGAAAAAGGTTGGTATGTGGTCATGTAATTAAAGCCTGTCAGAACTCACACCCACATTGTGGTAGGTTGGTGGTGTGCAGGCATCCTTAGCTCCAGCATTTCCTCAGTTTAGGCTCCTTGCATTAGAAATCTGAATACTGTTTTTACCGTACCAGACCATAAATTATTGTGCAGAAAAAGTAGCATCCCTAAAAAACAATTCTTCAGCATGAAAGCCCAGCTCAGTGCCTTGCTAGAATGAAGCCACAATCCCTGGCTCCTCACTCACAGCCCAGCCCTGGGACAGCAGCACATCTGTGAACAAGCCCAAGCACATGAGCACTCTCACTGTGCCTGAAATGCAGCACATGATGGAGCAGCATAGCTTGTACAAGCCACAGCTCCGCAGAGAGCCACAGGCTGAGATTAAAGAGAGAAACTGGAAAGCAACTGGATTCCTAAAGGACTTGGGCTGACAAGGCCGGCATTCACAGCAGTACAGATATCCCAACAGCCTTTCTGTATTCTTAGGGCAGACAAATGAAGAATAATATTGACGCCATCGGCGGCGAGGGGAAGATAATGGCATTGCTCCCTGGGGATGCTGCGTGCCGGGAGTGGGGGGGATGGGGCTGGAGCAGAAGCGGTTGTTAAGGGAACAAGCAGGAAAGGTGAAACAATGGCTGAGAGAAGGAGCATCTCAACAAAAACGCATCAGACTTTGAGTGTAGCAGCGAGGAGCGGGAGCTCGGCCCCGTGAGGCGTCACTGCCAGGCCGGGCCGCGGCGCGGAGGGAGCGGGGCCGGCGGGGCCCGGCCTCAGGCGGGGACAGGCCCGGGGGCAGAGCCCCGACAGAGCTGCGGGAGCCGGGCCCTGCAGCCTGCCAAACCACAGAGAACATAGAGCAACGTGGAAATCAAAGGGTCCCACACTGCTTTGGGTGGGAAGGCACCTTACAGCTCATCCAGTGCCACCCCTGCCATGGCAGGGACACCTCCACTGTCCCAGGCTGCTCCAGCCCCAGTGTCCAATCTGGCCTTGGGCACTGCCAGGGATCCAGGGGCAGCCACAGCTGCTCTGGGCACCCTGTGCCAGCCCTGCCCACCCTGCCAGGGAACAATTCCTGCCCAATATCCCATCCAGCCCTGCCCTCTGGCAGTGGAAGCCATTCCCTGTGTCCTGTCTCTCCCCCCCTTGTCCGCAGTCCCCCTCCAGCTCTCCTGGAGCACCTTTAGGCACTGGAAGGGGCTTTGAGGTCTCCATGGAGCCTTCTGTTCTCCAGACCTAAGCCAAATTCTCTCAGCCTTTCCTCCTAGGACAGGTGATCCAGCCCCCTCTCTATCAAACTCTTCCTAAGAGCTCCGTGTACAGATCTTTCCCAGCCTTTGCTCCATGGGCATTGTTGCAATCAGCTCCAGTAAAGGTAAAAGAGCTCTTACAAAAAAAGATTTCTTGGAAACAGCCAGCTCCACTGTCACAAAATCCTGTCCAATGACCTTCACCCAAAATCTCCTTCTTTCTAGGAACTGATGACAAATGCTCTGCCTGCCCTCTCTCTCATGGCTTTGCACACAGGGCACACTTGGCAGTGGATCAGCTGCTCCTTCAAGTCATGAGCTACAAATTGCAGAAACACACCAGGAGCTAAAATCAGTTTCCAAGAACAAAAACAGCTGGTATAGAAACAAAAGCCAAATATTCTCCTGGCTGCTGGCTGCATTTTTTTTTTTAATTTAGCTTAAAACAAAATTTTAAATATCTGCTTGGAACCCAAACAGTCTCTAGCTGAAAATGTGGTGTCTAGCCTGAAAAACAGAGGCTTGTGGACATCATGCCAACAGCACAGGATTCCCATGGACCTGGTGTTTCTCAAGCCCTTAATGTTGTTCAGCTTAGGCAAGTAGCTTCAGGATTCCCAGTTTAAAATCTACAACACGCATCTCTGTAATTCATTGTAGTTTTTAATTTTATCTCTTACTTCTCCAACCAATTCCAAATGGTTTTATGAGTTCTCACAATCTGGTACTAATCAGTTACTCATGGTGAGGAGTCCCCGCTTTCTCCAAAGGGCTCCCTTTGCACGGGGAGCCAAGCTGTGCATTTCATCAGCTGCATTTTGCCAGAAACAACAGTAACTACCTGATAAAACAAGACTGTTTGGAGTATTGTATGCCTGATTACAGGACACGGAAAACCTCTAACATGACACTGGGCATTTTCTACCCCTCTCCCATCAGCTCACCACGTTTAATTGAAGTGACTCCTCTACTAATGAGACTAATTTCCCACTTTGGAGAAGGGGACTTCAAGTGGCTTCAGGGAAAACTTGTGAGAAATTTTCATCCAGCTGTATGAAAAGAATTCCCATTTGAGAAATGCCACTGGCTTAAAACCTTTACTGGAAGTGTCCCAAAAATCAGACAGTATTTGCCTCCCGCACATCAGCTGTGTCAGATGAAACACTGCAGACACGGCAGGCGAAGGAAGTTACTCTCAGAAGTGATTCTGAAATACAAATACAATCATCTCTGCTTCCCTGCTCTTCTTGTTTCAAATACAACACAAACATTGCACTCTTGAGCTGTGGGTGCATCCCTTATCACCACTGCACAGGAACCCCCAGACCTCGGGGACAGCAACTAGAACATTCTTCTTGCTGAATGAAGATTTTTTTCAGGCAAAACAGCCAAAGACTAACAATTCTGTTTTTGCCCTTAGGAGTTTCTATTCAATTCTATCCAAGCTATGAGACCTTCACTAAAAAATCTTTCAGAAGCTCCTGTTTCTCTGCATTGCACACGACAGGCACTTCATAAGTCAAGCACTTGTTACTGCTGTCCTCCTCATGACACATCTGGCTCTGATCAGCACAAATGGTGGATAAAGATTTCCCTTTCTTGGGGCTGAAGGACTGGTTGCTTCTTTCAGGCTTTACCGAACCCAATCAGTGATTCTGATGTGGTCCTATGGGAGCAGACAGGAGAGTGAGCTTGTGGTTCTGCCAGACTGTCCCAGGAATGACAGTGCTATGGCTAGAGGACAAATGTCTCCTCGTTATCAGCCCAGCCTAACAAATAGCTGATAATGGAAGGATAGACACCGGAGAAATGTCCCTCCAGTTTCCTGTTTGAGTAACTGCAACCCTCCCTGCCTGATCTCACAACATCAGGCTGCACCCAGGCCAGCTTTAGTATTTCTTTCATGCTTTGCTGTTTACATCCTGCCTTTACCCTCCACATGTTTCCTATCCTCAGCTCCTGAAGGTAAGTCATGAGCTTTGGCTATTGCACAACACAGCCTCTCCAGGGACCTTTGATATTCTCCTCCAGACGGCTGGACAAAAACCTTCTTTCCACATCCTCTACACTCTCAGATTCTGATTGACCAATCTGACCAAACTGAAAATGAAATACAGATATAATTACTTTATCTTCTTTATTTTTATTTTCATGCTGGAAAAAGTTGGAAAATTCTTGGGAACAAGCTTGTATTGAGTATATAGTATGTCACTAAATTTGCTTGGCATCCCTGCTATGGTGACATGTTCTCACGTAGTTGCACTTGTGATGTCTAATAATGAGTGGCATGAAAACATCCATCAGAGAAAAGCAGAGCTAGAAGGACTCTCACAAGCTCATCTAATCTTCGTCTCTCGCCTCAAGGCAGAATTAACTCCATTTTCAACAGAGATTTACCTAAATCAAATCTCTAAACCTTTACACTGATGTTTGACAGCTCAAGAGAGAAAGTCTTTCAATTAACAAAAACAAAAAACGAAAAAAGAAAACCAGGACCTGCAAGCCAGCAGAAAACATGCTTCCAAGAGATCACCCCAAGTAATGAATCCTGTTTTACTACATAAACATGTCACAGAGTATCGTGATCTGGGAGGGACACACATGGACAGGAAGAAGAACAAATCCAAGGGAGCAGAATGCTGTCAGGATGTCACTCTTGGACCATGCACGGCAAAGGACAGTAGTTTGTCCCCCACTTTCTTCCAGAACCAGATCTTACCCGTGGCTGATTATCACTGGGGCTACTGTGCCTGTGCCCATCCTCAATAATCTATACCCAGGGGAAGAGCAGGACAAGTTTCCTTCCTTCCAAAGGAAAGGAGGCTGCAAAAGCAAAGGTGTTCAGCTGGTCTGCAGGTCCTGTGGAGTTTTTATGCTGTGTACACTGTCTGGAACTGCAAGACTGTACAAACACTAATGTAAACACGTTTAGACCACAGCTTTAATTTAAAAAAAAACCCATCAAAACCCAACAACAACTCCCCCATCACATCTACTTGCAGCTGCACGGCATGCTCTGAACTCTGTGGTGCTGGGGAGCAGCTGTGCTTTTAGTGCCCTTCTTCTAAAGAGAACATCATGTTCCCTTCTTCAGGAGCTCCAAGGAGCCAAGATTTTTGCCCCTGTGAAAACCACATGCATGTAGCCCCCTTCCAGGCTACAACTTTTATGTATCCTGAAATGACTTCCCAGAGCGTTCTCTGGAAACCCTTCCGTTAACATGAATGTCTCAGCCAAGAATGGATTTTTCTGGATCCTGTTCACAGACTGTTACTAAAAATTGCAGCAACACATTTTTCCAGCCTCTAGAAATACTGCATGTGACTGCCTTTTATTTCTGTAAGGACTCTGCCCCAGGATCATTCTTAAAAGCTACTTCCAGACCTTGGTAGCATCTCACAAGTAATGTCTTTCCAAAATCCCAATATTAGATTATCACTGCACACAGTGAGTAAAAACTGAGACCTCTAGAAAAATGCTTACAAACCTATGCTTAGGAAGATTACAGAAACTATAATGTGATTGAAATCTGATCAACACAACTTCACCAAAAGTTAACTCTAAATCAAACCTAGTGCAAACTGTCCCTGCCTATGGCAGGGGATTGGAACAATATGATCATTAAGGTCCTTTCCAATGCAAACCAGTCTGTAGTTCTGTGATACCATTTATTCTCACCGTCACAATTTTCATATGACCCTTGGAACAGGTGCCCAAGCTCCAGCTCAGAATGGTACTGCTGTGCATGTCTCACTTCCACTTGTTTGACAGAACAAATAAGTAACAAATTAAATGTATCCTCCATGTGTAGGACTGTTCTTCCATGATCCTGGGTGGACAGTAAATAGCATTACCTTGCAATCAAGTAAGGGGTTTTAAAAATGGATTTATGGTCTTTAGCCACTTTCAACACAACTTCTTCCAGTAGCAATTAACAGTACATGGTATGAGTGCTTTAAGAAAGAAAGAGTACATGAGAGGCAAAAAAATCTTTCCTGGTTTGCACATTGGCTGAAGTGGTGGTGACACAGGAGCTCCTGGAGTCCAAGGGCAGCCACAAAAGAACACTAATTTCCAGGAGCATCCTGACTGGAGAGCTTCTATCCTCTGCAGTTCCTCCCTGCACTTACAGCCAAGCAGCACCAAGTCAGGAACCCTCCTGACTGGCCCTTTACAACTTAATTCCCACTGTGTGTGGACTAGTGGAGTCTCACGTGGCCTTGAATGACAGGAAAGCTCCCTCTTCCTGAAGGCTGCCATCACTACTGGAGATCCCATGGACAACACTTGTAAGCATAGGACAGGCAGTATCCTTTACAGCTCCACCTCCTGCAAATGAGGAATCACTTAAGAAAAGCAGGAGCTTAAGTAACCAAAAACTACAGCATTTACAGCCTGAGGTGCAAATTTACATTTACATGCACTTACAGCCTAAGCAACATTTAGGGCCAATGGCACAAGTGAAGCAGTGCAGTTGGTCTGTCCTCAACCATCACTGCACTGAGATAATGTTTTACTGATTGTGTCATTGAAACCTGGGATTATTTCTGCACCTGGCTCAGTTCAGTAACTTGGACAAAGAACCTCAGGTGCCATTTCCCATCTCCAAAATGGGAAGGGTGTTTTCCCCTTGCCTCCATGTGGCACATGGAGGGTGCAGGGTACTGAGGACACTGCTGGAGCAGATCTCCCACAGCCCTCAGTGCTAGCACCTCCCCTTGGCAACAATGGCACTGCCTGGCTGCTGGCACAGACATGTTAAGCATTATTGCATCACTGTTTTCAAAATGGAGCACTTCAGAATCTCATGGCACAGGCTTTGTATTCCTTTCCAAAAAACATGCATTTCACTTAGCACACACGTCAGCTCTCACCTGAACACAGCCTAGGAAGGACCAGCCAGAGGCACTTTTCCTCTGTAGCAGTCCGGGCAAGACGACTCCCAGGAGAGAGAATGGGCTTAACCTCACTCATCCCCATCACATGTACCTGTGCCTTTCCTCCCTTGCAGAGGGCACCTGCTGAACCAGGAGCATCCCCCATCACCCACTTTTCCAGTGAACACATGGACTGAAATATTTTACTTCAATCTGTTTTTTTCAAGACTTTTTACAGGAACAAAATTTTAGTTGTTAGAGAGAGTAACAAATTTAATTTCAGTTCCCACCTGCCACAGCTTATGCTGATAACCTCAGCCAAACATTATAACTTCAGAAGAAATATTATCATATAAGGCAGAGATAAAATAGACCAGTAAAAATAAACTAAAGGGATAAAATGATTTCACTATTTAACCTTGTCAGCAAAGGGAAGAGGTATTCTGGAAGAAGCTCAAGGCTCAGACATCACCAGTGCTCTTGCTGAAAGCCAAATTATTTTAACATACGTGCTAAAAACAAAGATGGGATATGTTGTCCTAGCAAGCATTTGCTGGCTGCTTCTGTCCACACCTGTGAGCAAGAAACACTCTGATGGAGACATAAAAAAGAATGGATTACACATTAACTCCTCCATCTCTGGCAGTACTCTACTTTTAGATGTCAGTGCAACACAGGGGTCAGTGTCAAAGCTAACATTTTTAATCCTGAAACACTTCTCATACTGAGTTTGTGACATGACACTTACTTGCACATTTTTCTCTTGGTATCAACTAGAGATTTGCATTATAAATTGGATGCTGATGAAAACAGTATCAATGACTTTATTCTTTATGGTTGCAATTGGCTTCAAAAGGATTTTTTTAAAGCGATCAGTGAACCACAGACAGGTTCCTGAAAAATAAACCTTACCCAGACTAACTGTAAGAATGCATTTTGTTTTTTAAAACAACCTGCAAAATTCAGGTAAAACATCATCATTCAAAATCTTGTAGTTAATATTTATGGAGAATCCTTTGGAAAGATGCTGCTGCTGGCTCCATCTTTCTTAGACAACTCTAAAGAACTGAAAAATACATTAAAAAATTGAGCAGATGATCCTTATTCAAATAATTTGGCAGAAGGCCACAGAAACAGTCACCCTGTGTAACCTCAAGCTTACCCATGAAAAATAAAGGAAGTCTGAGAAAAAAGTAAACTAAAGACTTTGCAGAGAAATATTCTTAAATAAATGGATAACCAAGACCACGTCATTGTGTAGTGGCTCCAGGGAGTTCACAGAACACAGGGTGGCACAGAGTCTGTGAAAATCTGTGTTCTGGGCAGCACATCTACAAGTGCTTCAGAAGCAGATCCCAGCTGTGTGGGTCCTACATGCATCTCCTGAACCCTTGGCATCTCACCAGAAAAAACATTGTTGCAGAGCCTGCTTGAGCCAACACCATCACAGGATCTCCTGAGCTGGAAGGGACCCACAAGGATCAGAGAGTCCAACCCCTGTTCCTGCCCAGACCCTCCAACAATCCCAGCCTGTCCATCCCTGGCAGCTCCTGGAGCTCTGGCAGCCTCGGGGCCGTGCCCATTCCCTGGGGAGCCTGGGCAGTGCCCAGCACCCTCTGGGGGAAGACCCTTGCCCTGATCTCCAGCCTGCCCCTCCCTGCTTCAGCTCCAGCCATTCCCTGGATCTTGTTTCTGTCACAGAGGGCAGAGACTGGAACTGCTCCTTGGGATGAAGCTCGGACTGTTCCAGATCAGCAGACAGGTGGAGGCAGAACCTGAGCACAGTGGGAGACCTAACCTGAAGGGTGCAAACCTGGATTTCACAGGCCACACCAAAGACCACACCAGCAGACAGGCATGGCAGCAAGGAAATCAACCAAGAGCAAAAGGTAGGCTGAGTATCTGGGAAAAAAATTCTGAAAGAGTGAGAATTAATATAAGGAATTAGTCCTCAGGGAAACAGTGGAAGCTCTTTTGCATGGGTATTTTATGAGAGACTGGGCACACCACCAACAAATGTACTGCAGGAAAAAATCAGACAATGGCAAGGAAATGGATTAAACGTGTCAGCAAGACAATTTCCAGATCCGATTTCTGTGAAGAGAAGACCATGACCTCACCACTGGATTTGTGGTGTTACCATTAAGTGCTGCCCCATATGAGCCCCAAGCCCCTCACTAGCATGGGTATGGTCTTAAGACAGACCACACCAAAGACTGAAAGGGATCTGGGAGTGTCTCTTCATTGTTATTTTATTTTCGTATTAATGATGGGTCAATTTATGTCCGAAGATTTTGTAAGGCAGAATTCACCAGGGATACTGAGGAGGGGAAAACCGAGACACAGACTAAAGCTTTTGGGGAAAACAAGAGGGCTGAAGTTGATTAAAAGAAAAAAAAAAAAAGGCTGGAGGAACATAATGTTTAAAAACACATATGTGGGAGAAGCGACTCTTTTCCAAGGACCCATGGCAGCAATGGAAACACGGAAAATGGCTGGCTGGCCGGCCAAACTGCATTTCTGTATTTGTCTCATCCTTTCCAGTTCACTCCAGTTCACTGGAGCACAGCAGAAGCGCCAGCAGCTTTTCTTGTGTAGGGTTCCCACCACTGTAAGAAGCACAGAATCCATTTCCACTCTAGCCAGGATCCGATCAGGGCTCTGTGAAGCACCGTCTGACATCCAAATCAGAGCAGCCACTGCAGATGTAGCTATGGGAGAAACCAAAGGCCAGAGCTTCCCTTTCACTTGTTGACTAATGGAGGTTGGCTGCAATAAATAAACAGGAGCTTACCAAAGGGATAAAGTGTGACATCCAGGATGAGCCCTCTGTAAACACACACTGGCCCATTAAAAACCCTTCCCATCCTGCAGGAAGGAATTGTTCCATCATGGTGAATTTACTGGCACCTCAGTGAAGCAGCCCAGAAATGATGAAGCTGATGAATTTAGCCATCAGAGCAGAGGACTGGAACAGAGCTGTCATGTTAAACCACTGTCAAACACATAAAACTCATCTCAATATTCCGAGTTTCTGTCAGCTGTGCAGAATGAGGCACCCTCTCTTCAGGCCAAGGGTTTACATAAACCCATAACAGTATCATAATATTTAACACTTTGGGTAGGAGGCCCATCTTCTTGCTGAGAGATAATGATTCAGATTCTCTTTGATCTGTATTTCACCATGCCTCTATTTTTTTGTCTTCTCATTTTACTTTTTTTTGTGTTCCCCAAAGGTACCAGTCCTTTCTGTTAGCTCCTGGCTGGGTTACTGCAGAGAAAACCATGAAGATGCTTCATTGGATAGCAGAGCATTTCCTGCTTTCCCATGGCCCTTCCTGATCAAAGAATCATCAAGCCATGTCCTGTCTCCAAAGTTCTCCAAAGTTGGGCAATAGCAAATGCCAAGGGAATAGTAGTAAAAAAGAGCATACATGAACAGATACTTCCCTGACACTCTCCCAGCCTCTAGAAATCTGCTAGACAGAGACGGAGGTTGTGTTTGTAGAAGTGTTTGGTGGTGGTTTTATTCCATCGATTTGTTCAGTTGTTTCTTGAATTCAGATGAGCTTTAGTATTTGCACTATCCCACACCACAGCTTTCCACATCTTGTTCATGGTGCATGAAAAAGTATGTCCTTACAATGGATTTAGAGAGATCTAAACCTTTCCACTGTTATTTTGAAGCTCCACAACTCTGGCATTAGAAGAGATTGGTCACAATCCCCCCCGTCCTGTTCCTTATTTCTCCAATAACCAACTGTATACAGCAGATGGGAGCCGCAACATCAAACCCAGTCCCATCCCACTGAAATGTCAGAAGAGCTGAAAAGCAGCTGAGAACAAAGAAACAAAACACAGAATTGAATGTTGAGAATGGACAGGCTTCTAAATTTGAGCCATTTTTCAGAGGAACAAAGTTTTGATCAGCAGATATTTCAGGAACGCTGGAAGATCAGATTTCATTAATAAAAGTCTCTGGGGAAGTTTCCTTTATTTTCTTTTGGCTGTTACATCAGATGAAAAACTCCAGCAATTTCTTTTGTTCTAATGTTTCCAGAAAAAGAACAGACTCAAGCACACCAGATTAATCCATTTCTGTAATTAAGCAGAATCTGAACATGGATGGTTCTGGAAAGCTTTGGGAAGCACATGGATTTCTGGTAACCCAGGCACATGGCTCACCACATTTATTGGTACCTCTGAAGGATTTGGAGAGATGAATGCTGAGTTCTGGTGGAGGCTGTAAGAGAGTTCATATCTTGCTCTCCTTTCCATGAATTTCAGCAGTAGTTCCTGAGACAATGGGATAAATGTTGTTATCTTTAAGACAGTAGAATCACAAGGCATTCATTATCTACCAATAAACTCCTCTAGATCATCTGGCCAAAGGCAGAAAAGAGTAAGGCTTCGGTTAAATAAATCTCCTGAAGCTGAATGCTTTTTTTCATTATTTTAATCTGTAGCCCAAAATGATGAAAAACAAGTCCTCAGCCTTGGAGAAACTGAATGTGTACCTTCCTCTACATTTAATGCTGCTGTTTCTTGAGGAGTTGAGGAGTTAATAAACACCAAATGAATAGAAGAGCTATGAGTCTGCCACCAGCATGGATGGTCATTTAAATCCTTTCCAGTTATAAGAACAATGAGAGCATGTGCCTGGAAAGGACTTCAGGGAGCCATATCCTTTTAACTTCCTGCAGCTCTTTGGTCAAGGGCTCTCCAGGGAATTTTGCAGGTTGGCAGTGCTGGGAACATCCATGTCCTGCACCCAGCCACACCGAGCAGTGGGGCAGGAACATTGCCAGAAATTACAGACAGGCCTAATTCCAAGAGAGGGCTTCATCTTCAGCAACAACAAGTAAAGTAAGAAGAGAACCTGGTCTCCTTTTAATCTGGACTATATTAACCAGAACCAACTGTGCAACTGCCACGGGGCATAGAAGTAAAGTCAGACAAACCCTTTGTACAATTTTCATGCCCCACTAATTCCAATATGCTCTTCAAGGCCCCAGCAAAGCATCTCACACTAATCTGCAAAATTTACTTTTAAATCTTGAAGTTAAGAAATATTTGAAAGAAACACAGGTTTGGGGGCACTATTAGGTCAGGCTCAAACCAACTTGATATCCTGCATTAATTGTGTTTTCCATTCCTTTTGCTCTGTTCAATATAAGTGGATATTTCAAAAATGCACCTTATTTCTATACTGCATTTACTCTATATCTCAATCATTAAATTAAGTGATGGAGTGATTTAGCAGCTTTTCTGCATTGTTATAGCTCCAGAAGGCAGGATGGATACACTGGAGAACACTCAGGAAGACAAGCAACACTTCTGCCAGTCACAGATCAATGAAAAAGGACCCCTATACTATTCTCATTTTTTTATTCTTCATATTATTTTGTATTTTTTAATGTTCATGAATGCACCATAATCCAACGCTGCATTTTATGAATGCTTATAAATGACAAAAATATTTCCCAGTAACATGAAAAATCTGGATGAGCTAACAGGAAATAAAAGATATCCACCTTCCAGAGAATGAAATGGAGTTTCCATCTACCAATGGTTCAATGGCACTTGGGTACCTGCTGTTTCTTTTTTGGCAATTAGAGAACCAGTAAGAATGAATGAGGGTTTAGGAGCACCAGTCTACACCTGCTTATTCTATTACTTTGCCAAGAATGGGTCTAAAACTCCCCAGAAATCTCCTTTCAAATCCCAGCTCACTAACACAGAGCACTTCAGCCATCATTTCCAGAACACAGGTATGTCCAGTTCTTGAAAGTCACACTGACACATACAGTAGTGACCAGGGAAAGGTGTCCCCTCTGCCTCAAAACCCACCCTGGGCCAGTGAAACAGATCCAGTACATGCATCTGCTGAACCATTCCAGCAAAATGTTGGCTAAGAGATACCGCATGATTTGTCAGCTGGAATGGACTGGAACTACCTCAATACAGCCTCCTGTTGTATTTGACAATTTGTCTCCCACCCCATCCCCAGGGCAGCAGAGTCACCAGGATCCTGCCTGTCTCCTGCTGGGCAGGGCTGTCCAACCACATCCCCATGGGGTTTGGTGCAAGCACAGATGGGAGGTGGAAGGAAAAATGAAGCATATTTGCTTTGTACCCCACTGTGCCTCGGGGGTTCTGGCAAATCTCCTTGCTCATATGGCAGAGTTTGGTTTGTCCATGGTTAAACCTCAGCAGCTCCTTGACAAGTGCTGTAAAAACCATACAGGGAATGGAAACCAATGCCAGAAGAGACAGGAAATGGGGAAAGCGCTCTCAAGGACTTTGCTCTGAAAGCAATTTCCCATTGTTTACTAAATAGAAACATTTGAATTCATTGATTTGGTTGTAGCCAGGTTCTTTTTTGGCAGGGTATATTGCCTCATTTTCTCCTCTACTTTGTTTAAGACATATCTTACAGTTTTGTTATCATAGGACACACATTTCTAGGAAAGCCTTCATTTTTGGATACAACTCATGTCCTTTCAGACTCCTGCCCTAGACACTTCTCCCTGCCGGCTGCACGGATCCTGGGCTGACCAGCCCTGTGAGGCACAGAGCCACAGCAGGTATCAGCCTTCACTCCCTCTCAGGGATTTCTCACTCTCTTAATCCAAAAATACAGTGTCTGGTCTCACTCCAGGCAATGGGAGGAAATGCAGGACTCAGGGCATCACTCACAGACCGATAAGCACTGCAGTTCTCCTGGACTGGAGCACAAAGGGGATGGGTGGCATTTCAAACAGCACCCAAAAGAGACTAAAAAATTCAATTAAACACCACACCACACCACACACACAGCACAGCAGCAGAAGGCCAATACTGAAACATGTGAACACAACCAGTTTATTCCAAGCTATTTTCCATTCTAGAAAAGGCATAAATCATTATAAACCAGGCTTACAGAACCCCAACAGCAAGACTGTAATGCCCTTGTGATCTGAAACTGCTCATAATTTCACAAAACTTTATCTCAGCAGATATTTCCTTGATGGAAATTGCAGACTGATTTACTTGAGAAAATTCCTTCATAAGCATTTCCTCCATTTCTGAAACACCTATGTTTTCCATACCCGGATGTGACTTTGCCATTCTCATTAAAATCTCTGAAAATCAGGCCAAGTCGAGAGCCCCAGAAAAAACTTCATTTGCAACTGCTCAGTGAAGAACAGCTAGAAGTAAAACTTAAATTTATTTTGAGGCCCTAAATTCCTGTTGCAGCCATAGCTATTGCTATCACAAGGTACTACTGAACAGATTTCCTTCATCCCACTTGTGCCCTGAATGCCAAAATGCAAAACTAGATACTGACCATGTGATGACATTTGAAGGTCATTCCTGTCCCCAGCAGTACCACAGAACATTGCTGCATTCTTATCATCATCATCAAACCTGAACACACACCAGGGCAGGGAATCTAAATCCTTGCTCCTTCTGCCACCCTGGTCTCTTTTTCATTGATCAGCAGGTTCTCTTTTTCCAGCTGAAGGCTGACCTCAGCCAAGGGCTGGCAGTTCACAGATTACCTGTCTCCCCCTCTGTCACAAAAAGCAGCATCTGCACCAGCACATCTTCTGCAGACCCTGCCATACCAACATGGCCAGGGTTCTCACCCCATCACTAAGAAACCGTGCTTTTGGTAATATTTCCTTTGAGGAGACTCTTCCAAGTCACCCAGATTCCCTTACTCTTGAGCATCTTTCTATTGGGCACTCTGGGCAGCTTCCCTCAAAGGAGGTGCTAAAAATATTAAACAGCAAAACTGACTTGAATTCTCATACAAGTTCTTTCTCATTTTGATTACCAACTTCTGGTTTCAACTCTGAGTTGCACCTAAACAAAGTCCCACATGCTCCTGACACTGTCACAGGGTGATCATGCATCAGCAAGTTCCATGAAGTCCTTCTGGAGCATCCCAACATCTCAATGTGTCACACCATGGAATCATTGAGGTGGGAAAAGACCTGGTCCAACACCCCTTTCCATTAAAAACATTTTCCTAATATCCAACCTAAATCTCCCCTGGCACAACTTGAGGCCATTTTCTCTTGTCCTGTCACTTGTCACCTGAGAGAAGAGACCAACCCACAAGGTCCTGTCAGAGAGTTGTAGAGAGCAACAAGGGAAAAGAAAAGCCTTGGCTCCATCTTGCTTTTGGTACTTTGCACAGACACACCAAGGAGATGTTGGCCAACTTCAGCCAGGAACGATCAACAGGCTCCTGGAGCATCTCAAGGTTCTTCCCACACTCTGCAGGATTCTAGAAATTTATGTACAAGATTGTTCTTGAACATAAAGGCAACGGACTTTGCTTCAGTAGTGGGCTCTTCTAACTTCACCCCACTGTTCCTATTTCATTCGCTTCTACTGATGATGGAAAAGTTGAGAACTAGGAAGGAGACAAAATGAGACCTATCACAATTTGCATTCCCAAATAAGCATGTTTTCACACAAGACAAGGAGCGAACATCCTCCACATTAGGGCTCCCAGTAATTTCTTCCTGCAGTGAAAAAATGGTTCAATTCCCCAGACAGAATCAAAAGATGAGGCAGAGTTTTACCTGCTGCATGGGAAAAGGTGGGGGGACATGGGCTGAGTCAGGAGACAGAGGTGACTCCTTCCTGCCACTTACTCCTTCCCCAGCACTTTTATCTCTGTTGAGTTTACAAGTGCCTTAAGCAACATACAGCACATCTTCTGAAACCTGGCTTTCTCAGCTTCAAGTGTGAAATTAAAACCATCCTCAAGGAGGCCATCTGTGCAAGGCAGCCTACAGGAAATGGAGCTTGCACAGATGGGACTTATCACACACTTCCTCGTGCCATATCAACACACCAGCTTTGCAAATCTGCCCTAAATAAACCAGAATTGACAACACATTCTGTCTGAGGCCAGCAGGGCTGTGGAAGCCTAGCATGTACTTGGCAGGGGCTGGATTGTTCTCTGCACTTTTAACAAATAACTCCCTCATAAATGGAAAACTTGTTGAACGTTCAAGTCTTGTGCCGTGTTCAAATGTCTTGAGGATTGTGTTCAGCAAAGTCTCCTGGAGGGATCAACTAATTGGCCTTTGAATTCCTAGACATGAAGCTGTAGGTTGCATAAAAACTAGCAGTACATGACATGGCCTCCTCACAATCCATAGTGGGGACAGACACTTGTCTGGAACATTCTCTAGTTCCATTAACTCTTCACCAACACATAAAACTAACACTTTAAAGATGTTTATTTTTACAAGTTACATTAGGTGAAGAATATAGCTGAGCAATATGGCTGAACACATATGGAAATACTTAAGCAGCAGCTCTATTTTCTGTCCAAGCAGTCTGTAGACAAACACAATAAACTGAAGTTACACACATGAAAACTCAATGTACTATATGAAAAAAAAAAAAAAAGACAAAAAAGTGTGTTTTCATAAAAAACAAACTCTTTTTCTTTTTTCTTTTCTTTTTTTTTTTTTTTTCTTGGCAAGAGGAGCATCTGAGAGAGGAGGGGGTAGCTTGAAACAGGCAAGCACAGAAATAATAAAATGCATTTCAGGAGACTAAAGCACTGAAGAGGAGCCATCCCAGGTCAGATCATACCTTCACCTGGCCAGTGCCATGTCTCAGTCTTAAGGGAAAGAACTGGGAGCTGTGTCCCCAGCTCATCCCCTGATTCTACAGCAGCCTGAAGTTTAAAACTTCCACATGTCAGGTCTTCAATACTGGTCCAACACAGACTTTGTTGACCTTTCTTCCAAGAATGGATCCAAGCACTTCCCTGCAAACCCTCAGCACCAGACTAGTGTTGCAGCAGGTGCCACATTATACTCAGCAGGCAAAGCAGTGTTTCCTTTTCTTTTTCCTGAACTTCCATTTGATGTCCATGATTTTGGCTAGGAAATTAAGGAGAAATGGGGAGCAACTGTTTATCTTTTATCCCACTCCTTTGTTCAGGCCCAGATGTTCTGCATCTGCAAACTGTCCCAGGATGTGTTCCTGGGGGAGGCAGTATCTCCTTTAGCTATAGCTGTCTCACATGTTTCTCCACATCTACTGACCCAAAGTTTAACCTGCTGGTTTGTCCACAGGACCAGAGGGTAGGTACCTCTGATTAGATCTGATTATGCCAAAGCTTCGAATTTCCTCAGACTTTGTTATTTCTCCATCCACTGCCTCCTTCAGGTCTCCTAAGACTTCTGTCATTCTCATGGTAACTGCTCTTGGGTATAACAACCACCACTGCTATACCTTTTCTCACCTTTTAACCAGTCACTGGTTTGCTAAAGAACATCCTCTTATCCCTAGGAAAGCAGCTGCTCTAAAGTGCTATGACAAAGGACAATGTTAGGAGCTGTTAGAAAATCTGAGGACACCCACCACACACAGAACACCCAAATCCAGATGTTTGTCCTTAAAGATTCCTCAAGTGCAACTTCCTTTTACAAAAGACATGCTTACTGCTCCAAATCCATATAAAATCAAGTGCCAACTCATTCTGATCTACATTATTCTTTTGACAACACTGCACAATACAAAGCCAGATTTCTGTCTGCTGGTCCCCAAGATCCCTGGAACTCTCTTGCAAGTTGGCATCATATCAGCCCTGTCTGTTTTCTGATAGGAGTGAGGAGATTTTAATTGAAAGGTTGCATTCAGGTGTTAATTATTCAGCAGTTCCTCTCTTGACTCCTTCCCAGGAGCCTGACATTCTGGTCCCTGCAGGCAGGTATTACTCACTCTGTTCTTAAATTCTTAAATTAGTAGCTGGGTTTGAGATGGGTTCTGGTAAGGAAAGCAAAGCACAATGTAGATGCCTCAGAAACCCAATGTTTCTTTCTGCTCCACCTCCTGATTTTTCACACACTGGTCTCCATGGGTTTCTTCAAGCTTTTGGACAAGCTTCTTATTCTCAGCATATCTGGGAAAGAACTGTTACTTTTTATACTTTCTGAAAGCCTTTGGAAGTGTTTATTCCTTTCTATCTTCCTCACTTGGTCATTACTTCAGCTTTTGGAAGGATGCCCCTGCCTCTCCAGCCTTCTCTCCCTGCTGCTTCACATCAGAACTTCTCTCTCTCTCACAGCAATTCATGGAGTTGAGGCATTTCCTCTGCAGCACAGAGCCTTTAAATCAGCTTCAGTTCCTTACAAAGGTTTCACCCTTGTCACTGCTCCTTTCAGTTTCTTTTTAACCTGCTGCCTCATTCTGATATATTTTCCCTTTGCAAATCAAGAGATTTCACTTCACTGAAGTTTTCTGCTTGGGTTACTTCTGTAGGATCTGTAAGTGCACTTGTGTATGCTGGCAGTACAATTCTGTACCAAGTTCTGCACAATTCCCAGCAGAAAGTCAAAATTATCTTCCCCTCTCTGGATTTCTTCACCAGATGATGTCATTCTTGGACTGGGGTGCCAGTTTTCTCCCATAGTTTTTCCTGTTTTAAAGCTCCATACTCCCTATTATTCTATACTTTTACAGATCCAGTTCTGCTCATACCAAGGAATTAAAAATAATTGCTCTCTTTGGAATTTCAGAATGAAATACATCACTGAATGAAACGTTTTCTTTAGAATCTCAAAGAAAAGCAAGAAATGACAGGACCTTGCAAGCAGTTTATTTCCATTGCTCACTGAATAATAACTGTGACAGTTATTTAACCCTCATTCAACTCTTCCTGTTGATGTTGATGATGTTTGACACCTCAAACCAGCAGGTCAGTAAGAAAAAAAGCTATAACTGAAAACTTATCATTAAGTACTATTTTGTTTTTTAAACACCTGTTATGGGAATAACACTGTCTTTAACTGCAGCGGGAAATGAGCAAGGTAAAGAAATTGGTGAAGACCTGAATGCTGGACAGAATGGTACAGATGGCATTTTTAGGTCAAAGGCTAAATCCTCACAGGACAAGACAAAGTTACTACAGACAGAACAAAAAGCATCAGCCCTAATATTGCACACACTCATGAAACATGTCACCTGGCTGTACAGAGAGGTGTGAAATGGGATTTAAGTACCAGCCAATATTCAGTGCTACTTTTCCTTCAGCTGAGCCTCCCATTTCCTCGTCTCTGTTCCTGAAGCTGCTGAGGTTATAGAGACAATGATTCCCTTATCACACTTGTACTTCTGTGACAGAATCCCCTGAGCTGGAAGGGACCCACCAGGATCATCCAGTGTCCCTGCCCAGAGCCCCCACCAATCCCAGCCTGTCCATCCCTGGCAGCTCCTGGAGCTCTGGCAGCCTCGGGGCCGTGCCCATTCCCTGGGGAGCCTGGGCAGTGCCCAGCACCCTCTGGGGGAAGAACCTTGCCCTGATCTCCAGCCTGAGCCTGCCCTGGCCCAGCTCCAGCCCTTCCCTGGGTTCTGTCCAGGGAGCAGAGATCAGAGCTGCCCCTCTGCTTCCCCTCACCAGGAAGTTGTAACTGTGATGAGTCTCCCCTCAGACTCCTCCAGGTTGAGGACACCAAGTAACTTGAGTAAGAACTACTGCCTGCTCCTCTAAATCACACCAGAGAAGCCACAGAACCTGCCAGGCGATTCTCCAGCACTGACTCAGCACCAGAAGGAAAACTTTGAGCCTGCAGTTATACATTTTCCAGGTTTGAGTGTATAATGTCCAGCCATGAGAGCAGAGAAAGGCAAGATCCCAGCAAGCCAGACCCCATCAATTTCTAGGGCAAAGGAGTTACAGTAATCTCAGGATAGGCTTTCCATCACAGCTCGGGACAGCTGATCCACCCCACACTCACACAGAGCTCTCCTGTCCAGGATTCCAGCTGCACGTTTGAGCTCACACCCTCATTCCCCATGGATCATCAAGCCTGCCCGGTAGGATGACACATACCAAAGGTGGCAAATTAACATCAAAATAAAGCAGCGTACCAGACAGCCTGGGAACAGGTTTGAAGGAGAGGGGAAATGTTTTACATCATCTCCCAGAGTAAGCTGATGGAATTCCCGATGCCTGGGACAAGGGAATTGGTAATGAGAGAGAAATAAATTCCTTCACCTCTGGGTTGAAATCCAAGTCAGGCTGGTGGTAGCCAAGACCCATTAGCTCAACATCTGCTAGTTGTTTGGCAGCCCATGTGAAGTGAGTTATATTCCTCAGTGTCCGCATCCCAGTCCCACTAATTGGCACCACATTGGCAATCTAAACACAGAGGTTAAGGTCTGAGCACACAGCAGGCAGCAACTCTGAGATCAGGCAGCTTCAGTTTGGAGGACACATGTGATAAATTATACTTCTGGTATATGGAACTCCATTTAATTGCCCCGCCATCCTGTCCTGCCCTCAGAATAAAATTGTAAATCCAGGCGAGCCAGTGAACTGTCAGCAATCCCTTGCCCAGCACACAGCTCCTGCAGCAGTAACACACAATATAAGGTCCATTACCAGTCAAGGCAACTTGAACAACTGCTTAAATTTTAAGCAAAATGCTGTACAGCATAAAGTTAGGTATGAGCTAAAGTGTTTGGATAATAGTTACCAATATCCATAAAAACAGTACCTTTCCCTCAACTTCAGTTTTTAATGCAGAAATGCAACTCTCACTAAAAAGGCAGTAGCAATATAATCTTATAGATCCCCAATACCAAGGCTCTTTTCTTTTTGTTTTTCCTTCTTCTGCAGCTTTCCAACAAAAAGTGCACAGGACCAAAGCTGATTTGATTAACTTTTAGAGAATCATTCTTTTTATTGCCCCATGGTAAAACATTTCTCTCTGAGGACAAAAAAATAGTTGTTAGCTCTTAATATATAGTAATAAAGTAAAATTGAATTTTAATATCATCTGAATATGGCAGCATAAAAAATTCTAAACTATGAGGGAAGGAAACTTATGTTACAGTTTAGAAACTGTTCCTGATGTTTACACATCACTTCAGTTTAAAGAACTGCTTATGATGGGAACATGATGAAAGCTGTTGAGCATGAAGGGAGATGGAAATGAAGCCAAAAGAAGCATCTTTGCCAGAACTCTACAAGAAAAGAAAACCACAGTCAGTTAGTTTGGGAGGGACCTCTGGAGTTTTTCAATCCAATCAGCTGCTCAAAGAATGGCCAACTTCAAAGCAGGGTGAGGTTGCCCAAAAGATATTGTAGATGAAAACACAACATAGTACAGTGCTTTGCAAATCCACCTATAAAGAAATTTTTCTTGCAAGCCAAATCTCCTCTTCATTTACCACTGCTTTGAAAGTGATTCCACTGTAAGCTGTTCTGAGAAGCAATAGGGCCAGCAGCCATCAGGAGCGAAACAAACCTAATCTGAGAACCCAGTAGGACCAAGGGGTGGAGAACTTCAGCCGCTAGAATGCAGACTTGAGCACAGGAGACTCTGAGAGAGCTTGGAAAGTCCAGTCCTCCCAAGATCTGTGTTTTATTTTATTTTACATTGGAGAGGTATGCTCAGCCTGTGAGAAAAAGGCAGCAGTGACATAAGGCCAGTGTGAATGAAAACAAATCCAACCCCCAGACTGCATTCCACAGCCACACTCAAAGGAGGGTTTTTCCTTCTTGTGCAAGGAGCACTCCAATAGTTCACAGCCAGGGGGTCAATTGTCTCTTACCTGCCTTATACAGGAACAGCCTGCTGCTTTGGCACAGCTCTGCCAGCACTGCCTGGCACTGCCAGCACTGTCTGGACTGGCTCTGCCAGCACTGCCTGGCTATGCCAGCACTGCCTGGCCACTGACAAAGACAGGCCAATCTGACTCCCACCAAAAGGTGCTGCCAGTCCTCAGTGTCTGCACAAGCTGTTGAGGATTCTGTCTTCTTTTCTCCCCCTCTGTTCTGCCCTCATGAGACACCACCTGCAGTGCTGTGCCCAACTTTGGAGGCCTCAGCACTGAAAAGATGTGGTGCTGCTGGACTGGAGAGCCAGCCCAGAGGAGGCCAGAGAGATGCTCCAAGGGCTGAAGCCCCTCTGCTCTGGAGCCAAGCTGGGAGAACTGGGGCTGTTCACCCGGAGAAAAGAAGACTCCTTGGAGACCTTAGAGCCCCTTCCAGGGCCTAAAGAGTGCCCTAAAAAGGAGGGAGATGGATTTTTTATACAGGCAGGTAGTGACAGGACAAGGAGGAATGGCTTCCCACTGCCAGAGGGTGGGATTAAATTAGAGATTAGGAAGAAATTCTTCACTGTGAGGGTGGGCAGGCCCTGGCACAGGGTGCCCAGAACAGCTGTGGCTGTCCCTGTATCCCTGGCAGTGTAGAAGGCCAGGTTGGATGAGGTTTGGAGCAACCTGGGATAGTGGAAGGTGTCCGTGCCCATGGCAGGGGGTGGGACTGGATAAGATTTAAGGTCCCTTCCAACCTAAACCAGTCTGAAACTCTGTGATTCAAGATGGACCAAGGGATTTGATCTCTCCTTCCCCAGAGCTCCAATATCCGTGCATCTGCTTCTGGCAGCAAGGACACAACCTTCTTTTCCCCTTCACTATTTAAGACTTAAGGGTGGACCTTTTTTACTGTCTTCTATATTTCTAAGGAGTAGAATAGGCTCATGCCACATTTTTTAAATACCAGACCAATTCCTTCTGTTCTAAGACACATTATTAGCAGCTTCTGTTAAAATCACACCACTGCAAATGATTCTATTGACACTTGAGGCAGGAGCTGCTGTGCTGACTAGAGAATTAATGGGGACTCTGATGACTGCCAGGAGTCCAGCATTAGCTGGAAGAAACCAGGCTGGCACCAAACACATAAATTCTGAAACTGCTCTGCCTTTGGCCACATTCAAGTGCCAAGCTGCCAGTTCAGGAGGTGCTGAGGTGCTTCAGCACTAATTCCTGATGCTGCAGGACTCAGCAGGGAGACAGGGCCAAGCAAAGGTATCATCATGTGATGTAGTGAGCTGCTTCACTGAGCAGCTCTCACATGCACTTCTGAAACCTCATGCAGGTATCAAGCAAGCATTTATACTCAAAATAAACGTTTTCTCACAAAACCAAGTATAGGAATAATACCAAACTCATGAGTTTCCTGAGAGTAATTCCTCTCCATTTAGAAAACAGGAGGAGTCCAAGAAAGAACTTCTCCGCAAGGGAGGAAGGCAGGAAGGAAGGAAATGTGAATTATATACACCTCTAGACAAGTTCCCCTTTAAAAAAAAGGAAATTAGAGTTAACTAAAAAGAGCATGTTTAGCATCACTGCACAAGCTAGGGAAAAAACTTCGGAAATCCTGGCCAAAGATAATGCTGCCTCCTCCTCTCCCTGCCAGGGAGAGGCATGGTCACTGCCCCAAGCAGAGGGGAAAGGGCCATTTTTCACCCTTTTATAAGCATTACCACTTTGAAGTTACAAATCAGAGTCACTATTTGATGATCACCTCTCCCTATGTCATCCTAGGTTTCTTTGTAATAAGGCTGTTAAAAAACATGTGTTTTCACTTTTTTATTATTATTAAAAAAGGATAACTCATAACTGAGCAGAGACAAAGGCTCTGTTGATACAACAACATGTGGATTAAATCTGAAAGGAGAAAGAAAGCTGTTCTAATAAACTGACAGTCCTGCTCAGAGGCCTTATATCCAGATTAGTGTAATAAATCATGAGGAAAGAATTCTCTTTGACTGAAACAACCATTTATTTAGGGATGGAACAAGAGTATTTTAAAATTGCTCTGGACATTGTACACAAAAGACTTTCTCCATTTTTGTTCTTTTTTTGTTTGTTCGTTTTCTCTTGAGTTTTAAGCATATACCCAAAGTTTTGCATTTGCTTTACTTAAAAATGGTTACTTTTTGGTGCTTAAACCTCTGACAAGTCAGCCAGACAGCACCATTGGGGTCCTACAGAAACAAGAGGGGGGAAAAAAAAAGGAAGAAGTGGCTCTTGCTCCATTACATCATTACATGAGGTAGAAAGCTGCCCAAAATTTAAGCTTTCCCCATTACATTCCTCTCGTGTGTTTTCACAGTTGTATTTATTCCCTTAACCTCTATTAGCAGGGGCTTTTTCGCACTTTTTAAAGCAGAAGACACTCTGCACTACTGCTGCCTTCCCCTATCGCACACAAATTGTCCCACAGTGGCTTTTGAGCCCAGCACAAGAATCTGCCCTGTCAGAGCATCATTCTGGGGCAGGTGACCAGCAGAGAGGAGCTCCAGAAGCCCCAGTCACAGCAGCACCCCCAAAACACGCCCCAGAACCAGCACTGGGCCTCCAGAACCCCTGTGCTGCTGGGTAAAAATCAGGGTTTGACAGAACTTGAGTACAGCACTGAACTGTAACTATATAGATGGGCTAAGAACTGCAGCCATTTTGGTCATAAAAATCTAATTTGTACCTGGAGCTGATTTCAGAGCTAAAGCATCTACCAGTTCCCCTTAACACATTGTGCTGTGGGGATGGCTTTGACCAACTCAGGCAAACAAATCACCACAGAACACAGCTGGTCTTTAAACTAAGACAAAACCCAAAACATCATCACCATAAAACTAAACTTTCAGTTCCACAGAAATGTTCTGTGTGAACATTACTAGGAGATATTACTCAAAACTGGAAGAAAGTGTTTCCTACAAGCAGGGTAGAGCTCCTCTTAAGCATGTTCTGTAATGTCCCTGACTCCTGGATTACATGATTTTTAGAACACCCAAACTGTGGTAAAACACGAGAGGGATCTGGATATGGGATGGAGAATAACACTAAAGGGCTGAAGATTTTGGCTGAAGCCTCTGCCATTCACAATGTCAGTCCTAAAGTCACTTACAGAAATCACGAGTACAAGAAACACTCCTCAAACCCATTAAAAACCACAATCCCCAGTCCCACAGATGAGATGCTTCAAGCTCAGCAACTGTTTTTATCTCTGCCAGAGGAGTCCCTGTGTATTCCATTCCACCTTAAAATCCATCTGCCAGCCAGACAAACAAAAGGTTCCTCAGAACTACCAGCTGATGCAGTCACTGGGAAGCCATCCCAGCCTGCCTCATCAGCTGCTGGATTCCCAACTCCTGAAAGAATCCGGGGGCCACTCATCAGCCCTGACCAGGTCTGGGCTGCTCTTGTCCCCCACCCACCCCTTTGCCCAGAGCAGCTGTGCCACCCTCCAGCAGAGCAGTGGGACTTGGGAAGTGCTGAGTGCCTGCCTTTGTACCAGGGCTGCTCTGCCAGGACGCCCAGCCCAGCCCAGCCCAGACCTGCCTGCAGGGCCTTTCACCCTGTGCCATCAGCTGCCTCACAGGCTGCAGGATCTCCCCAAGTGCTGCTTGCCACCAGCCTGCAGCCACCCACGTGGCTCAGCTCGGCTCCTGCTGCCTCCTCCTGTGCTCTCCTACAGAGGGATGATGGAGAACCCCTGAGTAGGAATGGCTCTGCTTTTCATCTATCCAGGCAAAAAAGCTACCAAGGGGATGGAAAGGGGGACAGAAAGGGAAATTAGACGAGATTAAAGACCAGGAGAGGAAAAAGAAGGCCTGACCAGGACTTTTTCTTATTATTCTGCTTTCATTGAGGAGAATGAAGTCTTGTGGCCAACAGAGTTCATAGAAGCCCTGCACAGTGATTCAGGACTCCAAAGAAAGTGCTGTCTCCTGGCTGAAGCACAGAACCTGCTTTGACAAACACTCCTGTAGTCAATGTTTACTGTCCTCACCCTGCAGACAATAAAGCTGCCCCTTGGAGTACAGCTTCCTGGCAGGGGACACACAGCAGTCAGAAAGGAGCTGCTCAGTCAGCTGGCTCTCTTCACAGCTGGCCCTGCCCTGTGACCTGTCCCATCACCCCCATGCCTCCTGTCCCATCCTGGAGAGGCACAGAGCACCCCACGGAGCAGTGACAGAGCCCAGCCACCACCTGCACCTATCCCACAGCACAGGAATTCAGAGGCTGAGTGGAGCCATACCTTAGAGGTTTGTGCCCTGCAGGGATGGCTCCAGCCGAGGAAACATGGCCTGGGTTCTGCCAAGCTTCCCCAGGGTGGGGATGAGTCAGTGCTAATTGCTCAGAATTGCTGGGCCCCACCGGTTTGGTTTGATTTTGTAAAAGCAAAACAAGGTATGTTTGGACAAAGGTGAGATTATGTTTGTGTATCTCACTCCTGCACATAAAGAATACTGTTCCTTGGACAAAAACCTAAAAACATCAGGAAATCAAAAGTAATGCAAATGATCTGGCTCTATAATCTTGCCAGAACAGAACCACCACCAAAGCACTTGAACAATAATCATAGTCTTAAATTTGACTTCTCTGACTCCTGCTTTGTTCAATATTTTAACTGTACTTTCAAAAAATTCTAAACCACTTCAGATTTCAAAGCACATTTATATACATTGATTAATTCTCCCAAGGTAAAAATCATTATCCTCTTTTCGACATAAGGAAAGTAAAAGGAGACACAACAAACTATTTGTCAAAGGCATAGATAGAACTGGTGGAAGGGCTGGTATTAAAACCCAAGAGTTTCTGAAGCACTTTGTATTTTTATCAAGCATATACTTTTTTAAAGACAACAGCAACAAAAAAAATCAAAAATGGATATCTCTTTAGGATCAGGGCAGTTTATGGGGTAAAGGCCACGAGAAAAGCAAGTTCATTAATTCACATTTGGAAAACTGGAGT
Source organism: Toxostoma redivivum (assembly GCA_013397375.1). Taxonomy (NCBI): domain Eukaryota; kingdom Metazoa; phylum Chordata; class Aves; order Passeriformes; family Mimidae; genus Toxostoma; species Toxostoma redivivum. The sequence continues at coordinate 25,242 of VXBI01013977.1, read as the reverse complement.
GAATTCTCTAATAAATTGTTGCTATGTTCCATATAGAGCACAAGCATGAAATCAGCCCACAGCACAGGCAGTCTTGCCTTGGATCACCAGTACCCAGGGTAATCCAGCTCCAGGTTCCCACTTTCTGCTCTGGGGGCAAAGGACATTTGCAGCAGAATTTCCCCGGAGAGCTAACGGGGAATGTGACTGCTCAGCTCCCTGGGTGATTCCAGAGTGCCCTCTAACGAGGCTGCAGCTGCACTTCACACACACAGGGACGCCAGGAAAACCCAAAATGAGCCTTTTTTCTGCTTGAAAATGGGAAAGCAGGTGACAGACACTAACTGGAGGCTGCTCCTGCACAGATATTTTATACTGCCCTACACTGTGCAAGCCCTTGTTGGTAAATACCTCAGTAGGCAGCAGGACTATAGAGAAAGATGGGAAAATTCACAGTTCTCCCATTCCAAGAGAAGAAAGTCAGATAAAGTCAGATGAAAGTTAACCCAGTACAACTTTTTAAGATAAACTGAGTTTTGCACAATTGGTAAGGAATTGCTGGGTAACTTTTCAACATATGATGTAGTTAATTCACACTTTACAAAAATAAGTGAATATCATCAATGAAGTTCACAAATAAAAATGGAATCTCCTTGAATATATTCCTTAATACACTGGTGTACCATAAAATACTGACTATTTGGTCTGCACTCAAGAGTGGTCACACAAGCTGCAATAGTGGAACAGGACTGGCTACAAGTTCATACAGTAGACACATGGTTCATTACCCAGTTCCCTTTCACCCACCAACACAGACTAATAAACTATCCTGCAAACCAGAAAAGTTCTTATTGAGACACAAACCCCACGCTGATACTCAGAACAGAAATTCACTTTAATAATCTCAACATCACACTGTCAGAATGGGGCTGTTCCTTGCCCTTGAAGCTGTACCTACAGCTATGCCAGGAGAGCACAGCTGCACAGTGCAGGCTCAGAAGAGTCACAGCAGCTCCTGTGCAGCTCCTGTCCTCTTCCTCCCCCATCCTGCAACAAGGCATCCCACTCAGGTGTCCCTCAACACTCCAGCTGGGAGTAGAAGGTACAAATGATCCTTTCCCAAGCTCCTACAAGACAGAATGGAAAGGGGAAGAAGTTCCTGAAGCAGCACTGCCCCCGTCCTGCCAGATGAGTGTCAGAAGCCTCTGAACCGACCTGGCAAACTCAGCCCAAGTGGCAAACTCACCCCGAGGGAGGACAGTGAAGGTGTCACCTGCTGGGCGATGTCTGGGGGATCCTGATGCCACCAGAAGCTGCAAGGAAACAAACAGGCCTGTGAACACTTGTACACCTGGCAACTCAACACCTCAGCCCCACAGCCCCCAGCTAACGCAGGCTGGAAGACAGCCACTGGTAGGCATCACATTCTTCCTTGAACCCATTTCACATACTTGCCAACTGCTTTACTTCTTGCTAAGCATCTTTACTATAATGTTAAGATCATGAGGGGAGACCTCAGAGAAATCTGCAACTCCCCTGGGGGGCAGTGCAGGGGCAGCTCCAATCTCTGCTCCTTGGGACAGGGACAGAACCCAGGGAAGGGCTGGAGCTGGGCCAGGGCAGGCTCAGGCTGGAGATCAGGGCAAGGTTCTTCCCCCAGAGGGTGCTGGGCACTGCCCAGGCTCCCCAGGGAATGGGCACGGCCCCGAGGCTGCCAGAGCTCCAGGAGCTGCCAGGGATGGACAGGCTGGGATTGTTGGGGGCTCTGGGCAGGGACAGGGGCTGCACTGGGTGATCCTGGTGGGTCCCTCCAGCTCAGGGGATTCTACGATTCCATTTGGGTCACCAAAGACTAAGAACACCTTAGCAATGTGATGAACCATGCAGAGAACCAGCACCCTGACCCACACAGGTTATCCCCTTCAACAAGTACAGCACCTCCAGGAAAGCTCCACTCCATGCCTGGAATGGCCCAGTGGCCTCCACTGCTCACAGACAGCCCTGGACAACACCCTCAACTGCACAGGTAACAAAAACCTGCCCTGCTCCAGCTGAATCTGCAGATTGAGCTTGTACAGCCCAACTGCACTGCCCTTCTCAAACAGCCAAACTCATTCCCTTCCAGCTTCTAACACTGGTAGATTCAAGTCTCCAGGGAATATTTCCCAATACCATACAGGCAATTGTAAACCCAAGAAAGCCACGTAGAGCAGCTGGATAGAGCCAGAACTTCCGAGGCAGTGCTCAGTCCCTCCCAAATGCTCACTCACATGCTCAGACATTCCTCACAGCACTGCTACATTCCAGACAACTCTTCCTCACAAAACAGCTTATTCCTTGAGGAGGTTCAGGCAGAGTTTGACATTACAAAGATCAGCAGTGGACAGACAGTGTCCTGACTGTTTTGAAAAAAAGACTTTTCTTTCATGAACATGTAACCCAAACAAGGCTCAGTGAATTGGTGTAAAATCAAAATTGATCAGAAAGTCTCTTTTGAACCAGACCTGAATCCTATTCAGCACAGAATAAAAAGTGTAGGAAAATGCAAGAGCAAATTAATCACTGAAATAAGTGAACCACAGTTGTGTGCAGAGCTGTAAGGGTAAGCCCTTGATCAGTACTCTGCTTTTGAAGGCAAGATGAGCAACAGCCACGAATAAATCACATTATGTGGGAATGACAAGCCATGGAATGAGCAAAAAGAAAGTATTACATTAATCAAGAGTCTAAAATGACAGCAGCAACACATTTAGACTTAACATGAAGTGTGACCATACCCTTGGGCAGAGCTGGAGACATAATAAAGAGGAAATTATTTACATGTGTTAAATCCATGTAGAGCTGGAATCTCTCCTGCCCTGGCTCAGTAACGTGGGACAAGGATCACAGCAATGCCCAGCTCAGCAACCTGCACAGGATCCAGAGCTCACCTGTGCAGACACACCTACAGCTTTGCTCTCCCAAACAGACTCAGAGATGAACTGAAGCACTGGGCAGAGAATTTGGCTACTATATTATGACAGGACAAAGAGCTTTGATGCATTTTTTATGTCAGTTGCTACCACGACAAGCAGAGGCAGGTAGGGCCTGCAGGAACAGCAGCCCCAGAACAGGACACCAACAGGAACCACTCCTGATATGTCCATTTCAAATTGCTTTCTGGCCTAGTACTGTTCAAATGTTTACACAACAGAAATTCAACATTTTTTTCCTTTGCTTAATTCTTCTTATTTATATCTACTTTTCCTTCATTAGCAAATTCCTTCTCCGCATTCAGTGTGGCAAGTACAAGGAATACACAACCTTGTCCATGGGATAGGGTCAGAGAAGGCACAGAACTCTCACGTGTTACAGGTGATCAGACCAAAGTTGAAGTCTTTAACTGCAGTTTTTAACTGCTCCCGGTCTGATCAGATTCCAAAACACTTCATCTTCCTTTACCTGCATTTCTACCTACTCCTTGCATAAGAAACTGCCAGGAGGATTATTCTGTAAGAATTAGCAACACATGAATTTTTTTCTGCTGTAGAAATGTCTTTGACAGAAGCAATTGCCTCAACCCTCAAATAGGTCTGTCCCTGCTTAGATCCAGCACAAGGGGCTATGCCCAGAGCAACAGCCCAGTGGAGTGGCAAAGCTAAGACTGAATAAGCTGTTAGTGGCACAAGCAGGGTTTATTGCCTGATTTTCACCGGCAGCCCACAAAGCAGGATTTGCCCCAGGTCTCCCAGCAGGGAGTCAGTCAGCATAGGTGGGGAAAGGACATGCTGCTCCTGAATTCAAACACCTGGACAAGGCTCTCACCTGCCAGGCCCAAGTTAATGCCATTTGGTCACTATTGCAACACCATACCTCCACATGTATTCAGAAAGAGCCAGACTTTTATCCTCTGGGAAAACAGCTTTCTAGACTTCCAATATCCCACACCCCCTTCTTTCATTTTTCTGCAAGACTTTTTCAGATGTTTATCACTGACATCTGCCATAACTCCTTCAACACTGTATCAATTTACTACACATTTATTCAGATGAAAGATAAAGATGTGAATCTGCAGGATGTTCAGTCCTTGGCAAATGTCCTGTTTCTGTTCATGTATTTCTCTTCCTCAGTTCCTCTGTGACCAGCCCTCCCTCCAGTGCCCTTGGTTACCAAGGGAGCTGCTTGAGGAGGCTGCCAGAGCCTCCAAGAATCCTCAGAGAGCTACAAAAAATATATTTTTATTTAAAGACATATTACACAGATTCAGTAATAAACTTTTGAATTAAATTACTAAAACTTGGCTCAGAAGAACACTCTTAATTCCAATAAAGCATCTCTGTCATTAGCCCGGAGGTGCCCTATGTCATTCCCTCTCCTCCCAGGTTACATCACTGCACATATCAGCAGGTTATTTAATACACATTTGGGTAAATCATTTATTGACAGGAGCAGCTGCTTTGGTTGTCTGAGTGTAACTGAGCCTCTGTGAACTGGCATCCACCTCTGTATGAGGATCCCTCTGATCATCTCAGAGCTGAGAGCTCCCAGCACAGGGAACACTCTCTGCAGCCTCTCACCTCTCTGCACACTCCCTCTGGAGAATCCCACAAGTTGCACTTGTTCCAGCTGTGCCAGCTGCCATTTACAGTGGAAAGGAGCAATGTGAAGTGTTCAGTTTAGTTCTTCTATGTCTGCACGAGCTCTGTGCAGCCCACTCTGACCTGAGGGGCTCTGTGTGAGCAGCACTGCCACTGCCCCAACAGAGACAGAAGTGTTCTGAACTGCAGCCACCAGCACAACTCTGCGCAGGTGAATGGCAGCATTTTTACAGGCAGTACTGTTGCCTTAGGAACTCCAGACAGAGCTTTCCTGATGGAGCATTTATATTTCAGATGATGCATTTTGCTGGTTTTGCTCCAAATGTTAAAATTTGATTGTTTCTACCCTATTGCTTGCACAAACTGGCTTGGCCCCTGAGACTGCCCAGGAGTCTGCTCTGAACACACCTTCAGCATTGAGATCCTTCAGTTGAGGAGCTCCCAAAGCCTGACAAGCCTTCCATTCTTCCTAAACTCCTCCTGTAATTACCCTCCACCACTGCTGGGAAATTGGGTCACATTTAACAGAATTTGTGTAGCTCTGCCTCAGTTACTCGATCCTGCTGTGTGCTTTGGAAAGGCTGACAGGATCCAGCTGTGGCATAACTTCCCACAGACATGGATTTCCAGAGTGCCTGAGTCACTCCTCAACTCTTTTCTCTTGAATGTGCCTGAGTAAACTGAACTTATTCAGGGCATGTTTTCCAGAACCGGGCATTTTTGTAGCCTGCCCTGAACTCCCCAGTATTTTTCTATCTCACTGGAGAGCTCCTGGAACCAGAGATACCCTGGTAGCCCATTCTAATCACGTGCACACACATGGTCACTACAGCTTGATTTTCCTTAGAAAAACTGAAAACCACACAAGCAATCAATGCCTCCCCCACCAGTGCAGTTTAGATTGTGGCACTGATGCACCTGTGTCCTGCCAGTCCCCCTCCACCCCCACCAGTGGCTGTGGCGGGAAGCTGTCCTGGTATCAAGATCCTCCTGCTACATGGAGCCACCCAGGCAGGCCAGGCTAGGCCACAGAAGCAGCACCTTGTCCCTACCATGTCCCCTCTGTGTCAGGGACCCTGAACAGCAAATGTTACACTGCTGCTTTGGGCTCAGCCAGGGACTGAACCAAGGTGAGGGAAGCAGCTGGGTCCCCCTCATCCACAGCTTCCATTTAACAGCTGCACACGGCTTGTCCTAAGGCCATCCTCAAAGTTTGCGTGGCAACAGCACTTCCTTTAAATAACTTGTCAGGCTGCACTAGAGTTCAGCTCCTCAGAAAATCCAAATACGTGGTTCTAAGAATTCATCAGCTGACTCAGACAGATGCTGAAATCACTTCCCAAGAAGGAACAACAGGAGATCCAGGGGAGGGATCTCCTTTCCAACCACATGTGGTTTAGCCTTTAATCTTTACATTCATTGCATCTGCAGGATCTAATTACACACAAAATTTTCCCCGCTCACTCCTGCTACTGACATCACGTTAACAAACTGTCTTTCTTTTCCTAAATCACATTTTATCTTTCCATGTGCGGGCAATACTCGCGGTGCTTCAATTCCAATGACTCTTCCTTCTCATTCTCCGCAACATTTCAAATCAGTGGCAGGGAGCCCAACCAGTTTATTTCAAACTGAATGCCATCAGTTTCACCGCTGCCTGGTGCAGGGCTGCCGCTGATTTCTTTGGTCTGTTAACTTGTAATGAACTCGCTCAAGCCCGTGTGACCGCTCTAAGTCCGTCCCGCCACCCCGCGGAGCTAAAGGTGCAATTACCGCTAATTCTGACCCTGCTCTCTCCGCCGCGCTCCTCGTCCAGCCCCTCGGCCTGGCCCAACCCTCAGCCTGACCTGACCTGGCCTAGCCTAGCCTGGCCTGGCCTAGCCTAGCCCGCTCCGCCGGACCGGCACGGCACTGCCAGCCCCGAAGCCGCTTCGTGCCGCGATGCGGACACCCGGAGCGGCCCGGCCTCGCCGCCCCTCTCGGTGTCCGAGGCCACACGTGGCCGCTCCGGTGCGGGCTGCCGGGGCCGGGCCCGCCCGGGACTCACCTGGCGCCGCCCGGAACCACCCGCACCTACGGTCCGCGACACAAAGCCTTCCCCGCCGTTCACCCCGCCGGCCCCGGAACGTCTCGCTCACGGCTCCGCATCCCCATCGGTCTCCTGTTCCGGGACACCGACGCACATCGCCGCCAGGGGGCGATGTCGCCCAGGGCAGCGCGAGAGCTCTGGGGGCGGGGCGGGGCTTCTACCGTAGCTACCAGAGCACGGCGCCGCCTATGCCTACCGTACTTACTGTAGTTAACTCGCACGCTCCGTGGCCGTGAGAATATCTACTATATTAAATTTACATTAAACATTTTATTCAAAAAAGCTCCTAAAGAGGTATTTTGGCTGCGGCAGCGCTGACCGTGGGCTCGCTTCTGGCGAGGTGCCCTCTGAGGGCAGCATCCCCTCAGCGCCCGCTCAGGTGTGGCCGCCGCCCTCACCTGTCTGCACCGCCGGGTCGGGCCGCCAGCCGCAGTCCGTGCTTCCCCCCTGGGCTCCGTGTCCCCTCCCAGGTCCATGTCCCACGCCTGGTCCGTGTCCCATGATGGGCTCAGAGTCTCCTCCCGCCGCCCAGGGGAGGAGCGCAGCGGGCGGAGGTGGCCGCGCTTCCCCGCCCCGCCGCGGCAGGTGAGCCGCGGGCGCTCCGCAGGTGCGGCCTCGTTTGCCGGTGCCCGGTGCCCCGGGCCGGCCATGGCGTACCGGGAGCTGGTGCGGCGCTGGCACGAGGCCGTGCGGGCGGCGGACCGCGGGCACTGGGACGCTGCCCTGGACGCCTTCGGCGGCATCGCGGATCCTCCGGCCAGGATCTGCTTCAACATGGGCTGCGTGCAGCTGCTGGCCGGGCGGCCCGAGGCGGCCCTGAGGGTGAGCCGGGAGCTCCGGGGAAAGGGGGGAGCCCGGGGATGGGCGGCTCGGCTCCCCAGGGTCCCTTTCGGGGGGAACGATGCTGAAACTAGATTTGAAATCCAGCGTTTCGTGTCCTGTGTGTCCAGCGGCAATGCGAGCAGTGATGTTGGTGGGTGAATGGTTTGAGGGAATCCTAGAAAAGTGAAAAAGGTTGAAGTTAAGAAGGCGGATGTCACCATTGAGGACAGGGTTCAGTGGTGAACTCGGTGATGCCGGGTTAATAGTTGGACTCGATCTTTGAGGCCTTTTCTAACCTTTATGATTCTGTGATTCCATGGTTCTCTAAATGCTATGAAAAACCCGATTAGTGGGCAGAATCATTTTGAAACAAAATAATAGAGACAGAGAGTACTTTAATTAGACCCTAGAAACTGTGTCTGGCAATGTACCTTAAGTTTTATTTAAGCTAAATCATTTAAAATTGTGTCCTTTAGGTGAACTTAACTCATTATCATGTGAAAACCACACCTCTAAAGCTCAGCCTGCCTGATTCCAAGTGAAGACCTCAACCCACTAGACATGCACCATAAATTTAAAATGTATTGTAGCTTTAAAGCAAAGCAGGAAAAGGATTGTCCAATAACTGTTCTATAGGCATGGGTTTAGACATGAGATGGGTGTATTTTGAAAGTGCAAATATGTTTCTTGGCAGTGGAGACTGCCAGAACAAAGTTTCCATGCTGGAAAACCACTGCCCTTGGGAAGGAAGAGGAGGTGTCCTGAGGAAAAGCCTTTTTGTGACAGAATGTGGAATGTCTACACCTCCATCCATCTGTCCGTCCGTATCCAGTGAGAGGATGCAGATAAACCTTTCCTCAGACAGCATAAGGGAGAGCTGAGGCTGTGCTGGAGGGGCTGGGGCAGCACTGTGGAGCCCTGAGCAGGGCATTGGCTGTTTGGGATGCAGTGAGCACGTGGCAGTGGTGCCATGGGGATGAGGGAGAGAGCTCAGGAGAGACTTCTGAGCCCCAGCCAAGGGGCAGTGACTGGGAAGAAGCTCAGCTCTACTTCCGTGTGGATCAACGGTTGGTTGCTGTTATTTCATTTATGGCCCAGTGAGGCAAGCGTTCCAGCACGGTGTGTGTGTGGTCACACAGACTCATCTTCACCTGCAGTGCTGTCCCTGTGCAGGCAGGGTCAGGGAGGGCTGGGCTTTCAGCAGGTGTTATACCCATGAGGTGTCTGCAGTGGGAAGGGAAGGAGCACATCCCTGCTGCTGCCTCAGGAGGACTCTTGGCCCTCCCAGCACGCTGAATCGTGAGTGGCTGCCAGCTCTGCGAGCACTGCCTGTATTTAGCTGGGGCACTGAAGCAGAGGTGCTGACTTAGAGGCCATTGTGGGAAGCCCTGCAGCTTCCTCCCTTTCACCCTTTCATCATCTCAGCCTTCCCCAGCCTGGACAGTCCTGCTGCTCCCACCATCCTGGCCAACTCTGCTTCAGGCTGCAGCTTTCCCATTTTAAGAAGCCAGATGGCCAATGCAGCTCATTTATGTCCAGTCCATTGTAGCAAGGAGGGGTAAAGGCCTGAAGCTCAGCTCACAAAGAGCCAAGACCTGATAGATGACCAGGAGCTGTGTCTGGCCCCTCGGAGTTGGGCAGGAGCCCAGGGATTGCCTCTATGAGGGCAGCTGGGATGTGTCTGGCTGGGTGTGTGTGCCCAGGCACTGACAGAACAGATTGCAGCTGATTCTTGGGATGTGCCTGTGTTTTTCTCCTCAGGCATTCAATAAAACCATTGAGAAGGACAATTCCCTGGCAGTGGGCTACTTCCAGAGGGGTTTTGTCCACCTGCAGCTGGAAATGTGAGTGAGGTGCACAGCCAGTGCAGTCTTTGATTCTTTGTCCTTTCAGTCCTGCTTTACTCCTAAACCTAAATGATTAGTTGATTCCAAAATTCACTTCTTCCAGCAACCTTACAGGGTTCGCAGGGTCTGCTTTAGCCTTGGAAACCCTGTCACAGGTCAGGAAGTCTTGTCTCTAATAAGAGCTGCACAACTCTGCAGCCCCATGGGTGGCTGACACCACATTGCTGTCCCCTAACACAGAGACTTCTGGATGTAAGGCTGCCACAATGTTATGTTGCCATTCAGATTTTCTTTGGGAATTAAAAAAATATAATTGTGCTGCTTGGTATGTCTTCACATGACACACGTGAGTCTGGCCTTCCTAAAATGCAGCCTGCATACTCTCCTGCCAGCAGACTTTGGGGGCCTGATCTCAGTCTCACTGATAAAATGTTGAAATTGCTCCAGAAGTGTCATGGGATTGATTACTCATTGTTTCCACAGTTAAATCACAGTGACATCCTCTTCAGGGACCTGGGTGAAGTATTTTACAGATCTTGTCTTACCTTTGAGCTCAGTTACTTTCTTTCCTGTTGTTTTCCCCATATTTTCCAGAGCTTAATCTCCACAAAATGCTTGTCTTTATTTCTGGGAGGGAGTTAAAGTGAGCAGTCCTGGCTTCTCCAGTGGAGGGGATGTGCCTGGGGCTGGTGGAGCCCCAGACAGGGCTCTCTGGAGCTGCTCCACCACCAGCAGAAGCAAATGTGCCCCAAGCACACTCACTGCAGGGGCAGCACATCTGGCAGTTGCCTCCTGCCCAAAACTCTGATGGCTTCCAGTACCCCAGGGCTCCTTCCTTCATCTGAAGCTGCTCCCACCCACCACACCTACCTGAGCACCTTCTCTTGGTCGGGTGCCCACTGCACAGCCCTTCCTGGACCCTTCCTTTCACCACGTGCAACTTCAGTGGGCACCTGCTTGGATTTCAGTCACATAGCTGTGTAAATCCAGACTAATTCCCTCCTTAGTCTCAGAGATTCTCTAAATTTCTAAATGTTGAGTTTCTCAATTCCGATGTTCTGGCCATGTGTGTGCCCTCCCTGATCCCCATCACCTGAGTTGCCAGCCCTTGATCCTCCTGAGACAGGCAGGGAGCTCCCAGCAACTGGTAAGCTTTGTTCTTTACAAAGATGACACATCTCTGGTGCAGCAGAATACATGTTATTTGCTAGTGTAATTTTTAAGCTTAAACAGTCTCCAGCTTTTTTAGGCTCAGTTTCTTGTGTCACCTCTGTGTTGCAGGTATGAAGAAGCTCTCTCTGACTATCACATGGCCTTCAATCACCTAAGACAAAATCCCTTCATTGATTACAAGCAGCTGGGGCTGAGGCACATCCTCTATGCCTGGGAGGTAAGAGTCAGCCTGGCTCAGCAATCCTTCCCCACTGTTGGGGGTGTCAGTAGTAGGCATTAGTGACCCAAGACTTTTTCAAGAAAGTACATTCGAACTGTAAAAATATTCTGCTTGCACTTTGTTTAAAGTAACTTAATCATAAAAGTTGTTAACCAACATCAGCTCTGGAAAGTACAGCAAATGTTGCAGTTTGAAAAGTAAAATTACTCAGAACAGGTGCACAGGAATTTCTGTATTGAGGGGTTTTTATTTTCTCTATATGTAGACAAAGTGGTGGCTGCCCCATCCCTGGAAGTTTTCAAGGCCAGGTTGGACAGGGCTTGGAACAGCCTGATCTATAGAAGATGTCCCTGCCTGTGGCAGGGGTGGAACTGGGAGCTTTAAGGTCCTTCCCAACCAAACCAGTCTGGAATTCTCTGTAATATTTACACTTGCATGTAAATACACTTGTAAGTTCAGTGAATTCTTCAGCTCTCAGCTGAAAGATGTTGAAGCATTGACAGATGAGAACAGAGCTGATGCATAATGCAGACTCCAGGAAATTCAGGCGCATGAAAGCCTCCTTCCAACTGCAGCAACAGATCTAATATTCCCTCTGTGCCTGAACTTACACCCTGTGTGCAGACTGTGTTTGTAATGCTTCATCCTGCACCTCTTACTGTCACACAGAGCCAACCTGCCACATCCTGTTCAAGGAACCTCAAAGGCTGAACTGATTGTAAATTTTTGTAATATTTGGACTATATGTAAAGGATTTCTAGAAACTGTCCTTACTGGAAAGGAGGTTCATTTTGTTTTCTCTGAGCCCACACGAACAGATTGAAAAGCAGATACAGGAAAGAGGATTTAACTCCTTGCTTCTGTGAGAGTGAGGAGTCATTGTGTAACTCCAGTCAAGCCTCTCAGACAATTTTCATACACCTTATACCTGGCAGGAGGAAGGTATTCTTGGCATCCGTGGCATTACCCAAACCTCCCTGGCTTTAACAGCTTCAGTGCCATGGTGCTGCCTTCTCTTGGAAGTGAGCAGTTCCCTTGGAAAGGGGCAGGGCTCAGGAGTGTCCTGAGGAGGCTGGGGCCCTTCCTGGTGTGAGCACATGACCCCTCACTCCAGGCATCACCAGGACATGTGCTGGCCCTCCAGATTTGGGATAAGCATCCTGATTCAGCTGTATCTCGTTCTTACCTGGAGCTCATTTTTCAAAATGCACAAACCTCATCCTCCAGCAGAATTGTGCCATCAGCTTTCTCATGCATGGCCTCTCACATGCTGCAGCTGATCTTCTCATGAGAGATACATGCATGGTTTGAAAATGCAGAAATATTTGCTGCTTGCAAGGCTGTAACACTTCTGACTGAGTGAGAACTGCTGTCTTGCCTCCCGAGAGGGCCTGTCCCTGAAGTTCCTGTACATGGTCAGGGCTGCCATTCCCCACACTCCCAAACAGAGTCTTCTACTGCCATGATTAAGGAGTAAAGGAAAAGCATCCTATGAGCTCCAGCCTTGTCCTGAGCAGGGCATGCAGCCAGGCAGTTCCCAGCTGGTAATCCTATCACAGGAGATAAGGAGCTGTCTGACAGTGCTCTCTGCCTGTGGCTCAGCAGCTTTCCAACACACCGAGTGCTGGCCAGTGACAGGGAGACATGTCCCACTCTCAGTATAGACCACACCTCCCCAACATCCTGTCTGCAGCACTCCCACAGCCTGCACTTCCCCAGGACCAGACTGACATACTGCTGAAGGGTGACAAGCTACAGCTGACAGTTTGCACATTCACAGCTCATTACAACATGAAATACTTTCAGTTAAGTTATTTTGCAGTGGTAGGGAGTCAGGATTGCAAAAATCATTACCTAGTTGCATGCATAAAGAAAACAAAGAAAAGCTTCCTGGCCTTTTGGATGCCAGAAGGATCAGATATAAACAGTGTGGTACCAGAGTCTTCACCTGCTGTCCTCATGTTTCTCCTCACCTTGACCTGCAGCTCCAGCCCACCCAAGCTTTTATTTTTCCTTTCTGATGGTGAAATTTTCCCAGCTATGCTGCTCAGAGTGTTTCTCCTATTACTGAATTTTTGGTGTTTTAGTGCCTGTTCCTGTTTCTTGGCTGAGTTCAGGAGGATATGTTGGCTGTTCCTGGGTCCTGATCCTCTGAGTCCCTTCCCTGTGCCCACTCCAGGTGCTGTACAGCACTGCAGCAGTGAAGTGCCACCTGCAGCAGTGGCAGGAGGCCAGAGTCACCCTAGAGAAGGCTGTTGTGTGGAGACCTGAAAGAAGAAGAGCAATCCTAGAGCTGGCCCTTGAGCGGGTGCAGGTAAGGCCAACTCTGTGAGTTCCTGGGTATGTGCATTGGGCTTCAGCTCAGGGGTGTGTGCTAAAAGTTTTCCAAGTGTTCCTGATACCTGCACATTCCTGCCATCCACCCACGTGGCATGGACTGAGCCATTTGCACATAATGCTCTGCCAAACTAGTGCTTCATGTGATCGAAGAACTCTATCAGCCCCAGGTGCTTCACTTCCCAGAAACACCATAGTGGAGAACTTTGGGATGACCTCTGCAGCTGAGGACAGGCCTTCCTGGTTCCTCATGTTGAGGAGCTCAGTTCNTAAGTTTTCCAAGTGTTCCTGATACCTGCACATTCCTGCCATCCACCCACGTGGCATGGACTGAGCCATTTGCACATAATGCTCTGCCAAACCAGTGCTTCATGTGATCGAAGAACTCTATCAGCCCCAGGTGCTTCACTTCCCAGAAACACCATAGTGGAGAACTTTGGGATGACCTCTGCAGCTGAGGACAGGCCTTCCTGGTTCCTCATGTTGAGGAGCTCAGTTCCATTTGTACTTGTCCTGCAAAACCCATTGCCTTGTGGGCAAACTCTACAAGTGCAGGTCTGGAGAGTCTCCCTTTTCATGCCACTGACTGGCTTTTTTTGAGTCCTTTTGGTCTCAGGAAAAATTGGTGGCAGCTCAGATATTAATGTCAATCACGTTTAGAGCTTAAGTAGGGTGTGAAAGTGTTTCTAGGGCTGCTTCTAGTAAGTTTCCTGTTAAACTCCTTTGTGATCTAGAAACATTTGCAGATTTCTGATTTACTCTACCTGAAGGATTCATTAGTTTGCTGCCTTCATACTTTATAAGCGATTCATACTTTGTTTTTAATCTGATCATCTCTTCTGGCATCATGTTTGTGCTTTTCCAGTGTATTATTTATATTTGCTATTAGCATGCTACTCAGTGGCTGATCAGAAAACATCTGAAGTCAAACAGAAAAGCTGTTTGGAAGATTTGTTTGATAAACCTTCCCGTACTGCCCTGCTTCACACCCACCCCATGCCAGCAGCCTCCACACTGGGGTGGGGCTGCTGAGCTCTGTTTGCTCATGCTTTTGTGGAGCTTGAGTGGCCTTTGTCAAGTTCACAGCTGAAATTTTTGCCCCAATATCTTCCTGGAGCTGCTCTTGCATACCTAAGCTGTATTTGCTTTTCAGTGCTCTGATGTTTCATTCAATGAGAATTGATGGCTTTTCCTTTACCTGCTTTTCCCCCCCAGGACCACTTGTTTTTAGAGCCCATGCTGGTTCCTCTTGGGGAACTTTTCAGACCACGAAAGAAGGAAGTTGAGCAGCTGGATTCAAAAGATTTCCTGGGTAAACCCAAGGTAACAGGCACATAATTGTCACAATTAACAGCAGCAGAAAAAAATCCTGCCTCTGCCATCTCCAGAGAGCAGTGCTGTGCGAGGACCTGGAGCAGGATGGGCAGAGCTTGCAGCCAGTCCAGGCAGTCGGGACACAGAAGCCAAAATGTGTTAGAATTGCCACCTCTTCTACCAAAAAATGCACTTTGGCACTAAATTACCTGCCCAATCCTTGTCACTTTAAAGTCTGACAGAGCTGAGCAGGTACCCTGGGAACCCGTGGTTACCCTTTTGCTGACTATGACTTTTTAAAGAGGGGCACATTGTCTCAGTCCTGCATTCCCAGGGGGACAAGTGGACACCTGGGGGATAAATGCTTTGTCACATCCCTTAATACAAGGCAACAGAGAATTTCTCTGACCCCTTCTGTGACCAGTACAGTCAGAACAGAGAGCTCCAAAACAAGTAAAGGAAAGTAATAAATTCACATACTTATAAAGAAACCTTGGAAAGTCTAAAAAACTGGGATACAAATGGTTGAAGCTGTCTTGGGAATCCAGCTCTGCCTCTCCCACTGTGTGCACAGCTTCACATTGTACCTGACCTTGGGATGCTAGAAGGAAATGGGTCTGAGCAGATAATCTTGGATGAAGTTTGGGGGTCCCTTCATCCAGCCTAGATTCACTCATTGCTTTGTTCTCCAACAGGTGATCTCATCCATCATTCCCAACGATGAGTACATTGGCTTCGAGCCTCTCAGGCCTCAGGTGAGCAGGACAGGGCTGCAAAAGGAGGAGTGGAGCTGTCGTGGAGTTCCAGAAAGAGGCTCAGATCCAAACTATCAGGGGAAGAGTGGACTCTTGGTAAAACTGGTGTTATACCAGCCTGGATCCATGGGGATGTTCAGAGCCAGCCTCAGCACTGGCCGTAAGGGATTCAGTAATGGCAATCTCCATCCCTTTAAAGATGCTTTTTTGGCTCTTCACCATGTCACAAAGCAGTGTTTTGCTGTGCTCAGCCTGTGTCTGCTTCAGTAAATGTGTCAGTGTGAGAGCACAGCTGCCTCACCCTGTGCTGGGAGTTCCTTAGAACCAGAGGAGGAGGAAGAGATTGTATTACTTCCTGATGAGATAAAGAGGGAGGGGAAGGAAGAGAAGGTGAACTGGTAAGGTCTGGAGCACCCACTTTTTCTGGGTGGTGTGGAATGACAAATGGGGTCAAGAGTAAAGACGAAGTAGCACAGTCAGGAGGTAAGGTGGCACTGCTGCTGTAGGAGGCACTGTTACAAACAGATCCTGTTGTTTTTCCCACAGAAACAAGGCTTTTATGAACCCAGTGCCGATGCTCTGCGGTGAGTGTTTATTCCCAACTTGGTTTTACCCTTCTCTCACTCTGTTCAGAAAGTCTTTTGTTCTCCAGAGTCTTTGTGTGAAGGCTCCGAGGGATCCACACCCACTTTTCACCAAGGGTGGAGCGAATGACAAACACACAAAGGCTTCTGTGGCTGCAAAGGACACTGCAGGTCCCTGGCATCTCTGCAAGAGCCTCTGGGTAGTTTGCAGGATTTGATTCAATAGTCTTGGGAGACAGGCATGGATCGTGGCATGCCTGAGGAATGGAAGCAGGCAGAGGTTGTGGGACCTGCCCAGGTCTGTGCCAGAGAATGCTTAGCCTTCCCATGTTAATTCCCGGGACAATTCCAAATACTCATTACCAGTCCGAATGTCCTGAGCCAAAATCATATTCAAAACCCGAAAAAGTAATTTGTGGTGGTGATATTGCACCAGCAGTACTTCAGGGCTGTGTTGAATAATTGTTTTGATCTTGGCAGTGTTTATCAGTAGAATGAAAATGCAGCTGCATTTGGCAAACCAGTGTTTTCCAAGCCCCTTTTGTTGCCAGTTGGACCAAAGAGCAGCAATGGAAATCACCACTTCCCAACACACACACCTCCCAGCCCGTGTCAATGGGGTCGGTGCAGTGCAGTGGCTCAGAGCTAGCAGCACCCCGGCCGGTGCAGTGCTCTCCTCTCCTCTCCTCTCCTCTCCTCTCCTCTCCCGCAGGGATGCCGAGTCTGGCTACCACCGAGTGCTGGCCCGGTACCGGCCCCAGGAGCCGGCGGGGCTGGAGGTGCCGGCCGGGAGCCTCTTGTTTGTGCTGAGCAGGACAGCAGAAGGCTGGGCCACGGCCATCCACGATGGGCAGGTGAGGGACATGGCCCCTTGGAGACACGGCCCCGTGGGCAGGGGAAGGACATGGCTCCGTGGGTAGGGGGGACACGGCCCCTTGGGGAGGAAAGGACATGGCCCTGTGGGCAGGTGAGGGTCACGGCCCCGTGGGCAGGACTTGGCCCCAGCCCCCTCTGATCACAATCCTCAGGAGCTCCTTTCCACACCCCTCAGATTTCCTGGCACTGGGCTCTCCCTGGCCTCTGCCATTCCCCTCTGTAGATCCACAAGGATGGCTGTTGGGGATCCTATTGGGGAGTAGGATACCAGACCTCGCCAAGGTTCACCACTCAGAGCAGGTTTTATACCCTGAGAGCTCTGATGGAGCTGAGGAGATGGACTGGTCCTTACCTGGTCTGTAGTGCCTCTGTTCAATGAACTTTGGGAAGGTTTGGGGTTTCAGCTGTACAGACAGGTTTTATGAAGGGTTCTAGAGAAGTCCTAAGAACTTAGAGCCCAGCAAATCTGACATCTTCCTGCAGGCCAGGGAGCTGTAGTGTAAACACAACGTGGAAAATCTTTTGTTGGCAGAAGCTGTTTCTCACCTGTCTACTTCTGTTTTTGAAAGAGCCATTGTACACCTGGATTAGGTACAGTGGATGCCTGCCTATCTTTCAAAAAAGATTCTTCATAAGATCACTATAAACCAGTGAGGTGTTTGAGCAAGAGAGACAGTGCTCTGAGGACTGGTAAAAATACAGAATTAAAGGTTTGGTATCAATAAACAGGTTTTTCTTCCTTTCTTTTTTAAAGAGAAAGGATGTCCCCACAGCAGATCCTCTGTGGCATAAGCATTTAGCATATTTCTAAGTGATACAGAGACAGGGGGAGAGCCTGAAGCATTTGGAGCTAACAGGAACAGTTACTCAAGTATTTGGACGTGCTAGTTGACTGCTACATGAAGTGCCAGGTGCAATTCAATATAGGAAAAATAAAAATATACTCTCAACAGAAAAAAAAAAGCATTGTAAGCAAAAAATTGCAATGCTCAGTTGAAATGAGCAGCAAGTGATTGTCAGAATACACAGAAATGCTGGTGGACTGGTATCCCTGGGCATCCTTGCTGCTCTCTGCCTGAGCATCTGTCTTGGGAGCAGGGGATTTGGTGTGTGTTTGGCCTGTTCCACTGCAGCTACTCCAGCAGCAGCTCTGCTCCCAGCAGGAAAAGCTGCAGAAGGACCATTGGATTTTGTCCAGCAGTTTGTGAACCCTTGGCGCTTGGCTGGCAGTGACCCCGGCCCCCCAGGCACATTCGTGTGGCCATAGGGTGACAGGCAGTGCTGGGTCACTGAGCTCCTCTCTCACCCTGCCCTGCTCCGTGTCTCTCTGCAGAAGCTGCATATCCCGAGCTCTCTCCTGGAGCCTGCCTCAAGGATGGATAAATGGGTAAGCTGGCAACCTTGCAACCGGGGGAGGGAGAGACCAAGACATATATTTGGGACATTTATCTGTAAGATTATCACAGGATAGGACAACTCTGTAAGAGAAACGTAGAGTATGAAACACCGAGACTATTGACTGAAGACCAAGTGCTTTGAATGGGAACAACAGAAGAGTTAGGAGTAGGAAAAATCCCTTTGACACGGGAGAACTTCATTTCCCATCTCCACCACAGTCATAGCCACACATTATCCCAACCATTTTTCATCTGGGCCCAGTGTGGAAGGGTGCAGCTCAGCCCCCCATTTCCTGTGAGGGAGTTTTCAAGCACGTGGTTGTTCTGATGTTACTGTGATTTTTTTTTTTTTGTCATTTTTCCACCTCCAAATGAATCCCTGGTACGCACTTGGGCATTTGCACCATGGATATGTCACAGTGAACCAGCCCAGGTGGGGAGAGCCCTCAGCACAGTGTGAGCAGCCTCCTTCTGTTCCAGCACCAACCTGGCAGGGAACAGGGAGTTAGGGAAGTGTCCCCAAACCTCTTCCCACAAGAGCCTGAGTGCCTCACCTCATCCAACCATTCAATGAGCAGCTCTCCCTGGGGCTCCTTCTGGGGTTACAGGCACAAATCTGTAGCTGGCTGCAGTCTGTCACACACCAGCCTTGTCCAGGCTCCCATGTTTTCTGCCTTCTCCTTTCTGATGTTGTTCTGTTGCAGAAGATCAACACTGGGATTCCCCTTCCTCCTGCCCAGGTGCCTCCCAGCTGCCTCCATGTGAAGCAGAAGCCAGGTAATCCCTGGGCAGTTGGGATTAGTGGGTGAAGCTGTGCCCAAACCCTGTTCTTTAGGGGGCGTGAGGAGGTGGTGGCCCGCTGCAGCCTCTGCTGACTGCAGGGCTGTTCCTCTGCCTTTGTGCTGTTCTGCAGATCCTCCTGGGGAAGAAAATGCCTGTGCCAATGATGCCAGTGCCCACATGGACTCCAAGGTAAGGTGTTCCACAGGCTGAAGCTGGCACAGCCTCAGGAGACCAGGGCTGGGAAAAGTGAAAGATTCTTGCCCAAAATTCCTGAGCTGCTCCCAAATCACTGGGGAGAAAAACTCCTTCCTTTGACCACTTTTCCATTCTAAAGAGAGGCTCCCATGTGGTCTTTCCTTCCAGTTTGTGACCATCCCACTTTGTGAGACAGCCCAAGCTGTTGCCACCCTCTGAGGCACCAGGAGCACCAAATGCATCAGAGTTTTTGTGCACGTGCTTTACAGCCCATTTTGCAAGAGGCAGTTGTCTTTGAACACCCTGCTGTCCCTTACCCCTTCTTCCTGTGTTCCATTTTCTGTCCCTATTAGTCTGGATAGCACAAATTTACTATTCAAATTAATTCAAATTTGCCCTGTTGGGTAATGTCCTCTGAGGCACTTCCATGCCATTGCCACCCCAGCATGCAATGGCCCTGTAATGACTCTGTGGCACTCTGAGGACATCACCTCTGTCCCCCACTGCAGGTCAGCTCTGCCACCCCTCTTTTAGGGCTTTTGGGGTAGTTTTTTCAGATGTAGTTCAGCCAGAAGGCAACACAACAGAGGAATGTGGCTGGTCCTCTCCAGCTGGCTGGAGGAATTGGGGCCCTGCTCATACAATTTTGGGTTGAGGAGGTACCTGTAAAATCAGAATCAAAACCAGAATTCCTGGGTCACAGGAGGAGCATTTGATCCCGGGCTTTGAATACAGCATTCCCCCTTTGAAATTCAGGTCTGCATTTTGATGATGTTCTACCGTGACATGGCAGCAGAGATGAGGGATTTTGTCTGTTTCACCTGTCTGGATATAAGAGCAGATATTGTCACTTGGGTTTGTTAGAGTCAGTCATGGTCCTTCTTAGTTCATGAACTTCATAGTTAGTCTGGGTTCTTCCCCCAGAGGGTGCTGGGCACTGCCCAGGCTCCCCAGGGAATGGGCACGGCCCCGAGGCTGCCAGAGCTCCAGGAGCTGCCAGGGATGGACAGGCTGGGATTGCTGGGGGGGTCTGGGCAGGGCCAGGGGCTGCACTGGGTGATCCTGGTGGGTCCCTTGCAGCTCATTCTGATTGTCCCCTCTCCCCACAGATCCCCTCGGGGTGCAGGGAGGCCCCTGCAGGCGCAGCCAGGCCGGCGGTGCTGCGGCTGCACTGCGAGTGCTCGCTGGTGCTGCGGGCGGGCGAGGCCCCGGCCTTGCCGGCCCTGCGGGCCCTGCTGCGGGACAGGCTGGCTCAGCAGGCACAGCGGGGCACGCTCAGGTACGAGGCTCTGCGGTGTGATGGGGCAGCAGCCATTCCCCTCAGGACACGGGCACCCAACTGCCTTTGTGCTCCTGGGAGCATTTATCTGGGGCCAAAGCCCCCGATCCAGCGAAGATGTGAGCACAAAGATGTGAGCGCACAGTCTGCCTAGAGGGCAAACCTCACCGTGGCCTTCGGGTTGGACAGCAGTGTGATCCCCATGGGGAAGCACATGCTGCTCCCTTGTGATCCCCTCCCAGTACATAAAGGGCTCAGGAAGGGCTGGAGAGGGACTTACGGGACAAAGGCATGGTGTGACAGGACAAGGGGGAATGGCTTCAAACTGACAGAGGGCAGGGTTGGATGGGATATTAGGAAGAAACTCTTTAATTTAAGAGTGGTCAGGCCCTGGCACAGGTTGCCCATAGAGATTGTGGACTCCTCATCCCTGGAACTGTTCACAGCCAGATTGGATGGGGCTTGGAGCAACCTGGTGTAGTGACAGATTCTTTGCCCATGTCAGGGAGTTGAAACTAAATTATCTTTAAGAGCCTTCCAAGCTAAACCATTCTATGACTCTATTTGTATGGGCCTTGGAAACCTAAAGGATCTTTCCTAGGAAACTGTACCATGGTCAAGAAAAAGAGAGAAGGAAAGACTGTGTAGATGCAGCTGCTGCAGATTGGATTTTGTCCCACTCAGCTCAGCCTTTGCAGTAACAAGGATCAAAGCAGAGCAATCTGGGACTCGGGCAGAAGATCCTGGGGTGAGGTCACCCTGATTGTGACACCCCTTGGGGCACACAGTGGCATCAGGAGAGTTTACGATCTTTCCCTCAAGTTTGTGTGTGAGGAGGTGACAGTGTCACTCCCCACAGTGCCATTTCTGCCTGCTGAGCATGTGGGGTGGCCTCATGTCACTGTGCAAGGGGACAAGCTCACAGCTGGCCTGCAAACGGGACTGCGAAGATTGAGGGTGGCAGAGAGCTGGGCTTGCCTCCAAATTTGGCTTTAAAGGAGATATTTGCTCAGCATTAATGAACCCTTGCAGCTACAGGCTCCTGGATGGCACAGAGCTGGGGACAGTGTCAGGACAGGAAGACCTGGGGAAGGTGTGGCAGCAGCTGACTGAGGGCAGGCTGACACTCTGCTGCCAGGTGAGCGAGCTGGGAAAATGTCTCTGCTGGGCTGGGCTCCAGTCTCTGCTTTGCTTTGCAACCTCCATGCTGGCTTTTTCCTGCAGGATTTGGACTCCCACTCGGGCAGACCTGTTCTCTACCAGATGCTGGCTCAGCACTCTTACCTGGCACAGGGACCAGGAGACCTGGAGTTCAGCAAGGGAGATGTGCTGGATATCCTCTCTGAAGGTAGCTGTCCAGTCCTGCTGCTGGGCCAGGCTCTTGGAGTCTGCTGTAGGGAGGCACTGGGAAAAATGTGGTCTCTCCAGTGCTGTCTCAGGTTCATACTCTCAGGAGTTATGTGTTTGCACTGGGTTTTGCCAGAGTTAAATTCCAGCCATGAAAACTCTCACTAAGCCCACTCATGTGGGCCAGGGCTCATTCCTGCTTTTTTATGTTTTCCAGTGAACAAGGACTGGCTGGAAGGATGCTGCAATGGCAAGACTGGCATCTTCCCCAAATGCTTTGCCATCCAGACCAGCTGCGATGCTGCCTTCCTGTAACAAACAGGAGCCTTTTCCTGCCTGACTGCATCCCCGGGGGTGGGAGCCACTGGTCCCAGCTCATTTGGGCCCCAGCCCATTTGGGCCCCAGCCAGCACAGCCAGAAGCTCTGCTATACCTAGACAGGGGATATCTCCCACTCAGATTCATGGGGACAGTTCCAGTAGTGATGGCATTTCCTACAGCCTGTTCCCTGACCTCATGCTTACACTGCCAAAGATGTGTCTGTGCAGAACAGAGAGCAAGGGAGAGGGCTCTGGGGTTTGGCTGTGGGAATTGTCCATGTGGCAGCTCAGGCTTCTGGGTAGGAAGAGGCTCCCCTGTGTGGGAAGAGTTTCCCCCTTGCTGGAAGTCTTCACCCCTTCTCCCTTGTTGCTCATGTTGAGGCTGGGAAGGCTGAGCCTCACTGCTGAAGCCAAGGGTGGCTGGCTGGGAGCAGGGGCAGAGCCTGTTCCCCAGGGTCTCAGGTCACATAACCTTATCTCCACCAGCTAGAGATGCTGATCTTTCAAAAGGCTTTTGGAACCAGTTTGCAATGGGATATCACCACTGTCTTCCGTAGCAAATACTCTATGGACCTGACCACTGCTTGGCCAGATGCCTTTGGCACTTTTCTTAAGCCATAAGGCCAAGGTGGGATCTTGGAGCACAGAGAAGAGGCAGTTGTGGGAATCCCCACTGCTCAGAGCATCTCTGGGCTATGAGAGAGCCCTGGAGGCCCTGGGGAAAGGGCTGGCTGGAAAGTGCAGTGCTGAGCTGACGCTGCAAGGACTGAAAGCCCTAATTCCTGCAGCTGGGCTGGGCTGGGCTAGGCTCTGCTGATCTAAATAAAACACTCAAGTGCCTAGAGCTGGAGCCTGTTCTGGATTTGATGTCTTGACAAAACTTGGCTATGTAACTTGAATATAAAATAAACCCTGAGCCAGAGTTGGCAACTCTTAAATCAATTTTCACTTGTGTTCTTCTGCTGAGATATGCCAGTAAGTATTTTTAAAGACAGCTGACAGTGTCTTTGGGAAGAGATTCTGTCACACACTACAAAAATATTGCACATCTTGCACAGGGCAGGATACAGATAATGTCATCCCTCTGCTCAGTTAGGTGCCCATCACAGCTGTCCATTGCCTCCCAGGGCTGTTGGAAGGGTAGCCCAGCAGGACTGGGAGTGCCAAGGAAACTGTGCTAGGCCAAGCAGTGACATTCATATTTGAAAAACAAAACTGATTTTATTTCTAGTTTGAATTTTTCTGGCTTTATCCAGCCAGCATGTCTCAATCAGGTTTTAGTAGTCAGATTAAAGGAGTGTTTCTCTTGGAGAGAGATCAAGATGCCTTTGTCATCTTCCACATTCACAAAGGTGACCCAGTCAGATCTCCTGAGCAATGGAGATGGGTCTAATGCCTTCATTCTTTTCCACTTTCCACCTCTTCTGCACCACTTCCCCGCCTGGTTTAGTGGACAGGATGCCTCTAGTCAGGAGGCTGAGAGCTACTTTGTTTTCCAGAAACACTGTAGAAAAACAGCCACCAGGCCTGCCACAATGGCCAGCACGAGGAAGGAGACAGCCCCTGCCCACAGGCCGGGCTGGTGGCCCTTGACATGCAGCAGAGCCTCAGCAGGGATCATGTTGGTGAAGTTCAGCATAAAGCCCAGTGTCCATCCAATGTCTGTGTTTGCTGCCTGAGGAAAGACAGCATAGGGCATCATCCAAAAGCACCTCTCCCAGGCACCAGCAGCTTGGTGTGAGGGGCTGAGGGGCACCTCTCCCGTGAGCTGTCCCAGCTGCTGTTTCACACAGGGAGCAGGCTGTGGTGAACCTGATCTTGCCAGCAGCAGTTGCACAAAGAGCTTTCCTGTCCCTCCTCCCCCAGGGCTAAGGGACAGCTGAACATGGATGTCTGTTCTGATCCAGGTGTGCCTCTGTGACCTGCACGTGATTTTGGATCTGGGCTTTCCTCCATCCCCATAATCCTTCTAATTTGGCTGCGGAATCAGTAAGGTCGGAAAAGACCTTTCAGATCATTGAGTCCAGCCATCAGCCCAGCACCACCGCCATGTTCATCACTGAGCCGTGTCCTTCAAGTGCCACATCCACATGTTGTTGGAACACTTCCTGGGATGGTGACTCCCCCACTGCTCTGGGCAGCCTGTTCCAAAGCCTGATCCTTTCCATGAAAAAAAACATCCCTAGTACCTAATTAAGCTACCCCTGGCACAACTTGAGGCTGTCTCCTCCCATCCTGGAAATACTCTGGCCAGAACGTACTCTGGCTCAAAGTGGACATGGGGTCACCATCACCTCTCTGATAACAAAGTGGCCAAATCCTGCTCTGCTTTTCCCCAACCCCCTTAAAATCAGCTACATTCACAGCAGGGAAAGTGAAACATGAGCTGGATCAGAGGTTTGGGGGTGGCTAAGAGAGAGCAAAGCTCTCCTGGGATCCCTGAGGAGCAGCCATGAAACAGGGACACATTTCTGGCACAGAGGACTCCAGAGATGCTGCTCCTGAACATGTCCAGCCTGTCCTGCTGCCCACAGGTGTTTACCTGCCTGCTGAAGTGGATGTTGCTCCAGGTGTCCTCGTTGAACTTGTAGCCCTCGAGCAGCAGCGTCAGGATGTAAATGGCCACAGAGCAGTAGGTGTGCAGGTACTTCAAATCCTGCGGGAAGCTCTGCACCAGCTGTAGGGCCATCAGGGACACAGTGCAACAGGGAATGAAAGAGATGCTCAGAAACCCTCCCTAGCCCAGGGAACAGCAGGGCTTGTACTCCAAGGGCAGAGATTCAGGACAGGATAAGCACAAGGCTCATGGCTGCCCTTCACAGGGCCCTCACCTCTGCCCAGCTCCTCCTGCAGAAGGACTGGATTGTGGTGTTGACTTCACTCAGAGACTGCTGATGGGTCAGGTTCAGGAAGTGGAAGGTGTAGTAGAACCCAGCAAAGGCCTGGGGGTCAAGGGGACATGGTGAAAACCATAATTCCTTCCTCATCTGAGGAAAGACCCAGGAGCCCCTCTTGCCTGAGAAGAGTCTCAAGTAATTCCCAGGGTTCTGCATCTAGCACCCCCTTGATGGTCTATCAGAAAGTCTCAGAACTGGCTGACAGCCCCGGCACTGCTTGCACTCTGAGCTGACTCAGACATGCTCCCTCAGACAAGGTCTTCCTGTTTTCCTCAGGGAAGGCTGGGACATGGCAGGAGGCAGAAGCCACCTCCGAGCATAGAAGAGTTTTGCAGATAGAACGAGCTCTGAGGATCCCTCTCTCCCCCCCCACTCCTTCCCAAAGTCAGAGGCAGAGGAGTCTCCCAGTCTCCGCTGTCACCCTCCCCCAAGCGCAGGGAGGGAGGCTGCT
>VXBI01013971.1:29725-53748 GCA_013397375.1 Toxostoma redivivum | reverse complement strand
AAGGAGGAACCCAACCAAAAAAAAAAAAAAAATACAGCATCTGAAGCTTTGTCTGTAGCCCACAACAGGTATCACATTTGTCTTCTGGACATTGTGAATATGGAGGTTTTTTCTTGCATGCTATGTTTAGTACTGTCACAGCTCAACATCTTTAGAAGCCATTTTGACCAGCCTTGTTCTGTGGAGAGATGTGCGCACTTCAGCCATACTGCCTCACCACTTGACTCCTGCCTCCTCCAAAAGGGCATGATGGTCCTGCACAGCCACATGTGTTGGTGCATTCTGTGTGCCAAGCCCACAAAGACAAGCAAGAAGCAGCAAATGACACATTTTTCACTGCTCTTGGAGGTAACATCTCACAACTGACTTCAGGGTAGACAATATACCAAAAATCCTGCCTGCAGACAAGAATGTAACCAGTCCATAATGGTGTGAAGAGTCCTAAAACAATGTCATGGCTTTGGGCCACACCAACCAGCAATTTTCAGCTTCAGAAGAACTCCCCTAAATATAAATATGAAATGCAATTGCTTCGTTAGAGGTGCTTCAGCCTCAGGTGATACATGCTGCCCTCACTCAATCGTGTCCTGCTTGTACTTCTGCATGGGGTCACAAAAAGCTTTTTTGATGGGCCTTAACCCACTGTTGTCTCATTTTCACATCATAGAGTAGCACTCAGCTTTCTACTTTATAGCCTGGGAGTATCAATATAACCAAGGCTGTGCACTCTTTTCAAGTCTTTTAAAATTGTGGGATGAGTTGTTAAAGTGACAAAATTCCCTTTTCTTTGGTGTTAATGCTTCTAACCAAGATGATGGCTGGATATTTTTCTTTTTTTTTTTTTTTTTCTTCTTGTATGGTCATCACTCCCTCAGACTCAAATGACTCCATCATTCTGGACAGCAATGATTTTCAGGTGAAATTGCTAACACTGTCCTTCCCCTAGTAAGAGTTTGCTGCTCAGAAAATACTAATTCCCTGCGTGTGATTCTGGAAAATTGCACCGGGTATTTATTTGTATGTGCTGAAGACGTAAAAAAAAATACTTAACCCTCTCTCTGAGATCACCTGTGAGATCCCTGCTTCTGTCAAGGCCTAAAGATAGAATTAACATCAAAGAACTGTGATTCTGGATGGTCCCAAATTTTGCTATTGTTTCTTTTTTCTTATTTCCAGAAATTTGCTTGACAGTGTTTATTACAGTGTATCACTGTAAATGTGAATGTTCATTCATTCCTTATTAATACAACTTGAATATTTTGAGATGTTCAGATGAGAAGGACAGCAAAAGGATGTCCTGAAATGTCATATTTAATGGAATGGATCAGAAAGTACTATTGTTGTATAATTTAGAGAGGCCATTCTGGTCTTGAACTGCTGGTATAACTATTAGGCATTATGACTTTTGCTTAGTTACGGTATTATCTCACCACATATGTCTTATATTTTCAAGTACAGCAGAAAAATAGTAGATACTAATAACCCTTTCCATTTAGGAGATTGCACAGCAACTAAGCTACAACAAAGTTTAAAATTCAAATCGTCTCTGATCCAACCAAGACAAAATACCCTTATGAGATTTATAATTCCCTTTTAAGGTTCTTTTGGTAACTTCTATCATTCACATAAGGCCATTTAAAATCTCATTAATAATTTTAAAGATTTTCTCATCTCTCAGATTAACTCTCCATCCCTTGAAGGGGACAGAGCAACCTGTCTTTTCTAAATATTTTCCTTTTTTCTTCCTATTTGCTTCCCAAAAGCACCTTTCTGCTGCTCCTACCTACCTCTCTGTACTCCTTGTGCACTCACCCCACATACATTCTTGTTTCTTTATCCCAGAACTTGGTAAGTTTCAAAAAAGATACTGTCTGCTTTGGCAAAGAGTAGAGTGTTTTGGCAGGTAACATTTAGGCTTGCAAAGTTAACCTGCGAACAATTTTTGGACAAGGGTGAGTGGCTTTGTGCTTTGTGATGCCTCAGAGCCAACCCTCGTAGATTCCCAGCTATCCCACCAAGCTATGGCCCAGACCCAGAGCAAACACTCTGATATCATACACAGGGACACAAAGAGCATGGTTACTCTCCCTGTGGAGCCAATTGCACTTTCAGGAACAACTGCACTGGGATTTCAACAAGCTGGCCCCAGCAACTAGGAAGCCACACCCTCCATGCTGCCCTGCTCAGTGGTGTCTCATCCCAGCAGAGCTTCTCATGACTCCAGTTACCACATCTTGAACCTCATTATTAACCAGAGTTCATCAAGCAGATCATATTTTGTTCTCTCTTCAAACAAATTAGTGTTAAAAGTGAAATTTAAAAAATTTGGAGAGAGTAAGGTAAGTGACAACCATTCTTCCCCCATTTTTGCTGACCTAGCATCAGAAGAGGTGACACCACCAATCACATTGTGTCCAGGATATGGGATTTGCTGAGCTTTTTCCAGATAACTTCAAAGTCGACAAGCCTTTTCTGGCCATCCTTCTAGACTAAGTGTACATGGTAAGGTGGAAGGATACATCCTAATGGCACAAAAGACTGTGCATCCATGTTTTAACTTTATAGAATATTGGTTTATTTTTATAATTTTTTTCTTCTTGCATGTCTGTTCAGATGTAGAAGTGCTCAGTACCAGAAATTCTATTCAGTATGAACTGTTTTCTGAAGGAAAAGTGCACATGAGAATTCAGGTTATTTCATCTACCACCAGTGCTCCTTGTACTCTTAAAGGACAGCTGCAGCTGATGACAAAGTGTGACACTTCTGTTGATCCCCGTTCAGGAGCACCAAAGTAGTCTGTGACATGTGATAGATTTCTAAACCATACAATTAGGGCCAACTAACCCTTGTTTAAAGATTGCAGTATATTAAAAAAAAATGTTTGGATGGACTTTGCTGGTGTTGGAGCAGGCAGCTGCAGGGTGAGGTAACATCAATCATGTAAAACAGCATTCTTCCTCAGTAAACCACAGGACAGGGACTACAGCTGGACTTGTGCTTAGCATGCTCCTTTCATCATCATAAAATTTGGGCTTGTTATGGGGGACACTAAATGATATTCAGATTCAGCCCTCAATAGTGACTTGGTGTACCCTGGACATATATGCTCAAACCAAAAGGGATTGGCAAAGATGCCTTCAATATCTCAGTATCATCAGTTGCATTGACCTTCTCACGGTCTACTATGCAGATAGTGCTAGCTTAAATACTCACATAATTCAGAATGAATGATTTCAGCCACATTTTTACAAAATCTTTCAAGATACTAACATTTTCAAGACAAAAATATTTGTTTAGCCCACAACAAAGTAGACAAAAGGTAAAAAAGACTATACAAAGAATAAAGACCTCTTAATTTATTCATCACATACTTTCTAGGGAGTTCTGATCTTTAAATTTGTTCTAATGTTATCAAAATTGATTTCTAGTCTCTCTGATCCTAGAGGAAATGTTTTCACTGAAGTTCTCAGAGGATTAAGTGTTATGAAAAATCAGCTTGCAGAGCTGTTTCTGTGGTTCTCTTAAGTGTAGAGCTTCTAAAAAATTAACTGATAAGGAAATTCCAATGTACTATGTTTAGTAGTATTAATTTTCTAATTTTGACATAAAATAATTTAGCAATTGAAAGTCTACATAGAAATTGTTTTTTTAAATTGTATTATGGTATATTCTAATTCTCTTATCTGGCTTTATTAGCTTTTAAATACACATCAGATCTAGGAAGAAAACCCTACCCTCTCAAGAAATAAAATTCTAATAGTTGTACTGCTAGTTTCTCTGGGTTTTTGTTTGGCTTGATTTTGGTGGTTTTGTTTGGGGATTTTTTTTGTCATTCTATGAACCAGAAAATTTTACTAGAAAATATTTCTTTGTAAACAGTTCTACCTGAATGTTTACCTTTACTTTACACTCTAGAAAGATCTTTTAACTGTACTACTTTCTGACTCCCTTGAAAAAAGCCCAGATCGCTTTTTAGATGCCACCATCCTAAATTGTGTACTATATCACACAGTACAATGCAAGCAAACATGGAAAATGCTTCTTCCTATTATTTTTTGAGCATGAGCCATCTCTGGCCCATTTCTGCAGAACAGCCCAACTAAAAGTCCTCTATAGTCATCACTGAAATCATTATGAGGAATATGGGTTTGCTACAGGCACAACTATTATTTTTCATGTGCAGTTTAACACAACCTGAAGAAGAGTGAATGGAAAAAAAACTGAAAATAACAGCAATACACACATACACCTTCACAGAAATTCCTGTACTGTTGCTATGAATCAGCTTATAGTAACACTGTTGCTCAAATAGTTCCCATAAAAAAAAAGTCACCTCCTTTCACAAAGCTTATAAAAAATTGCCTGCCAGTTCACAATTAATTTTCTGCAAACCTGCTTGGCAGTGCCCATCCCACTTCATGGCCACAAGGGCTGAGCGATTTGTTGCTGTAATGGCTTTCTTGTACCACTTATAAGCGAGGTAAAATGCTTGATAGTGACACTTTTTTAGTACTGACCACCAGCACTTGTCTGGAGCCACTTGAAACTATTCACAGCTCTGGCAATAAGATTTCACCCTAGTGAATCACCCTAGTGATGTTTCATAATGGACAGCTTCACAGGCAGCACAAGGAAATTGATTTTAATGTAGCTACTCCTAATAATTAAACTGAAAAGGTAATTTGAAGGAAAAAAATATACCATCCTAATGACACTCTCTGTGTCTTTCCATCCTTGCAATATATCCGACAATAATTTTACATTCAGCAGAAAGAGGAGCTGTCATCATAAATAAAGGTTTTGCACTTCTGCAAAGGCTTTGTATTTTAAGTTACTTGGAAACAAAAATCAACTGCATGTCTTTGTAGCATCCCAGTGGGGCAAATATTAGCAAGGCAGGAATGTCCTGTAAAAAGCTCCTAAAACATATCTAATTGGTGTTTTGAGTAATATGACTTTCCCCCTCTGCAGAGAGCTGGAAAACAAGTAATGAAAAGGTTCTATATAGAGAATTATCATTTGAGTATATTACCACGATTAATATTTTAATCTTGTTAGGAGTTATGAATTATTTTATGCTGTTTCCCCTTCACTAACTTTTCAGTAAGAGAACTGTACTGCCATTTGTAATTATGTAATTATACTCTTCATGAAAAAAATTCACCTATTCTCCCCTCCACTTACCCTGGAAGAGGTGCAGTTTTTGGGGTGCACACAGCACAAATCACAGAGGCCCTGCTTCAGTCCACTGTTTGCTCCCAGACTGGATAAAACCATGTTGTGTTACAGTGTGTTTTGCATGATGCAGAAGCACTGACACTGTCTATGTGATTACCCTGCCCTACAGCCTGTGCTATAAAAATCATCCTGCATTTTTCAAGCTTACTTTCTCTACTTCCTCATTAGCCTAAAATATTGAACCTTTTGTAAAGACAGCTTTGACAAGCTGTGGGGTTATGTGTCCAGTTTCTACTGCTGTACATAAAGAAAAGACATGAAGGACATTATTTGAATGTGGAGAACATAGTGGGGTGAACAACTAGGTTTTAAGGTTAATATTCACCTATATGTATGTATATATATATACACATATATATACATATACATGTTGGCATGTATTGTACTTTCAATCACTTTTTGTTATCTTATTTTAAAATTTATTTCCCTCTTTAAGTACCTTTTATTTGGTATCAGAGAAGAGAGAAAAAAGGTTGGCTTTCTCCTTCCAACTTTTTGTCAAGGCTTAAACTGGTCTTGCATTAAAAAAACCAATCAAATTATGCAGAATTGATTGTAGTAAATATCATTTAGAGTATAAGCTTTAAAAAGGTTAGAACCTTAGAATCTACAGCACAGGATGAATAATCAAGAGTGCTTGATCAATCTACTAAATCGGCTGATTAACTGAACTTCTGAGTAATGAATGGTTACGTCATTTCACCCATTTCTCTGTTATTTCACATGTCTACTGTAAAAATTGGGTTTTGTAGTCTCAAGAGAAAAAGAGGGTTATGAGTTTGCCAAGCAATTGTATAATTTTTGTAACTTTCAAAACTACTGAAAAAACTAAGTCCTTAGCAAATAATTTTCCTTCATTATTTTTCCACATTCTTTAATTATTGCAGGAGTGTTGAAACATATATATCAGTATACATTCTAAATCAAAATTTTGAAATAAGTCTTTTTGAAACAAAAAATGCATCAGTTTATACAAAAACACAAACCACATTTTTATGCCAAATTTTGTCTTCATAAAATGTAACTTTGTTCCTGCAGACATAAAGAAATCTGTGCTCTCTGTACATGTTGCTGTTCATTCTGCTCACCATGGAAAATGGGCACTGAGAATAACTGCTTAGGTCATAACATCTATGTATATGAAGATTTTTTATTTATTGACAAAACAATACTTCCTCCTGCTCTACAACATGACTGAAAGCTTTTACTAGAAAGCGGAAAATGTTTTTCTTCTGCTAGTTTTGAAGATTTTTTTGAAAGCCATTTTTGGATTACATGTTTTCAGTGGCTGAGGAAGAGTTTTCTTTTATTTTGTGCATCTCATTTGGTTTCTTTTATTTTCTTCAGACTTCACTGAAAGACCTGAGCTTACCCATGGACCACAGAGTATCCCATCAGATCTGCCTCTGTCACAGGAGTACTGTGATCCAAGATTTCAAGCCTACTTTCCATGATCAGCCTTGAGATTTTTGCAGGAAGACTGCAAATGATCTTAATGAGTTTTGGTCAACCATAATTGCATAAACACAAGAGGTATACACTCTGCCTCACAGGTCTGGCTCCTTCATCAGCAATGTGCACAGTTCCCATCACATCCAGGGAAAGAATAGACTCCCAAGTATATAAGTATATTGTCCGCTCCTCCTTTTTGAAATATTACGTTTTTATAACCTTGGTTTTAAACATGCACTATAAATCTGACAAGTGTTACTGAAGTCTCAATTCTAAATATATAGTTTAAAATAGAAGTTGTACAAATACCTATCTGTATCAACAGTACAGTTGACAAGGAGCATGGTAAACACAAAGTAAATTAAATGGGATTCAGTTTTGTGAGGTGCATGGCTACCTAAACCAGTTATTATAGAGATTTTGTTGTCTGATGTGATAGCACATATGCATATGGCTAAGCAAGAGCTGGTTGAAATAACAAACCATACCCATACCTAGGAGTAGTGCCATGAACAAACCACTATTCCTGTGAGGCATATATTTAATTTGCTGAAAATGAAGTACAGGCACTCTTGAGCACATTAGACAGCAACAGACATATTACAAGAAAAGAAAGCGAAAGTCCAAGTCCTACACATGCTCTGAATAAACCAGACTATTGTTTTTTTGATAACAAAATATTGATTTGAGTGTGCTGGGTAACTAAGTAAAGCCAGAAGAATATTTTGCCAAGCATAGTCTCTTGCTCACTGCTAAAAATCCTAGCTCTTAAATTAGGAGCTGAAGTAATTGAAAAAAAATTTACATTCTGCTGCCTGATGCAGCACAGCTAATGAAATGTTTGGCTTAATATTCATCTCTTTCATGAACCTTTCTTAAACATCTAAGACAGAAAATACCATCTCTGTTATTTAGTAATTTGATGCTTAAAACTTTGGGCTCCTTCCCTTCTTTTTTCTCTTTTATAATTTTTTTAAACTTGTTCAGAAATGAGCCAGTAGGGTCAATGCTGTGGTATTAGACTATGTGAAGCATTTAATAACTTAAAGAAATTATGCTTTCAGATCCTGGAACCAGTTCCAATTGTAGATCACAATTACTAACAGTATGTCTTTTGTTGTTTGGTGGATTTTTTAGTTATATCCCAAAAGTGCAAAGGAGGAAAAGAAGGTTTTGTTTTTCACAGTAGCTTGAAGCAATGGTGACACAGGTCTAGGACACTAGCAGATCTTAGGAGACCTGACTGTTAAAAACAGTCTAAAGAGCTACATTTATTTAGGGCAATGCTGTCAAAAGGATACACTGTAAAATTATTTAAAGGGATAGAGCAACAGCTGCAAGTTTGAATTGTCTTCCAGTCCTTGGATATATTTGGTGCTCATTGCTTTTAGCCTTTCCAGCAGGCCAACTGGAATTTTGAATCCTGAATCTGGGTCTGAATAGGCCAGCCCCTTCATGTCCCAGCAGCAGTGCCAGGACGAAGATGGAGGTATGTAATCCATGCCTTGTGCCTTCAGGAGACATAAAGGACTGTTTGGCTCCATGAAGTTTGCTCCTCCAAACCTACAAAACTGGAGAACAACACTTCTTCCTTCTTCCCACTCACAGGCTGACGGCATTATCCGGAAAACAAACTCTGAAGTAAGTTAACTTTTCTATCCAAACAAACAAAAATCAATTTCTCTGCTAATGATTTAATCTACTTTCTCTACTTGCTATTTCACATCTGTAATATCTATGTCTGCCGCCAGTGCTTCCTCCAGAAACAAGGAGAGATGGGACATTCAGGATCAACCCTAGAAGGATCACCAGTGCAAACACGAAGGCAAAGCCAAGACCATGCTGGGATCCAACTGCTAAATTTAGCCCCCCTTAACTGCCAGAAACATGACTGCCACATGGAGGACGAGATTAGCTGAAAGTAGCCAACCTTTCTCCTTTTGAGACATTTTGGATGTTGTATTAAGACAACATTCAAATAAAAGTGTTGGTACTTGCTCATAAAGTTGGGTACAGAGTGTACCTCAGCTGGTGTCTTGTTTTGCTTCTTTCATAACCATATTAGAACTCCTTCATGTTCAGGTGATGGGTATCCCTCAGTATGCCGTGGAAGACTAGAAAGGGAACAGAGAAGGTAGGTGTAGGCCTGTTGATGGGATCCAGTTTGGTAGGGAACACAGGGGTTATCTCAGAGGATTCACATTGCAGCTGGCAGACTTGTTTTCTACAACAAGCAAACCCAATCAGAGCAGAATATTTTTTCAGCTTTTTCTGGTTTGGCCATATCTCTATAGGGTGAGACAAGCTCCTCTGATCCCCTGTCACCTTCTCTTGCTTGCTGCAACAGAGGATAACTCTTCTCATGCCTATCAGCTAATTTCTCTCTGACCGAGATGCCCAAGTATGATGGACACTTACAGTGAACATTATCATGTTAATAACACAAGAATAATTGCAAATTTTTGACCAACATATTTGGTAGGAGGTATCCAGATGTGCATTGTAAGGAATTAAATACACCTCAGCAGGCAAACCTACTACCTGAAAATTGTAAAGTTGGGAAATAATTTTATTTACATGAATTTCCAAAAAGTATACAATTGACTTACCTTGGTTTCTTCTTCTCTCATTTAGTTCCCTTTTCAAGATGCATGAAGTACAAAAACATGTCTGAAAATACTGTTTAAAAGCCCACATTATAAGCTTATGTCTTCTAATAAACCTTTTACCCAGGTTCGGCATATGTATTGTTAAGTCTCCCTTACCTTATTTTACTTGATTGCCAGATTTGAAGTCTTGAAATTCTCAGGTTTTGAAGATGTTCCTCAATATATGACAGTTTAGGTGGTTTAAATTAAATTACTTCAAGATATAAAGACAAACATTACATAAAACATTTCAAAAATTAAATTTTTAATAGACACCTCAAAAAAGTTGCTACACATGCTGAACTGTTTAGTTTTATTCTGCTGCATGGAATACCTTTTTTGCTGGACTCTATTTCATCTGTCTAAGTTACATTTACATAGTCAATATCTTTCTCTCTACAATGCTCAAATGATACAAGGGTTATGACTTTGACTGTGAATGACTATGATAAAAAATTTTCCATTCCATTATATGCAACATTAATCAAAGGAAACAAAATACACGATGTAATTAATTATTTTAAGTTTGTATAATAAGTTTAACCTAATCAGTGTTGAAAGCACTTGGAGTTTTATGACCATTCACTGGATATTAAGAGGATTATATAAAATAGAACCTCAGAGAATTAGATCCAGCATCTTTAAGACTCAGTTCCTTATAACTATTGAAAAAACGTAAGTACTAACAAATGAAAAAAAACAGAAGACAAATTACAAAAGTAATGATTGCATGGGAAGAAACACCGGTATTTCCAGCTTTGACTATCACATCATAAGGTTTTTATCGTTATCTCTCTTTCTAATTTGGGCATTCCTTTTTTTTTTAGTTCTGAAGCCAACCTTGTATTTGAGGATCTAGTTCGCTATTTCTGAAAACCTGGGAATTGCAGTGCTGCTAATTTAATAACATTTCACTGATTTCCAGCCTCCTTTAATTATTTTGTTTTCATTTTCCCCCTTTTATCCTTCTCTCCCCCACTGCCTGCCCCAGCAAAAAACAGCAACGTCTTAAAAGCTCAAGTCTTCTCAAATTACAAGTAGCACCAAGGTAAGACCAAATGCTGCCTGTGCCACCCACATGCACCCACACACTGTCATTCAAGTCAAACTTTTACTGACAACAGTCAATCTCTAACAGACAATGGAAAAGTCAAAGAATTCAGAAAAAACCCAAATCAACAACAATCCCCCCTGAAAAAAAAAAAACAAACCCAATCTACTGTTATAAAGTATAAAAAAATTGATAGTGACATGGATCACTCATGTTGAGCTAATAAATTGCCCTAATTTTTCAGCATGGATGACTTTACAGCTGCTGGTATCCCATTACAATTACTGATCCTGCTGCTCTGCACTTTAAGAAAAGTAGGACTTCAGAAAGAAGCATGGTGGAAATTTCAAGAATATAGATAATCTTTTTGGATAAAGACAGGCTTTTTATACTTAATTACTAGGCCTGAGAAGCTTAGTTGCCCTGCCTGCTGTTTCTGCCTGAGTACACCCAAATAGATTCATGCAGGTGGGATTCCCCATGAATAGGAGCATTTCCTTCCCCTACCACCACTTGTTTCTTTCTTCTTGCTGTACAATTATTGAAAAGGAAAAAAGAAATTTCCATCAGCTTTGTTGCTAACACTTCTGGTCTTCTTTGTTCTGGGTGCAGAATGGTTTTGTTGTCTTTTGAGGAAGGCAGGACAAAGAATCAGCAAAATCAACACATCTCACATCAGTTTAGAAATTAGCTCTATTAAATATTATGGTGTTTTTCAGATGTTGTCTGAAGAAAATAATTTCTGTGGCATAAATAGGGCTTGTCTTAAAGGTTCTGAAGAGATTAAAGACCTTCATCAATCAGCAATAAAGTATGACTGTCTCCTGAAATCCATGGCATATTTGCATGTAAAGGATTATTCCAAACTATTAAAAGTAATAATGTATTTTTAAATATGCTTGAGGTTTTTCATTAAGGCAGTAGGTAGCATGGTTGCAAGGTTCCAACCTATAACAGCTCGGGATTATCTAAAAATTGACTGTCAGTTTCTGTTTTTAACAACAGTGATAAAAATCCAAAGCAACCTCATTGACTACAGACTAGATATCTTGTATTTACATTTGAATGAAAGATGTCAAATCAGTCTCTCTCTTATTGCTGCATACTACTATATGCAAATCTCTGATTCTGCAAACAACATCTATACTAATTCATTAATTCTGTGTGTCAGTCACCTGAGTGAGAGTTAATATTTTCAGGTAACAAAAGGCTGTGAGTGTTCTTTACTACCAGTCTGTTTTAACACTATCTTCTGGATTGAGACAGCTGAAACAGCAATTTGTCAGAATACTCTTTTGGTTACCTCACTTACCTCAGAATATTTTCTTCTGTGAATTAGAAACTGACTTATTCCTTATGCAGTTTTCAACTATTTCAAAGATTCCTTTGCAATGCCAACGTGCAGTAAAATCTAGTGTAATGTAAATCACTGATACTATTTCCCCCTTCTCTTTCTGGATAGATCTATAAGTTCAATGAAAAAATATGATTTTGAATGGCACCAGTGGAGAAATTGGTGTCACAGATGGAGTTTAAATTCATATCAACTTGCTAATAGCTAAATAAGGTATTTCCTAAGTTGGATTTTGGCTACACTACTTTGAATGTTTGAACATTTTTTATTTTAATGAGGAGAACATTTTAACTGCTGAAAATGGGGATAATGTAATATTATCCTCTTGGCACATTTAATAATACATGCTGATTTCCTTGCAATATGTGGACTCCCAAGAAAGCTTTCCTGCAGAGCTGGTTTACCTGTAGATGCAGCCAACCATCTCAAGCATTCCTACATCTGTTCCCCAAAACCTCTTACAGAAACCTTGTCAGTGGCCTCAAAACCAAATCTTGGGTGATTTGGAGAGCATTCTTTCTAGTTCCATGGTCTGTCCTCGGCATGTCGGTGTAGTATCGTTACAGAACAGCCTGGAAAATTATTCCAGGCCAGAGCCTTTCAGCTCTGTTCTTTGAACCATTTCTCCAGCCAATAAGCTGTTTTCAGCTGAAGGCCAGGAAACTCTTTCCCAGGAAAGATAAATTGGTCAAAACAGAGAGGAATTAATAATAAAAGATAAGACACCTGTTTGCTGTTAACAGACCCTGGCTCAGACTAGTAGCAAGGAATTATTCAGAAGAGCCCCAATGTACACATTTTAAATACATTGAAATTCTCAGTTCTTAGAGTTAAAAAGGCTATCCTGCGATGTAATTAAATAAGAATATTGCTGTCCATAATTACAAATTGCACTTTTAAAAGTTTTCATTTAAAGGCATAAGTGTGGTGACCTTAAAACAACCAAGAGTTGCATGGCTTGATTTCAAATTTCCATATTTACACAAGTAGAGGTCAGAAGGGGCAAGGAATCTTGCCATTCTTTTTTGTGCCAGGAGAAGAATGTCCAATCTTATTTCTGCAATAAAATCAAAAAAGGCACATAAATTACTTTTCGAACTGGGGATTGGAAGAACAAACTAAATAGCAAGGGTCAGTCCTGAACATGTTTTTTTCCTCAGTAATGTAATGGAGGAGAGCGATACTCCTTATACACTGGAAATACTTTTGTTGACACAATTGTTTGAAGAACTGTTCCATTAGGTTTTAGTTCTTGGTTTTCCAAATTGCATTTGATCCTTTGAGGGAAAAAAAAAAAAAGGCTGTAACTGAGTAAATTAAGCATTTTCAAATGGTTGACTCAACCTTAGTTTTCTACTAGAAAAAATTATCTTATTGTCTTAAATGAAAATACATATCATTGCCATGTAATAAATATAAGTTTTGCCATTGCTACAGAATCCCTTTTACTTATAGAGCATTACCTATTACAGTTAAAGTTAGACCATTGAGATTTAACAGAGATAAATTTTACTCTTGTTTAAAAATGTATTAGGCTACACATTAATAAAAACACCTTATTATGGACCAGCAAATCTTCCATTAAAATTAGAGGGTATTTGTGTCAGAGAGCCATAAATTATGCACTTTGTACAAGATTCTTTCAAACCACAGCCTGGTGAAATACACAGATATACTTCCATTGGCTTTAGTGACTTCTACGTCAGGAACTAAGGCACTGCAAGCATTACATCCACCTAATGAAGAATCTCAGAAAAAAAAAAAAGAAAAAAAGAGAAAAAAGGTTTATTATAAATGAAGATGTTCTGAAAGGGTTTTTTACCTATATAAGAAATTAATGAATAGAAAGTAGGTTCAGCATAATGTGTAATTCTTTATCATTCCCCAATCAATTGCTAACCTGATTCTCTATAGTTTTGTCAGTTGCCTGAAGATTTGAAATCTTAAGTGAGAGCATAAGGTCTTGAATTGCCAACAAAGACAAATTTGCAGCATGCCATTTTTAACAAAGAAAAATGTCATTATCAAATCTTTCAGACAATTGAAATAAAAGATCATTTCTATTTCAGTTAGTATTTCTATTCTTTGTAAGGCATGTCTTTGATAACAGATAATAAGTTTCTCTTCCAAAACTGGGCACACTGGCACCCATTCTTCCATGTCAAGCTCTATATACAGGCAATGACAATGGAACATAACAGCAGCATTCAGGAAAAGACACATCATTAGTGCCCATGTTCAAAATTAATACAGTAGTGTAAAAGGGCAAAGAAAGGCTTGGAGCCTTAGAAAATTTCAGTTTCAACTTGCCACACTTGGGGGAAAAGGAAAAAATAATACCCATTTCTGAGGTCTAAGGCAGAAGATTAAAGTTCACGCTTCCACCTATAATTCTGATACTTACTACCCACTCAGTGATAACACATAAAACAATATGTGTTGTTGTTGTTACTTCAGGGGTATGTAGGGCACTTTGGTGCTAAAGAACAATTTACATAGACCAAGGAAGTACGTAAAGAAAAACAAAAGCTTTTTATTATTGACCCTGTCAGTTTTGTTGCCTCCAGAATGGGCCAGTATCATACGTAGGTAGGAGACATTCAGCAAAGGTCAAGACATTCAGTACTATGTTTTCCTTAATCTTCCATCACCTGGAAGTCAGCTAAATTGTGTTTCTGATCCTAAATTGGTCTGAATTCTGCCTCAGATGTAGTTCCTTAAAGCCATGCACTGGAGCCGAGAGAGTACCTTTGAAAATACATCATCATTATTACCACCATTCCTGAGCCTGAGGTGTTTTTTCCTAAAAAAACATACAGCAATGCATAAATGGATAGAATTTCTGAAAAATAGGCCATGGGGTAGTGTATGGGTTTCTGAGGCACACAGCACCATTTTCACCATCGCTAGCCTCCAGGCACAGATGAGTTGCAGTATCTGTGCCATCACTGCTCAGGGATCAGATATACTGAAGAGCAGCAGCTGGGCAGCAGGGTGGCCTTCTCTCTTCCCTTCACATTAGCCAGAAAAAAGGGCATATGGGCAAACTTCTTTCCCAAATTCGTATGTACCCACTCACCTAATGGACTTGGATATACTGATTGTGGATCATGGAGTTGCCATGGCTACACCTGAATCATAGGGCACAAATCCAAGAGCACCATGCATTCTGCAGCTCTGCCCCAAACTCTCTCTTCCAAGCATCTCAGCAGGGTGGAAGCACCCCATAACCTCAAAAAATGTGTTTTCCCCCACAGTCCATAGCACAGTTGTGTTTTCACCACCTCCCAGGACAAATATTGTAGATTTAAGCAAAGTTTCAGTTTGAGTGCTCTCTCTGATCACAACCAAGGGATATCAGTTTTTTAGGGTACCATCAAGATTTTTAGAGGTCCTGGAACATACATGTTGTATTAGGCTATGTAACAGATCTGAAATGGATTTTTAAATCAGCATGCAGAAATGAAGATACTTGAGGAATAAATCTTCCAAAGACATTGTTGTGAATAAGATCTTATTTTAAGTATGATTAGATTTCTGAGGCAATAGAAGTTCAATTCATAATGCAACTATCTAAACAAAGACAGATAAAACAAAAAAACATATACACACAGACCTCTCATGTCTTCTTTGCAGAACTTATATTTTTACTTGGCCACAACCACAGTTCTTGAGGTGGAGAGCAGATTTATTCCACAAGGACTGAGACACTGTTTTCCAAAGTACATAATTTTCAAACATGGTTAACATCTGTTATTTCAAGATTTAATTGAATCAAGCAAGCCAAAGAAAATATTGAAACTTTGCATGAAACCAGATACTTACAAGCTTCTAAGGAATTTGTGAAAATGAAACTTATCTACATGTATCTTCCTCTTAAAAACACAAAGGAATTTATTTTAGCAGTTGCTTTGCTATTTTTCACTACCAGCATATAACCACAAATTCCAAGTGCTCTGCAAAGAGCTTTTTCTTATAGCCTACCTTCAGTCTGCTCTTCAGACTGAAAGCCTACTGCATTTGAACACTTTGGGAAAGAGGAGGAGTCCAATGATCTCAAAATCCATACAAGAGTAAACCCACATCTGACATGTCTGTAAGGCCTTGATTTAGTGGTCAGATAGTTCATTTATTTTTCACACTTTATCTGAATCTGTTTTGTCAGCATCTTAAATCTTTCTTGAATACATGCAAAACTTCTTTCATTGTGCAAATAAATCCTCAGATTCTCCTTTTTTCCATACTGGCAAATCCAGTAAAATTTTGCGAAGTCTGAAAATCTCCATCTTTCTAATAAATTTTTAATCAATCATTATTAGTTCTATACTGTTCAGAGAGGTGTCTCCTGGTCCACAGGATGTGTATGTTCTGGCCTTGTTTTTCTTGGGCAAATACTACTCAGTAGAAAAAATATTTTCTGGGAATAGGTTTAAAAATTTATACTCAATAAATCATCATATATCTGATAAAAGTTCAGGAGCTGGTTGTTCGACAGGTGTAATTGGTAAGATGCTCATGCTGTAGAAATTTTGGTTGTATTTAACCCTGCATGAGCTGTGCCTGTGTTTGGGTGCAGAGTTGGATGAAGGGACACACATTGACTGAGTTCAATCATTTACTGTGTGCGAAGAAAACCCTAAAATGCAGCTCAAAATATGTAATGCATTTTCAATATTTATGACTAAGCATTAAAGTATGAGCAGCACTGATGGAAAAGGAACTTAAATGATAAGATTAGAATCCAAACTTTCCTGGTGAGAAGAATCCCATTAACTGGGCTCAAAAACACCAGCACTGGTTTAGCTCCTTTTCTACTGTTCCTTTGGCTTCAGCCAAAGAAAAGGAACTGTAGAGGTGGAACAACTAAGCAAGCCTTGTGCAGGGAGTGACTTCTCTGCCTTACTCTGTAGTGCAGGATTCATCCAAGAAATGTTAAAATATTTGTCCCAAAATTTGGGAAACATGGTCTATCCAATGCACAGAAAGCAGAAAATCAAAGGGAATTTTCCCTTATCAGTGCGGTAAGAAATTCTTGAACATTTTGTCTTTCACTTCAAGTATGAGAAGAAAATAAATTTTTCCTTTTCTTCTTTGCACATTGTTTCTCCATTATGAAGTGTTATCAATGCTATGTCTTCTAACTGGTCAGCCTATCTGTGTTGAGCAAATTAAATCCCATGATAATACTGAAAATGAAGAGAAAAATAAAAATGCAGACTGACTGTGGTTGAGCAGAGGTCTGGAGGGCAGCTATGTCTGGGCAGGCCTGCTTACAGCATCAAGGCCTTATTTATCAACTTGTATGTTTGTACTTACAGTTGTGTGTCAATCTTCGGGCCTCATCTTCCCAGTGGTACATAGGCACGGTGTTTTGAAGGAGAAGAAAACAAGGCTGTGAGCCAAAACTCATTCATTCTGTTGGTAAGAAGACAGTGATCCATAAAGGGTTCATTTCCTATCCCTTGAAGCTGGTTTTCTTTCCCTTTGTCTTGTTAAGAAAAGAAAGCAAAAAAATTATTTGCTTAAAACTTCAGTTCTTTAAAATATTTAGTTGACAATTGAAGGAAAACAACACATTTAAAGATTATTTTAATTACATTTACTTAGACTTTCCATTTTAAAAAATTGTCAAGCCTTCAAATTATTCGATGTTACTTTGACTTCTTGTTTTTAGAAGCCTGAAAGGAAAATAAAGGATATGAAAGGCAGTAATTTTGGAGTTTAAGTTTTACCCTTCAATGCATCAATTTTCAGTATATAATGTAAAGGTATGCTAAATGAAGAAGGGAAAAAAGTAAACCAGAGAATGAAATGAATAAATGAATAAAAAAGTGTTGTTTTGGGAAAGGCAACAAGCTCTTTTGGTTTAGTTTATTGCTCATATTTTACTTTCTTCAAGCTGCAATATTGCTTTTTTACATGAATCATTGTGGGGTATCATTTACAGTCTGAGCAACAAAGGCAGCAATTGCTGCTAGAGTTAGTGGGATTTCATAGTCTCTTCAGATCTTATGAATGCTCTGACTTTAGCAGCGAAAGCACAGACATATTAAAGACAAGTTAACATAAAATGAAATAATTACTTTACAATCAGTTTTCACAGCCATCTGGCTTTCTACTCAAAGCTTGTCACACTGGGCCAAAAATTATCTGGATATTCTTTTGCTAGTCACTTGAGAAATATTTGGGATTCAGGAGACAATTCTGGAGACAGAAGACATGCAAAGTTCTTGGAAACTATGCATCAGCCTCCGTGTCTCCAAATGGAAAAAAAAAGTCTGCAGAGAAATCTGACCAACACCAAGCAACTGTTCTGAAGAATGTGACTTTAGTTTTTCAAAGTGGAGCCAGCCTGGTAATGACTGTAGCTGTAGTGAAGGAATACAGAAAGCAAAGAGCAGATGGGGTACAGGGAGAAGCTCTCCCATTTCATCAATTCTGCATGAAAGATTTCTTTTAGTAACAAATCTAGACTGAAAAGTTCTTCACTCTAATTGACCTTAAATAATAACTGCTGAGAGAGAGATTTACTAGCTGGTAATTACAGTCCTTCATTTATGAGATTTGGGTTTCCAACCATAGAGCCTGAGAATGAAATATGAGTTAAACTGCTTCTCTCTGAGCTCAGAGTATTGGGGTACAAATATTTATCCAAAGCAGTAGAAGAAAAGAAGAGTATTATCACTCTAAATTTCACAGGTTATGTGAAAATAAATCTTCCTGCAATTTCACTTTTACTGCACGACATCCTTTTAACCTAATGCAAAATGCTAAACTAATATTGGTTTCTGATAAGAACAAAGACCTTCTTGTTACACTTGTTACTTTTATTTGAAGCGTGGTAATTACGGGAGGCACAGGTTATACTGCCTATGATTTATCAAAACAAGATTTTAAAAATAAAGATATTTACATTATAGCATCAAATCTTAAAATACAGGGAAATATTAGAATTAAGATGAGGAATGCATCTTTAAATTAAAGCTTTCCTCCCTCTGCTGCATGAATTATGTCACGCTCTTCAAATACATTGTCATAAACTTTTGTTTCTACGGGAGTTCCACCTCCTGATAGAGAGTAGACCAATTTCTGGGCTTATTTATTGATAAAGACTTTTGTCCAAGGCTTTTTTTTTTCAGAATTTAGTTGTAGAAC
Source organism: Toxostoma redivivum (assembly GCA_013397375.1). NCBI lineage: Eukaryota > Metazoa > Chordata > Aves > Passeriformes > Mimidae > Toxostoma > Toxostoma redivivum. The sequence goes on along the minus strand of VXBI01013971.1, from coordinate 34,850 downwards.
AGTGAATGTGTCACTGGGTTGCAAGAAGAGGAAAGATAGTTTTGTAATTATATGCTATCAAGTACTACACTCTCTAATGCAGGCCTTCAGTACCACACTTTCACTGTACAAGCCTGTCAGGAAAAAAATATTTAGAGATAGCTTCAGTTCACAGTTTTTTTCCACATTACCTCCCTGAACCACAGACTTATCTAGATAGTCCATTATATGCAGAGCATCACACTGAGTGTCTGGAAAACCTTGAACAGGCCACCCCGAGCCAACCTGAAATCTATGCCTTTCTCTCCCTCAGGATATTGTCTGAAATCCAGATTTTTAAAAAGACCTTTAATAGATAGAACATGGAAATCTGAGTATGTTTAGACTGAGAAAGTCCACATTAATTTATATGAGAAAATCCCTCTGGGCTTGTTATGAGATTATGTTGTTAACATTGCCTTCTTCCCACTATTTCCCACCCAGGCATGGCAACAAATCTTTTGAGTCTCATGTCTTTGACATCTGACATAAAGAATTCAGGATCAAAAGGATGGAATATATGATTATTAAATCAAGCCCATTTCCCTTTTCATCTAGTTGATAGTGAAAAAAAATGTGGAAGAGATGACTGATGTTCTACATAGAGCAAAGGGATTTATTTTCATGTTTAAATATGAAATATTCTCAGAATAAAATACAATACAGATTACTTAAATTCAACATAGGTTGCAGTGCAAGTGACACTGGAGGAATAATGGCATTTCACTACTCTAACAACTAACAGAAGTATATCATGCTTTAGACTGCTGTCTAGACAAATATCTACTTTAAATATATTTTAGTAATATCCTTGGAAGTGCATCATCTAAGCCAAGAAATATGAGTTACAAATATGAGCTGCTCTTATCTAGAACTTAAGGTCAGTAGCAGATGTTATACATTCCTATAGACGCATGCCCAAAGAAGGATTTTTTTTATTTTAATGGCAGAAATCTGCCAGCTATTCTTGTCTTGTCTGCAACAGCTGAACAATCTTTCAATGCCATAAGGAGATTGAAAACTGGGCTCATATCTAACGCAGACAAGTTTTCCTTAATCACATTGCTCTTTTACGTGTACACAAGGACATCAACATTGACAGTGCTACAGTAAAGCTGCCATTTGCTGAAAACAACTGCCAACGTTGTCAAGTTTTTTGGAACCTTTTACAATGTGATTTCTGTGACAAAGCTTGTAGAATTCTATTTATCAGCTGCAGCAACAAATTTCTTTAAAAGAGATACATGGAGAAATGTACTGGAGCTGGATTTTTTATTACCTATTTTCTATTATCTAACTTGACATTGTAAAGCAAATGGATTAGAAGAGAGTAGAACATAAATTAACTGCAGCATCCAAAGATTCCAGTGCCATTTAAACCAATTTCAAGATTTTTCACAAATAAGTTGCAAAAACAAAGTAAAACATTTTATCTGTAGTTCACAAGTCAGGCTTATTCTAAATTCTTCATGTCTTTTTGTTTCTATGCTAATCTTGCCTTTGAACTTGTAAATATATGCTTGAAAAAATAAACATAATTACATTATTTTTGATGCTAACTGATACCTGGAATTTAAAAAATCTCAACATATAGGACTGAGAATAGGCACAGAATAGGTAAATGCTGCAAAGTGGATAGTAAAATGCTGCAGAGGGTGGGGGAGAAACATTATTTAGGATTAGATTAATTTAGGTTTGACAATGGTGCCTAATCTCTGTCTATATCAGCTACTGGGAATTCTGGCTCTTCCAGCATCTCTCAAGATCAGTCTCAGTATCTGCCACTCTAAGTTACTGGACCATTAACACAAGTCTGCAAATGGATCTTGGGATTCTTGGCACTATGACACTTTCAGCTTATTGTATACTGCTTTCATGATTTTCTAGGAGCAAGTATTACTTAAATAAATTATAAAATTAACAGTAGATTTAAAAATAGACAGTATTTTTTTAATAACAAAAATACTTACATGAAAGCATATGAAATTATTTCCAGCCAAATTTCATCCTGCAGTGGTCTTTCTGATTCACCAAAGTCCTATTTAGGTTGCCTTACAGAAGTGGTTTTTTTCTCTCTTTCAATCAATCATTCTTCCTAGTGACCTATAAAATACCTTGTAAAGAAGAACAAGGTATGTTTGCTCGGGATCCTCTCACATGTGTGATAGGTTATGAGGACAGCTCTTCATTTGCTCCTGCAGTTCTATTCAGACTGAGCACTAATGATGTGCAATCTAAAATCCCATGAATTACCAAAGTGTTCCTCCTGAATGCTAGTGAGGGCTCTGGATGATGCTGTCGAGAACAAAATTTCCCTGTGTTCTCTTAATCTTAAATTCTAAAGTCGTTTATATATGTATTAGCTGTTGATGCTCTTAGCTGTTTCAGTTCATTTTTCTAATAGATCCTTGCAATGTCTGGGAGATACCTTAGCACAAATGTTACAATTACTAGTGTTTATCTTGAATTAAAGAGAAAGGGGGAGGAGAGGATGGATTGTGGACACAGTATGCATCAGACACAGTCCCAAGAGAACCTAGTTCACACTGTCAAAGTGAGTGGTGACTCACAGTTAATTTGGTTGGTGGCCTGAGGCTACAAATAATACTCTTGCCCACAGCCCAGGTTATTCAGCTGTATAATAAGGATGAAAGCCTTATTATGGCTTCTGTAAGGACTCAAAATCATTGATAAAGTTTTTCCATGCAGGGGAAATGTTAAGTGATACAGAATTGTATATGTGTTGCTCTGATCTTAGGATGTATTTCTAACTGTTCCTAAAGTTTAGGAACACTATAATTGTTAATTTTCATGATGACCAAAGGAAGCAGGAAAATAAAGTGACACCCTTGAATGAACTGTGAGGAAATAAAATACACAACATGTGATAATGCCATGACTCTGTTACTGTGCATTTCTGGTCTGAATAGATATGGCTGAATGGGTAATTTGTCATGCTGTGCAATAGAGAATTACAGAAAAGAGTCTTCAGACAGAAGAAAATTACGCAAATAGTAGGGTGGAAAGGTATAATTGAAGATGGCAAAAATCTGAAAGAAAGACATTTAAAATTACTGTACTGACCTACTAAATGCAGTTGGGCGTGGAATCCTGGTCTCACAAGAAGAGGCATTAAATGACTGCAGACTGTCACTACTGCAGGATAATGTCAATCTTATGGAGCTCTTATAAGATTAAAAAATTTTTGGATTAAATAAATTAAACCCTTGTTTTACACTTGTATGCACAGCCTGAACAAATAGTGAACTTACAACAAAGAAAAAATTCCCTATGGTCAAGCTGACAGCTGGCATCCAAACCCATGGAAACAGACCTCCCTTTCTTCTTCATGATCTGTACAAGGATTCCTTTTCCACTGCTAGATTTGTGTCTGTAGATAGTCCTAGTGACGTAAGTGAGTATTTCCTGCTACTTCAGATGACTTGTTGAGTTGTCTCTGAAGAGAGAAATTAAACCCAGTGATTTTCAGTGCTTCAGAGAAACCAGGCAAGGATCACCAGAAGTGTGTCCTTTCCCACTCAATTGGTGGGATTTGTTCAATAAAAAACAAATTTTTGGTTCTTTAACAAATGATGCTGAGAATCACAAAATCAGAGAATCAGAGAATCAAAGAAGGGACCTGTAAGGATCATGGTGTTGAAATCCTGGCCCTGCACAGGACACTGCAAGAATCACATCACAGTCTGAGAGCATTGTCCAATCACTTCCTGAACTCAGGTTTGGTGCTTTTGCCACTTTCACTGGGGACCCTGTTCCAACTCTGGGTGTCCTGGTTTGCAATTCAAAATGTATTCTATCACCGTCTGTTGAAATAAGAGAAGGGCTGATCCTTATCTCTATAGGAGATATCTTCTGTTAATGGGCCATTAAGCCCCACTCCTTGACTGATAAATTTACATCATCCCATTGGGAGATGATACAGCCACTGGAGGATCCATGCCTTTCCCACCTAAATAAAAACTGAGATTTGAAACAGCAAAGCAGCCTTTTCCCCTGGATTCCAGAGGAGAAAACCAGGCTTTTCCACATCATCGCTGGACCTTCGGAGGAAAACTGCACCTTCTGCAGGAGCACTGCTTCAACAGAACCACATCTGTCATCCAGGAGGACTGCAGCCACCATTTAATCGGACTGCACCAACACCCTGATTGACAGGGTGTTGTCAGGTTGTATTCTGACTCTGTCAGTGGTCTTATTTTGTATTATTGCATGTATTCTATTTTTTCTTATTAAAATTGTATTACTGACTTGAAGTCTCACTGTTTTTGCTTTTTCAAAACAGTACACTGGCTGAAAAACTTTTCCCTGATGTCGAACCTAAACCTCCCCCAACTCAGCTTCATGTCATTTACTCAAGTCCTGTCACTGGTCACAGCCGTGAAGGTACCTGCTCCCCTTCTTTCCTTCACAAGGAAGTTGCAGGGGTCTCCCCTCAGCCTCCTCTTCTCCAGGTTGAACAGATTAAGAGACTTCAGCCACTCCTCATATAGCTTCTCCTCCAGACCCTTCATCACCCGTGCAGGCCTCCTTTGGACACTCTAATGGCTTTATATCTTTCTTATATTGAGGCACTCAAAACTGCAAACAGGATAAGAGGTGAGGCCATACCAATGCAAAATAAAACAGGACAAACATGTCCTGTGATCAGCAGGCATACTGTGCCTGATGCACTCCATTAAGAAGTGTTTGAGTCTCTCCCTTGGACATGGAATCTTGTGCTATAGAGACAAAATCAGATGTCTTCCCATAAATGACCTTCATTTCATCCTTCCTTCTCTTCTGCTTCTCATACCACCCCAGCACATCAGTTGAAGACTCTAAAGGAAGCAGAAGGAGACTTTGTTTTTCCTTTTGATTTATTATATATTATCTACTCTTCTCGGAGACATGTTGTGACCTGAACCCCTCAGAAATCCTAGGGGGAAGTAGGCTACCAAAGATTGATATAACATATATTACTAATGTTGGGAGTTGAACAAATTCTTTCTTTTCTGTGGAATTTTTTCCCCATTGTTATGCTAAGTACTTGTGGCTACACGTTAGTTGCCTCTCACCGGAAGGTGAGGGGAGGGGGGGATGGAAAAAA